>VXBZ01003838.1:130606-260985 GCA_013399135.1 Heliornis fulica
GTGGAGCACTGGAACAGGTTGCCCAGGGAGGTGGTGGATGCCCCATCCCTGGAGAAGTTCAAGGCCAGGTTAGATGACACCCTGAGCAACCTGATTTATTTGGGGGTGACCCTGCTTCTTGCAGGGGGGTTGGACTGGATGACCTCTGGGAGTACCTTTCAACTCTAATCATTCTATGATTCTATGATTCTATGAAAGCACTAAAACAACTTAAATGATCACTCTTAAAGAAGGAAAAATAGTGTTAATGCAGCTATAAGAGATAAAGAAATGGAGAGAGGAAAATTAGCAAAAAAAAAAAAAAGGAACTCGCAGGAAAGAGATTCCTAAGGATTAATCTGCAGCTTTCATAGCACAAGACCCTGCTATCTCATGACTTTGCCTTTATCTTAGTTGCTAACAGTCTGTGTTACAAGGAATTCTGTAGTTTGCAAAAAAACCCAAACAAACCAACAACCAAACCCACCAAGTTTTCTAAGCTGTTTCTAAAATTGAAATAAGTTACCCAGAAAATCATAGTCAACTTCCTTACACCTTTTTTTGTCTTTTGTGTCTTAGCCACCTTGTAGTTTTCAGGTGCCATTTCAACAGCAACATACTGTACCTACACTTGTATGCCACGCTTCATGCCATGCATCCCAAGGTGCTTTGCAGTACAGTTTTATTGCACGTTAAGCAAAAGCTGTCAAATTTAGTAACTAAAAGATGAACCCCTTTCCTCTGCATTAGGTCAGCTTAGCAAACTGAGAGGAAAAGTCGTGGAATGCCCATACACAGACCCATAAATTTTTGTCTGTTATTTTTGGTTTAGGTTTAAATGCACGGTTCCTATTGACTTTATGCTTACCGAGGACCAGATTTCATGTGTCTCGGTATCGGTGCGAAGCAAGAGAACCTAAAATCATTCTTGAAATATGACTCACTGAGCTTTATGGCTTTAACATTTATTTTCAGTGGTATAATTAATTCCTGAACCTCATCTTTGATGAGGTGTGGCAGTATTTTTGGTATGAACATAGGAATCTGGGACCTTTTCTTCTGGAGTATTTGTGGAACTCTTTGCCGTAATATATCTAACCCAAGAATATGGAAATAAATAATTTTAATACTTCCCTTTCATACAACATATTTCAAAAGTAATGTTTTTAATAAGTATTTTTATAAACCCCTTGCTATGTTTAGCATGCAGTCAGCGTGGAGTAGTTTGAATAAGTCAAAGCAATACATTTACAATTTCAGTTAAAAATCAAAAACTCTGAGATATGTAAAATTACTTGGGGATACAGAAAAAAAAGTATTTATGATGATAATTAGACTTTAGAATTTGGGTTTGGTTATTTTTTCTTTTGTCAAGTCTGAGCAAATTTTTAAAATTCCATCTAAACGGGAAGAAACTCATATTGCTTCCTTAGGTAGAGTGCTCTTTCACATCTGTCTATTTACTGCTAAGTGTAAGTTTTGATCTCAGTTACATCTGTGTGGATTGGCTCACATTAAGATACCTTGGTTTCAGTACATTTAATTTATACTGTGAAACTGAGATCAGAATCTGACTCATTTAGGAAATCACTCTGTAAAGCCTAAACTACAAACATAAAATTACCTGTAATTCTTAATGTAGTACTGTTGCTTATGCCCTGTTTCCTTTTTCTCCTCCTCTTTTTTTCTCCTGATATGTATCTTCTTAAAAGTGCCAATCAATGGTAAGTTGCCCATTTGCCCCATGGAAGAGATGTGGAGGGTTGGGAGAGTATGTGTCTCATAAAAATTTTAACCAGCCCACTGGGTTCTCCTGTTTGTTGGCTTGCATGTCAGTTGACATATAACATTCCATGCCTAACGTGATGGCTCATGACATACTGTGGTCCTAAAGCATGTTCAGCCGCCAGTCAAGACATTTTTCCTGATCAGATGATCGTTTGCATTTGTCTTCTCGTAGTTTGTCTTCAAATGTTGTATCAGAACTACATTTCCATTGCAGTCCTAGCTTGATGAAACCATAAGCCATTTTGTGCATCTTTTTATTTTGCTCACTCCAAACATTTGCTCTAAATTTGCAGTGTAAAATACAGCACTTCAGTAATCTTGAGAAGAATACAAGTCCAGTTCATTCTGTGGGACTTGTTGAAGTTTCAGAATGAAACTTCTACGCCGTTTAGAACCAAATGCCGAATTGAAAGCCTGTTTGTAATCAGCTAGTGATATTTAAAACAATATTAGAGTTCGGACTGCTCTGCAATGCTTCCATTGTAGAACCATGGAATTTGCCTCATTCCAATCAGTCTTGCAATTTCCCTGTGTAAACTGCTCCATGGATTTACTGTTCTGTAGCCTTCACAGACAGAAGCAATAACGATGGTGTCAGATTTCTGCCATTCCTCTAGAAATCTGTGTAATTTCTCCTTCTGCTAATTAGCGGAAATGAGCCAGTACATAATGAAATGCTCTTTCTTTTAGATGAAACTCATACAGTGGTCAGTGACACAAGCAGCCTGGTCCAATCCCACACCTACAAGAAGCGAGATCCAGTGGATGTGCCCTACCAGACTGGACAGCTTCATCCAGCTATCCGTGTGGCTGACTTGCTACAGCACATCACTCAAATGAAGTGTGCAGAAGGCTATGGATTCAAGGAGGAGTATGAAGTAAGTGTCAGCTCTAATGATCTGATTGTTATGTTTTCTGCATTGTTGGCTTTATCTGTCTGCTACCTGTACCACAGAACAGGAAAAATAGTTACTCAACCAAGTTAGATGGCGGCTTTGTGAAGAAAGATGTTGAATGGAAAGGATCACCTCTACAGTGAGCAAATTTTCTGATTGTAACCAGCCAGGATGAGGAGAGTGAGACATGGAAACCTTTCTTGGAAATCTGTGCCTAATTCTAATTGCTTAAAACTGTATATTAAAAAAAAAGAAAAACAACCCAACAGGTCCAGTAGTGTTGTCCCAGAACTTGCTATATTTTTCTCTTACTACTGAAGAATACAGGCTTTTTTCCAGTGTTCTGCATCACAGTCTGTCTAATTACAGTTGCCCTGTAACACAATATTAGCTTGGAAATCAAGTTCTACAAGCAGTATTTCTTGGAATAATAGTATTCATCATGGAGAGGAAGTGCGTAAATCTTCAGAGAGGCCTGTAGGGCTATAAAATTTATTCTGTGGTGCCTGAACCATTTCCCACTAGCTGTAGGCTATCTCTAATCCTCATTATTTTTCATATGAATTTATAGGCTGTCTTTTTTCCCTTTTTTTTGATTCAACTTCTGTTTCTTCATTTCATGCTAGAGTGACCTGTTCCTCCCTGTTACCATCTTAGTTTTAAATGCCGTTGCCACTATATCCTGTCAAATACTATAGGAATGCAGCACATTGAACTGCAGATCCTGTCTTCCCTGTGGGAGTCCGAAGAATGCACCACTCCTCATCCAAGTCATGTATTTGAACAGAGACTTACTGACTAGGTTCCTTTTCTAATATGAGGGAGGATTTGAGACTCTTTAAAATCTTCTAGGTCCAATGTTGTAATTGTTAAGGCATAAAAATGCATGTCCTGTGTCGACTTTTTTTTGCCTTTTAGCTCAGCTTTTAAGGAGTTTATTCTTGTGAATGATTCTCATGTACAGAATACTCTATTATGCATTGGTAAGATGTCTATTGTGAGTAGAGTTTCCCATAAGATTGCAGTTCCATAGGTTTGAGCCCAAGAAACAAATAACATAAATTTTACTTCATAAAGAGAAAATGCGTAAGATTGATCTGCCAAGTTTGACTATAAATTGTGAGATAATTTTTGATTGGCCAGGTAGGAAGATGCATGCATCTTGTCCCCACTTGTAGGGTCTGATCTGTGGAGATATTTGAAGCTGTCACATCTGAAATACTCTGTTAACTCTTAGTACATTATATGGACTGTGATCCTAGATGGTGTGATTATATTTTTTAAAAAGCAACATTCACTGCCATTTGGTCTAGAAAGTAAATAATGATCACCTGCAACTCACCCCTGCATTTTCAGGTGCAAGCAAGCCACACTTGATGGAGGCTGCATCTGCCTCTGGATGAGACAGTGTCCATTTGTGGACACAGTGGAGGAACCTGTCCAAACTGCATTGTATCTCCAACCCAGTACACAATCCTAAATTTCTCTAGAGCGTGAGAAATCAGAGGAACAGGTGTAAATGGCTCTTAGTATGATGAGACTCTGGCATAGCCAGTGAGAAGTGGAGTGATACAGATTCAGTTTTAACTCTGTCTTCTCAGTGTAGAAGACAAAAAAAAACCCAAAAAAACAAAGAAAAAATCTCTTCTCATTCCTCTTCAACTATAGAAAAAAAAAGGAGGAAGACAACCAGCAAAAATAATTTCCACCCTGCAGGGCAAGCACCATTTTCCTTTTGGGCATGCACATGTGTGAACTGCCCTAGAAGCTCAATATATCATGCTTAAGTTCTAAAGGTAGGAACTAATGTATTCACTGCTGTCGGCCCTTCAGGATGACTAATACATTTACTAGTGCACCACTGGGTTTTTACAAGTGTGCATACTGCTTGCATTGTACAAGAGATGGTCGGGTTTTGAAGTTTGTGCTTTGTCACACCAACTCCATGTTATAACAATTGCTTAAATATGTAATTGTTTAAACTGGTATTTGTAGTATTAGACTTTCAAAGCCCATGCTTCAGGCCACTTTCAAAATCACTGATGACATTTTTTTTTCTCCTAAAACGTAGAAAACAATTCATTCCCAGAAGGAGCTAATCACTTGTCAGCTTTCATTTGTGTAGCTGACTTAAACAAGTTTGTTCCTGTGAGGGTTTTTTTTTTTATGCCACTGTTATTTTAAAATGATAGAATTGAAAATTCTTGTCTTTGGAAAAGATTTGCTCATCAGCCAAAACCTTTTATACCAGCGTTAAGCCTAGAGGAAAGCTACAATTAATTTATAAAAAAAAAAAAAAAGAAAAAAGAAAAAAGACAACTGTAAAATGGAATTTATAATGCAACCAATGGTTTTGCTTTTTTAACTCCAGCGGATCAAATGATGCTGCTGAGAAACAGTTTCCAGGAAAATCACTTAATTTTGAGCTTACCAAGCTTATGAATGGTATCCCATTACAGACAGTAGGTGTAGTCATGACTAATGCCAGTAGATGCAGTGCATTAGGGTGCAGTTTATTAGTAGGGTCAGAGAGGGGGGAATTAAAAAACTGCAGCTGCATCTGAAAAAGTTCTCTTTATATACGGAAATTGTTTATAATATGAATGAACCATAACTAGCCATATCTCTGAGTGTTTTTTTTCTGCCAAACTACCGCAGTAGTGCTGGTTTTCCTCCATATGTAATGAAAAACTGCCCAATATATTCTAGCACTGCTAAGATTGCAAATCTCTTTGTTTATGCTGCTGTCAGACTGATACTGTCCTCTTTACAAGGTTGCACTAGGCAAGGGAAGAACTTTTTCCTTATAAATTATCAGAAGGATAACTGTCCAAATGAAAAGAGAGAAATAGTTTGGCAGGGGATTTGTTTTGAATGAAGTCTCATAGATGATTTTTGCTTTAACAAGACAGCAGGATTATATAGTCTCACCAGGGAAAGAGTTTGATTCAGGAGAAATTCACACAGGATTCACTCTGAAAATAAATCTGTTGAACTGAACAGAAAGTAAAGTAGCATATTACCCGTTAGCAGCACTTCGGAGGAGCGCAAGGATACAGAGCACTTACTGTCATGCATAGTTGTAAGTGCTTTAAAATAAAATTTAATAATTAGGGCCACTATTCTCAATAATTAGGGCTATAGTTCACAATCTAAGCACATCTATGCAGCTTGAATTCCTGTTCGGCTCATGCATTAATTTTTGGAGTAGAATAACTGACACAAAGGATAAGGGTTGAAAAATCATCTTTAAGCAATGATAGGCAGGTGCTCAGTCACTCACTGCTCAACTCCACATCAGGATTACCCTCTTAAGCTACTCAGTATCTTTAGCTCCCAACATATGTGGGCTTGGCGACAACGTGCTCTGCAGGATCATGCCCTTTTCTCTCCTTTTGGGAGGAGCCGAGATCCTTTTGGTCTCATCACTGGAAAGGCTTCGATCGAATATCAGCAAGAAACATCCCACAGCCCGGCCCTGTTGCTGTGATGGCATGCATGGAGGTTCCTGTTCTCCAGAGCAGGATCAGGCCCTGGCTTTTGGACGTAGCAGGCAGCTTCTGATTCGGAGTCTGGCTGTGCCTGTAGAACGAGAGCAAATACAGACATACCCTTAGATGCACATTGGTAACAAGTTCACTACCTGTTTTCCCGTGTGTTTCTCAGATGTGGAGATGCTGTGGGCATGTTTCTGTAAGCTGTGGACTCAAATGCAGACCTTCATTTGTGGCCTAGTGGAGTGTGAATGATTGGAAGGGATTGCCCAGAAATCCTTAAACTCGGGGAAATTTCCACACAGCTAGGCTGTAGTAGATCTTTAAAATCCTTTCTATCCCCTGCCAGACCCTTAAGAAAGGAGAGATTTTGCCTTGGTTCCAGAAATGTTAGATTGACAGGTTAACATCAGCCTGATTTCACATGCACCCCTATTTTAATTGTAGGTTATTTAAACTGCTCCCCAATGCTGCAGCGTGAAAGAGCTTTCACTGATCATGAAGGGGGATCACTGCTTCCCCCCTTTCTGCATTACAGACATAAAATAAATAGAAAAGTAGGGTGAAGTTGGTCTCTACTGTTCATCACTTCTTCCTCCTTACATCTGCCACATTTTGGTTTAGATCCCCTAGCTTCACAGTGCTTTACACTGTATCCTTTTACAAGGACCTGTGTCTGTCAAAAGTCCAATAAGGAAACATAGATGTGAAGGAGTAAGTTCCTCTCCTTTCTAAGTGGAGGGACTAGGGTACTGGAGGACAGCATAGCTCTGCATAGATAGGGCAGAAACAGAGAAATTTATCAAAATCCTATCATTTTAAATATAACTTATTTTTGACCCTATTTTTGTATCAGGAAAAATTGGTGTCTATTCAGTGTAATTTGGTTCTTTGCAAAATTAAGGTTAGTTGACATAAGGCAGTTTCAAACCCATTTCAGAGTGTCCACACAGGAGCTTGGACTGGTTTAACAGAATTGATTTAAAAACACACCTTTAATTAAAGCAGTGCAACTTTGTGTAGATAAAGCCTTGCAAAATCAATTTCACATTATGTTCCATGACAGGGAGTTCTGAGCTTCCATTATCTCAAAACCAGAGGTTCCTTTGAAAAGCCAGGATTTGCAAAGGGTATCCTGCTCAGATCAGCCTCACTTACTGTCACTAACAGAACTGTGTCAATAACAGAGTTTTATAAAGGTTCCTCCATCTATCTAGCTTTAAGTTTAAGGCCTTTTCCCCCACTGTGTCTCTTGTCTTCCCTCTCCTCCCCTCCTGTCAAACATATCTTTTCTAAAGGTTTTGTGGCCATTAACTGTTTCGGTGAGGAAATTAGTTTATCATTAAAACAATACTATTCCTAATAAAGAGAAAATATATACTGTCAAGATGAACTGTACTGATTATGCCCCTTTTATGCTGTGGACTCCACTTTGGGGGTGCACCGATGTAACTGTATTAATCTCTAAATCACTGCAGTGAAATAGTTGGATACCTATGAAGATACAGGCTCAGAGGGCCTATCAAGGTCAGGAACATGAAATATATTATCTAATGTATATTAAACAATTCGTTTCAGTTTAATACTTTTTAGAACCTATTATAGATTGGTAGAAGTATTTTAAAATAGGTTATGTAGTCATGGTCACTGTTCGGTTATACTTTGGGGGATTGCGGCCAAAGATGATCATTAAAAAAAAAGATAATTCGAAGAGGATTTGGAGGTGAGTGTTGAGAATAATTTGGGTTATGAAAGAAATCCTATCTTCATAGCAATATACTAATTGAAATGGAACTTCAGAAGATAGTCAGGTAGATGTGCTGATAGTAAAAACAGTTTTTCATGCACCATATTACTGGCAAGTGAAATATCAGGTAAATAGAAAATGATTTTAAGAAACACAATAGGAAAAAACCTCTTTAAAACCATCAGGAATACATATCCCGATTTCAGAGGCAGAAAGTTCAGGCAAGCAGGAATATTTTCTTGGAGGACATTTACTACATAGATGCCCGCTTTTTTTTTTTTTTTTTTTATNATTTTCTCTAAACCACTGTTAGATAAATGTCTGACCTGGGACAGAAGGCCGATATAGTTTGCATTTTTTGTTGTCATGTAAAGGCATAACAGGCTAGAATCCTGTCATTCCAACCCAGTCCTCCAGTCACAGCTTTTCTTTCTCTTTGATTCCAGCTGAAAGACAAATTTTCTGCCACTTGATACTTCTAAACTCTATTCTTTTGGGGCCCCATTCTGAGATCTTGAAAATAGTAGGAGAAGTAACTATCTTGTTGACATTATATTGACAAAGATACTGGCAGGACCCAGCTGGTGCTGGTTTTTTCTTTATGCGTTCCTTGTGACTGCAACTGGCCTGTCTCTCCTCCAACCTGTACATTTTATCATGTCTTTTTCTCTGATTTTATTTGGTATTCTGCAGCACCAGCTGAGACAGTCAATACCACAATCAGTGCAGGCTATTTTCTGTACTACAAGACACAAATTACAAAGAAAGTAGAAAGACCCTGGAACATTGGGTGGGAATGGGGGCATTAGTCCACAGTGTAAATACATGAAGGATAACATCTATGTCCTGCAGAACTGAGAGCAGATAACTGTCTCTCTCCATTATTTTTGTTGTTGTTGTTGTTGTTGTTGTTGTAATAATGATAAAACTCATTGGAGATTGTAAACATAACGAATAGAAACAGGAGTAAAATAGTGGGAATTTTTCCTGTGAAAACAATGTGAGAAATTATTGAAAATACTCATTTTTAGAAATCATAGCTATCATTTGTTGTAAAGTTTCATCTGTCTAGATAGGTCTCAGAACAATTACCTGAATGCTAGATGAGTCTTTAATACTGTAAAGTTGCAGTGGTCTGATTATAGGTGTAGATTATGTAAGCGTTCTCTCCCATGGGCAATGAAGGGTAACCACAACTAATGGAGATATGAAGGTGCTTTATGTAAGACAGGTATTTCTCCTTTATCAAAGTCTCTGTTCAGAGTAAAGGTTTTTTCCAGATTGACATGGTATCTGCAGCAGCCTTCCATGAATCCCAAGTAACTTGTTCCTGCTTGGGTTTATCCCAAACTCTTGGATATTAGAATCCTTGGCACTGGGGAGGTCATATCTAGTGAGACCAAAGCGGTAGTAAAATTGAGGAGCTGCCATGTCCATGAAGCACATTCCGGTGTGGAAATCTTAAAGTACTACAGATCAACACTAACTTGTTTAAAGTCATCCCAAACCAGAAACTATTTTCACTAGTAAATTAGTTATTTATGACACAACTTCCCAATGTGTGTAATATTCTTGTAGTTCTTTAATAAGTCTTGTAGCAGAATGGCTGACTTCCAGTTGTTGATCAGGAAGAATCAGTTGTCAGCCGTTCTAGCTGGTTGGCAGTTAATATGAGCTTGGGGGTCTTTTTTGTTTCAGAGGTGTGATACTTAGTTTTCTGAATGTCTGTTGGTGTGTCAGCCAGTTTTCTGCCGTTCTGATCCAATCCTTAATTGCTGTGAATTTCTGTTCTTAACAGATTTCAACTGTATGAGAAGTGTTGTGTCACAGTGCTTTGCTTAGTATTACACAGACACCACTGCCCTGGGTTGCAGTGTGTGTTACTGCCCAGTGATCAAGGTTCACTGTGAGGGTAACGGAGCACTAGAACAGGCTGCCCAGAGAGGTTGTGGAGTCTCCTTCTCAGAAGACATTCAAGAACAACCTGGACTCATTCCTCTATGATCTAATCTAGGTGATCCTGCTCAGGCAGGGGTGTTGGACTAGATGATCTTTTGAGGTCCCTGCCAACTCCTAACGTTCTGTGATTCTGTGTGATTCTGTGTTCCAGAACTTTCTGAATCTCACTCTTTCCTTTTTTCACTCTTCCTAAATGCCTTCTCCAATTTGAATAAAACTGCATGTATATGCAGAAACAGCTTTCTAATTTGTTTTTGTTTAAGCAGGTTTAATTAGAATTTATTCTTAACACAGATTATAGATTTAGGCAGGTCATGGCTTCATTAGAAAGGCTTTGGGGTTTTATCTGTTTGATAAAATTGCATAGGTGTATAGACTAGAACGCTTATAATATCCTTAGGATTACTCTCAGTGGGGTGTAGGCAGCTGTTTGCTCGTTCTGTGACACAGCTATTTTTGGTACTGATCACAACAGTCTACTGTCAGCCACCACTCTCCATTAGAGTTCTGCACTGGCCATATGGGACAGTTAAAGGACAAGTGGGTTCTGCTGGTCACTCCCTGTCCCTCCAAGTTGACAAATCAGTTCATGAATGGAAACCAGAGGGTCTCGGTTGGTGCAGTATTGTAAGTAGTGCACCATTGTGGTAGTGATTGGCACCTGTTCTTCAGCCTTTAGCCAACCCCCTAACAAAAGGGACCTCCAAGGGACGGGGCAAGGTAGACAGGTGTTTAATTTTCTCTGTCTCAAATTCAGCTGGTCTAAAAGCCCAACAGTATCCTTTAGAGTCATTGAAATACCCTCTCCACAGGTAGTCAGTGCCAAGGATGCATGCATGGATCAGTCACAATGGGGTGCTTTTCCCTGTGATTCCTAGTTAAGACTCGCTTCAGCTTTCAGTAGTCAGCTGTTGGGATCTCCCTGTCACTCCAGCAATACAGATGGGTTCTGCCCATTCATGGCGTAATGGCATTAGGGTACACTGTACACCAGTGTTCACTGGAGTCTTATACTGCTGCGGGTCTGACATGCCAGGCCATCGGATCCACACAGTCCAATAAACAGTTGTACCTCTCCTCCACCTGCCTGAAGGCAGGAAAGGCCCTTCTAATCCTGCTCATCATGTTGATTATTCACTTCTTGCACAAATGACCTGGAAGATCCAGTGAGGAGGATCATAAGTATGATCAGGCCTTCCACTCGCTCAGAGGAGCTGCCTCCTGGAAACTGAAGTGGCATTCCTCCTGGAGGAATCATGTTTTGTGATTGTTTTACCTTGCAACTCATGCCTCCAGGGTTGAGGTAGGTTTTGCCATTCCACTTCCTCGTGTTCTCTCTGTGATTGTGCAGGTAAAACCACAGGGTGCCTTTTGGTGTGTACAGTATATAGTCCTCTCCCTTGAGCGAAGGGATGCTTACCCCTAATAACTGAGATACTACTCCATTTAGGTTTGGGAGTAGTACTTACACTCTTTTTATGGCTGGACCAGTTTTTCCACAGCTGAGAAGAGGCTGGAAGAGATATTTTCTTTGTATTGCCATACATGACCAACTTATTTGTTCACTGATGGGCCCTCTGTCTTCCCAGTTCATTATTACCAGTGAGTTGGTGTATGACAATGGTGCATCCATACAGGTTTCTGCCACATGGGTCACATGCATTGGACTTCATCTGGATCTGTGGGTAATGTGCATTTTCTGGATCATAATGAACCATCTCCCACATGCCTAATTCTCTCAGGTGCAGGATACCTCCCTCCATGGTGGTCCACTTACCTGGATGATGTTCAACATCTTCACTGAAGGAATATCTTACCTTCACCTTTGACAGAAGTAACCTCCAGAGGCTTTTTTTCCAGTCACCTTGTCAATATCCCCCTTCCCTAGACAAGGACCCCAGCTACCTGGCCTCCATACCTTCTCATTCCAGGCTGCTGGCCCTGTTATCCCAGTATCAGAATTGCAGAAAATCATTTCACATATCTCTCAGCTCACTCAGGGACAAGGATTGAGTGATTACCTCTTGTTCTGCTTCTTCCTACCATTTTCAAGATAACCCTGGTCTCATCATCAACCCTTGCTAAGCAAACTGATTTCTTTGTGTATTTCTGTTCTGTACAGGGGCAGCTGATACCAGCACAGGTTGGGTTGTTTTGGTTCAGCTGCAGGACCTGTTGCCAGGGTTGGAGTGGCTGCAGTGCCTATGGTTGTTGTGTCAGATCCAGAAACCTTCTCTTCCCTTTGAGGGCACTGAGTAGTGTGGGACAGCACCAGGCCCCAGCACGTTTCTATGACTTGTCTGCATTTGGATTCTTCAGGATTCTGCACTTGTTCAGGGATGAAGTTCCAAAACAGTGGAGGTGCCCACCTTCCTAGGCATTTGCCCATGCTATCCCACACACCCTCCCAGTCATAGCTATACAGCCTCTGGCTGGTGTTTTAAAATAGTTGTTTAACCCTAAAAAAGACCTGAAAAGCATTCAGGAGATATAAGCAATAGGAACATGCTGGTCTGAACATCCCAAGGATATTAAAAATCCTGAAGAGCTGTTGTAACTAGCCTGGAGGAGAATGGGAAAGTGAAGGTGGTGTGTCCTCCTGTCTTCCCCATAGAATAGTTCTCTGCAGAAAAAAGGTAGAGAGTGTGATTATTAATAATTCCCGGGAGATAATGCCTGAGTCATGGAAATAATAGCACGCTGTGCACACAGACCAAATCATGCTTGGGGTCACTAATGTTATCTTATCAGGTGAGTAGTACACAGTGCAGCAAAAGGAACATTCTCCTCCAGCTCCCAGAAGGGATAAATAGCACCACAGAGAATACATACTGCAAGTAAGGACTTACGTGACTCAGCTGTGCAAGTAAACAATACAACACTGTGATCAGAAATTCTTAAACTAATATAATGAATGTTTATAATGAATTTTTTGTAACATGCTCTAGTAGGATCTGCCCATATCTCAACCCTACTTGCCCCATGTTAGCTGCCAGAAGGACTGTTGTGGTTTAACCCAGGCAGCAGCTAAAAGAACCACACATCATTTGCTCAGTCCCCACCTGTCAGTGGAATGGAGGACAGATCAGAAGAGTAAAAAGGAGGTAAAACTCATGCATTGAGATAAAGGCAGTTTAATAGGAAAGGAAAAAAAAAGACACTAATAATAACAACGATAAATTATACAAAATAGTTGGACAGTGCAGTTTCTCACCAACCAAACCTGATTCTCAAGACACTCCACCTCCTGGCCAACCCCTCAGTTATATACAGAGCATGGTATGGAATATCCCTTTCGTTAGTTTGGGCTGTGTGCTCTCCCAGTTTCTTGTGTGCCCTCCTCCTTGAAAGTCCAGTATGAGATGCTGAGAATTCCTTGCTTGGCAACAGCTAAAAACATGGGTGTGTTAGTAACATTATCCTCATCTCACATCCAAAGCACAGCACTGTACCAGCTGCTTGGAAGAAAATTAATTCTATCCCATCTGAAACCAGGACAGCATGGTAAGCACCACTGAAGCTATTCCTGATCCTTAACGAATGATTCTACTTAACCATTTAAAATTTTAAAATTTTATTAAAATTAACATTTAAAAATTGAATCATTTTAGATGTTGCATGCAATTTTGTGGATGAGCCTCTTGTCCTTCACTATCCCAAGAAAGAAAAGTTTTAACCTGCTTTAGAAAGTTGTGGGTTTTTTCCCGTCTTGGGCCCAGCTGCCACAGCAGTCTTTCAAAACTTGTTTCATTTTGCTCCCTGTTTTCCTGAGCTACGATTCCGTCATTAGAGTCTTTTATTTTCTGAAGGCACTGCAAAATCTTTCTCAATTCATACTGGAATGATTTGTGAGCATGTACAATGTTAAATTGGAGCAAGAAGAGAAATAGCTTCCAAGTTGCACTGCCTGTTGAAAACTTGTCACCAAGCGTATCTCAGGAAATCTAGTATCCACATGTGATTAGTCCAAGTAATTAATACACGGATCACACAGTTTTACTGGAAAGAATTTACCTTTTCCATTTTACTGCTTTCTCTTGTTCAGATGAACACAGTGGTACATGCTGATTCCTTTACTAACCGACATGCTATTTTGGGATGTGAAATTTGTTGCGCCATTTTTCTGCAGTCTGCCTTGCCTGCCTCCCCTTCGGCAGCCATGGGTTGAGAAACAGTCAAACTACTAAGCAGACTTCTCAGGATATATTTTACTCTGGTTGTCTGTCATTTATGCTGAGTGATCTTGCTCCTATGCTTTTGCTAGTATCAAATCTATTCTCTCTCTGTGCCTTTTGAAATTAGGGTTTAGTTTCAGATTTAGCCACTCCGTGCATTATTATGGACCATTGAACACCACAGTGGGAAACTAAGTGAGGCCACTGAACTTAATTTCACTCATAATGCGAGTTTCCAGAGGGAAATCCACAAGAATGGCTTTAATGCTCCCAGCAACAAGGTGACAGGTTAAACTTTCTAAATGCTAGTGACAAGTTATGATTTGAAGAAAAGAAGTGTTTTTGAAACATTGCAGGCTATATACTGTGTATTTTCACCAGAATGACTTATTAATTATTAAAATAAGACATTGAATATTTGATCAGAATCTGCAATCCCTTCTTCAGTTAACATATTATTTACTTTTGAAAACTGCTGATGTACGATACTTTTCCCATTTCACCTGCAAAAAATGATTTGGTCCAATTTATGTGTCCAGAATAATATATTGTGCTTTAATGTTCAAGATATTATTCATTACTTCCTACTCATATAAGCCTCCTTACCCTCTTCATATTTTATTAGTGCCCTTTAAAAAGACATAAAAAATCAGTCATGTAGTTATTCAATTTTAAATTATGCAAATGGTGTTAAATGCAATTATAATCTATTCTTTATTAATTATATATACACCCTATGTATTTTCCATGGATTGTATTTATTCACTACAAATAATTAGGCATTTTAGTCCATTGCTGGTTTCATGACCAGAGCCTTATTACTGGCTGCTTGTAAAGTGAGAGGAACACTTCTCAAGTCAAATTAGCATAATTTAGCTATTAGGAGTTTTCATTTAGCAGTAGTTTATCCACAGCATACCTAAAATATGCATTATTTTCTGTAATGCATTTGTTTTAAATAAGTTAAAATAGCCAATATAAATTTTTCAGGGAATGAAAAATTGTATTCTTATGTAGGCTTTGGCTCAGTGTATCTTTTAAAAAGTTTTCTGACTAGAGTACAAGACTTCTTACACCATTTCTGGAGTGCTTTAGTAATTCTCCTGTCAACTGAACAGGTGATCAGCATTTTCTAGCAAGAATGATTTTTTTTACAACACACTGATTTGATGGGCCCGGAAGATTCTGTGTGAAATGTTAAGTCCACTGAAAAACTGGTGGGTCTTAGGCAGACAAGGGTGAGGGTTAGCAAGCCTCCTTTATCTCCTGCTGTAGCCTCAGTCTCAGCGTGGTGGCTGCTCTCCCAGTTGTCAGATGGAATCGCAGTGAAACCACTACCTACACTCTATTGGGGCTACTGTTGTCCTCCAACTGCATCCATCCCTTTTATTATTGAACAGTTAGGTACCTCAGGATCCTCAGCAAGTCGCCTGAGAGGAAAAATGGATATAGCCTGCCAAAGAGCCAGGAAAAGAGATAGGCAACCTGATCAGGCAGAGACAAAGATGAGCAGGGTGACACTGGAATAAAATTGTCACCCCATCCAAAGCTGATGGCAAGACTGGAGTAATCATGGAAACAAAGCAGCCCAGGAGGTGGGCAGAAGGAAAAGCAGGCTGGCTTTGGGAACTTGTGAAATACTGTCAGTGAGAGAGTCAGTATTTCAGAAGTGACAAAATGGCAGCATCAACCATGTAAACTTATTTGAGTTGGTAGGTTTGCATCTCAGTTCTGGACTGATGAAAATTCATAATATTGACACTGCTTCTCAAGACAGAAACAGACGACTAGAGCCACTTGCCACAAACCTACTCAAAACAGCTTAAAGGTTTAGGCTTACAGTGTGATTTGGAGTCCAATGCAGGGAAGACCTTAAGCACATATTTAAGTTCAGCAATTTTAAAAGGATGTAAGGGACTGTTTTAAAGTTGGTTTTAGAGTATGTTCTCTCCTGTTTTACATTTAACCTTTCACTTAAATGGAAGCAACACCAGGAGCATTAGACATATGACTGTTTGGACACGTTCATGTAGTGGGGATGAAACTTGAATGTCTATCCACTGAAATGGTGCAGTTTCTCCCCCTTGAGATCCTAAAAAGATTCATGACTGAGAATCCTGCGCTTTGGTCTGTGGAAAAAAACAGAAAGTGTGTATTTATGTAAGGTTAAAATGCAGCTACTCAGTTATTGCCCGTCTAGCTTGGCTGCAATAGTAACTGCTTTTAATATATAACAGAAGAGTTATCTACAAGAGAGGTCTGAGTCTCTAAGACACGGGCTATCTCCACTCTGAGACCACATGCCATAAAGGAGATGAAAGAGGTGAGGACCTGACCAAGGTAGTCTGCAGTAAGGGCAGTATAAGCTGTCCCATTTTTAGAGAAATTATAGATTTTTGTCTCTATCCTACCCAAACAGTGACGAGAGTCCCTTCTGAATGGAATGCCTCCTAGTGCTTGCCCTGGGATGGTAGAGGCTTCCATGCAGTCTGCAGGGATGGTTACTGAAGTAAGCATAAAGCTTTAGTGTGTCATTAATCCAGGTGAAGGCAGCAGGAATACTTTGCCTTTGATGCTTAAAGAGCTTAGAGTTTTGACATGAGAAAATAATACCATTCAGATTTTTCAGTAAATGCCTGCATATGAGTGATCTCTGTACTTTTCCTTAGTAAGAATGATGACAAAGCAACAAAATTCCAGTATGCCTTAAGAATGTTGAAAAGGTCGGTCAGATCCTATATCCTCCAAGAACAGTAAAAGCAGCCATCTCCAACCCCACATGAATAGCTGGGAAAGAAACAAGTTGACTTAAATAGATGAGGAAAAGCTTGTAGTGCAAGCTTTTTAGATTTTTATGCCCTTCCAGGATGCTCTGAATCTAAGCATGACTGTCAAGTTGAGACATATGCTTTTTAATCTTGAGAAAGACTGCATACAACAGTTCTTCAGTCTTTTGTGATATCGGTATTGCTCTTCCAAGTGCTGTCAACCATTATTCATTGCCAGAAGGCTTTAGTGCATTGTTTGCCCAAAGAGTATTTCAGAACACTGTCCTCTGCATTAGGCTGTGATATCAGCTGAGCTTTTGTTCACTTACTTAGCCTTGATTTTTATCTGCTCCTGTTTCTATTTGTCATTGGTGTCTCTGGTCAATTCAGACAAATAACTACAATAAACCTCTGCATTTTCAGTTTGTAGTTTTGCTCATTCACCCATTCATACTTCAGCTTCAATGCTCTGTGTAGCACTGCCGTATATAGCTTCTGTAAGACTGGCAAAATAAACTATGTAAAGATTCTTCAAGTAAGGAAATCCTTAAAGTGGCGCAGAGCCACTTTATCAGCTCCAGTACCAAGACTCTACTTTGTTTCCAGGATAGTGAAATATCACTCATTCCTGGCTGCTGTAATATCCCCTTAGGACATTCTGAGCTGTGCCAGAGATCAGTGTTACTTCTGCAATGCTAACAACAATTATTCATTATTCCTCATAATATGGGGAATCGGGAGCGCCCAACAAAGCTATTAAGCAGTAGGTTTAAAGTGAACAAAAGGCAGTATTTTTCACACAGCACATAATTACATCATGGAGCTCATTGCCTTAAGATGCTGTGAAGCCAAAATTATAAATGGGTTCAAAAATGGGCTAGACAAATTCATTATTAAACACAATGGCTGTGTGCAGTCTCTGGCTGAGGAAGAGATTGCTCAGGAAAGGCATTGATTGCTAGAAGCTAAGAGGGTATGCAGGGGAAAGAGCCACTCTCTGCTCTGTTTGTCATACTTTTTTGTAAACACCAGCTACAGTCCTGTTTTAGGAAATACAGAGGGTTGTATGGACCTCTGGTTTGACCCAGTGTGGCTGTTAACACACATAAAGAAGAAGAAAATAAATCAAAGCTTCTGTATATACAGAGCCAACAATGTGATCTGAAATGGTAATTTTAATTTTTTTTCCTATCTACTCATCCTCAGTTTTACAGCACTAACATTATTCAGTTTATGAAGAACACAAAGAGCTCTTTAAGTTAGCTAGCATCCTTGGTCTTCTCTACTTCTTTTACTTTAGTAGCTGCTCTTCTGATCCACAATCTTGCTGTTGTACTGTGAAATGCAGGATAATGATGCTGCAAAGGAAAAGCAGAAATAAAAAAAAGCAATTCACTTGTAAAATGTTTTTATTCAAAATGTATGTAGCTGCTATGCTAAAGCCTACTCCTTGAGCCTTTATTCTAAGCAGTGCTTTATCCCGCAAAGAACCTTGTATACATTAAATATGCACTTTCAAGAGAGTAGTATTACTTACAGTTACTTACAGTATATGGACATAGTGGAATTAAACTCCTATTGAAGGCAGTAAACCACTTCTCACCCTTTGGAGAGCAAAATTCACAGCTTTGTGAATTTTGAAATTAAACAGGTTGAGCTTCCAAACCACACCAGAGTGTTTTCTTTGGTTTTGAGCTGGAGAAAACATTTCAGATCCACGCAAATTTCATGCCTTGGTGCTTTCCTAGTAGTTTTCTACACATTTCAGTTTTACCACTGACTTTTTCACTGTCTCTTCTTTTACAACATCACCAGCTTGAATTTTATGTTTTAATGGCTACATTGTGAATTGAGTCTGTAGAACCAACAGTAGCTAGAACATACAAAAAATGTATGAATCCAAGGAAAATAGCATAAATTGCTCATGCTTTTTATATGTTTAATTGTAGATCTGCTTAGAGATTAACATACTTTCCCACCATTTGTCAGTACTTTCCACAGCATTTGTGTTTATTTTACTTATGTTTACAAAGCACATATATCTCTGGCACACAAAGCAAGCTCAAAAGGCCATGCTATCTGTAGCACTTAGAACTTCTATAACGTTTAACTGTGTCGTGGGTTGGATTTTTTTATTGTTGTTACTGAGGCTATGTATTTGTTATTTTTGGTGACATTTTTTCAAAACACTGTAAATCTGCCGTCAATCGATTTTTAAAGATTGCTGAGGTAGAAGGACAGCCTAGTTGGGAAGCAAATGTCTTTCCTGTTGACATAACTGGGGTATGTTTTCTTTGAGCTCACATCTACTACAGTGGAAGTGCCTTAAATGCCTTACAAGGGATCAGGTTGGATTTTTTTTACAATAGCCCTGTTCCAAAGGCCAAGAAATGAGTGAAACTACAAAACTTTTGTGTAGCTACACACTGACACAGAGGTCTGCTTGTGCTTACTCAGTAGTTACACTCATTCCCCAGAAATGTTCCCTCCAACAGCAGGAACCTTCCCCACAAATAAAGCTTTCCTTTCACTGCATCCCCTCCTAGCAGTGGAGACACAACTATTCACTTGCTGAGTGCCACAGGAGAGTAAAGTAAAAACATTTTTGATCCCATAGCTATTGCAGGAGTATTTGAAAGCACAGAGAAGGTGTGGAAGAGTGATTCAGTGAAGGTGATGCTGTGCAATCTGTAAGTTATGCTACAGTTTTTGTGTTTCCTTACTTGGTCCAGCCCAGACCTACCATGTGTCTCACTCAGGTTCTTCCATTGCCACCTCCTTCTCTTCAGTGCAGTGGGCAGGATGGTTGGGGACTCCTCCTCCCTGTGGTGGTTTGATCCTGACTGGAGGCCAGACTTCCACCAGAGTCACTCTATCACTCTCCTCTTAGCTGGACAGGGGAAAAAATACATGTTGAGAGGCTTTGGAGTCAAGATAAGGACAGGAAGAGATCATTCTGCAATCAGCGTCACAGGCAAAACAGACTCANACAATGGCTGTGTGCAGTCTCTGGCTGAGGAAGAGATTGCTCAGGAAAGGCATTGATTGCTAGAAGCTAAGAGGGTATGCAGGGGAAAGAGCCACTCTCTGCTCTGTTTGTCATACTTTTTTGTAAACACCAGCTACAGTCCTGTTTTAGGAAATACAGAGGGTTGTATGGACCTCTGGTTTGACCCAGTGTGGCTGTTAACACACATAAAGAAGAAGAAAATAAATCAAAGCTTCTGTATATACAGAGCCAACAATGTGATCTGAAATGGTAATTTTAATTTTTTTTCCTATCTACTCATCCTCAGTTTTACAGCACTAACATTATTCAGTTTATGAAGAACACAAAGAGCTCTTTAAGTTAGCTAGCATCCTTGGTCTTCTCTACTTCTTTTACTTTAGTAGCTGCTCTTCTGATCCACAATCTTGCTGTTGTACTGTGAAATGCAGGATAATGATGCTGCAAAGGAAAAGCAGAAATAAAAAAAAGCAATTCACTTGTAAAATGTTTTTATTCAAAATGTATGTAGCTGCTATGCTAAAGCCTACTCCTTGAGCCTTTATTCTAAGCAGTGCTTTATCCCGCAAAGAACCTTGTATACATTAAATATGCACTTTCAAGAGAGTAGTATTACTTACAGTTACTTACAGTATATGGACATAGTGGAATTAAACTCCTATTGAAGGCAGTAAACCACTTCTCACCCTTTGGAGAGCAAAATTCACAGCTTTGTGAATTTTGAAATTAAACAGGTTGAGCTTCCAAACCACACCAGAGTGTTTTCTTTGGTTTTGAGCTGGAGAAAACATTTCAGATCCACGCAAATTTCATGCCTTGGTGCTTTCCTAGTAGTTTTCTACACATTTCAGTTTTACCACTGACTTTTTCACTGTCTCTTCTTTTACAACATCACCAGCTTGAATTTTATGTTTTAATGGCTACATTGTGAATTGAGTCTGTAGAACCAACAGTAGCTAGAACATACAAAAAATGTATGAATCCAAGGAAAATAGCATAAATTGCTCATGCTTTTTATATGTTTAATTGTAGATCTGCTTAGAGATTAACATACTTTCCCACCATTTGTCAGTACTTTCCACAGCATTTGTGTTTATTTTACTTATGTTTACAAAGCACATATATCTCTGGCACACAAAGCAAGCTCAAAAGGCCATGCTATCTGTAGCACTTAGAACTTCTATAACGTTTAACTGTGTCGTGGGTTGGATTTTTTTATTGTTGTTACTGAGGCTATGTATTTGTTATTTTTGGTGACATTTTTTCAAAACACTGTAAATCTGCCGTCAATCGATTTTTAAAGATTGCTGAGGTAGAAGGACAGCCTAGTTGGGAAGCAAATGTCTTTCCTGTTGACATAACTGGGGTATGTTTTCTTTGAGCTCACATCTACTACAGTGGAAGTGCCTTAAATGCCTTACAAGGGATCAGGTTGGATTTTTTTTACAATAGCCCTGTTCCAAAGGCCAAGAAATGAGTGAAACTACAAAACTTTTGTGTAGCTACACACTGACACAGAGGTCTGCTTGTGCTTACTCAGTAGTTACACTCATTCCCCAGAAATGTTCCCTCCAACAGCAGGAACCTTCCCCACAAATAAAGCTTTCCTTTCACTGCATCCCCTCCTAGCAGTGGAGACACAACTATTCACTTGCTGAGTGCCACAGGAGAGTAAAGTAAAAACATTTTTGATCCCATAGCTATTGCAGGAGTATTTGAAAGCACAGAGAAGGTGTGGAAGAGTGATTCAGTGAAGGTGATGCTGTGCAATCTGTAAGTTATGCTACAGTTTTTGTGTTTCCTTACTTGGTCCAGCCCAGACCTACCATGTGTCTCACTCAGGTTCTTCCATTGCCACCTCCTTCTCTTCAGTGCAGTGGGCAGGATGGTTGGGGACTCCTCCTCCCTGTGGTGGTTTGATCCTGACTGGAGGCCAGACTTCCACCAGAGTCACTCTATCACTCTCCTCTTAGCTGGACAGGGGAAAAAATACATGTTGAGAGGCTTTGGAGTCAAGATAAGGACAGGAAGAGATCATTCTGCAATCAGCGTCACAGGCAAAACAGACTCAACACAGAAGAAAGGCAAGAAAACTCTATAATTTATTACACCACACACACAGAAAAAACAGAGTCAGATAATGAGAAGTACAAAACAGCTCTTAAAACACCACCCCCTGCACCTCCCTTCTTTTCAGACTTCGCTTTATTGATGATTTTCTCCTCCCCAGGATGGCACAGGGGGAAAATGGGACGGGGAGTGGGGAAGGAATAGGGAATGGAGGCTTCAGTCTTCAGTCAGTTCCTCATGAGTTGTTCTCCTTCGGGGATGGGGGGGACGACAACAACACATTTCTCACACTGTTTCCCTGCACCAGCATGGGGTCCCACCCATGGGAGACAGTCCTCCTTGACCTTCTCCACATGAGTCTTCTCCCACAGGGCCTTGGCCCTTCACCAACTGCCCCAACATGGGTCACTTCTATAAACTCATAGAATGTCTCTCAGTCCCAGACTGCTGCCCCAGCCTGGTCCTCCACAGAGTCACAAGATCCCTCAGCAAACCTGCTCCTGCGTCGGCCTCTGTCTCTCTCTGCCTCTTATCTCTTTCCACGGGCTGCAGGTGCTGTCAGGGGCTTGCTCCAGTGTAGGTCACAGATTCTTCCCTCTTACTCCACCTGCTCCATGGTGGGCTCCTGGCCTGGCCCAGGTGCTTTTCCATGGGCTGCAAGTCGGGTCTCTTCATCCTCCATGGGCTGCAGGGGGACACCCATTTCGCCACAGCATTCTCCACAGGCCATAGGGAATCTTCTCTCAGTGCCTCCTCCACCCCCTTCACTGATCTTGGTGTCTGCAAAGTTTCTTCCATCTTCTCACTCCTTTCTCCGGTGGCAAAATGCGGCTGTTTGTGTTTTTCTCTCTCTCAAATGTGATTCCCAGAGGTGTTGTGACTGGCGCTGATTGGCCCGGCTGACCTTGTCAGCAACAGGGTTTGGAAGTTTGGCTTTGGGAGCACAGCTGGGATTTACCTTACTGGGTCCTTAAAAAATTTCTAGATTCTTCTTTAAGAAGCCACATTGCAAACCCACCACACTCTCTAACACAGGAAAAGTGAGGAGCAGGATATTTACTGCATTCCTATTTTACTCCTTTCAGCCAGCAGCACTCCTTTTTTTCCCTAGAAAAACAAGATGTGACTGGGGGCGAGTGGGGGGAGGGGATGTGGAAACAACTGTGGGAGTATATTAGGGTAGTTATTCTGTGTCTTTGGGTGTGTAGGAGGAAAATGTAGCCTACCCGTGTGTCCTGTTGCCCCAGTTTTGCAGAACAGCAAGTATCAGAGTACCTGGAAACCTGACTGACTAATCCAGAAGTTTAATAGCCACAAGTTTTTGGTGTCATGAAAGATTTGAGAGGTTCTACCCATATGTCTGGTTAGAGTGGAGATTCTGCGTTTGAGTGCTCAAGCTTAGTAATGCTATTTATAATTAAAAAATACTAAAACAAACCTGCCATAATATGCTACATGCAATTTTAATGCCACTACTAATAGACACTACATTTTTAAAAGTTGAAACTGCATGTGCATAAAACAGCGAAGTACTTCATTCACCATACAGTTCTGGCCACGTCTGGAAAAATTTCAGCTTCTTCTAATGAAAACCCAAAAAGTTATCTTGGTTAATGCTAAAATGCACATTTGATCTGGTAACATCAGAGCAAGTACTTCTAATTTAACTGATTAGATGCTGGCTAATGTGACTGCAGTGAAGTTACCAAGAATGGTAACTTTCACCTTCAGCTACCTGATTTGGAAAAAGCAAACCAGACTTTTGGGGGGTATTGCCTCAGATACACATTTAAACATATTTTCATGCAACTAAGATTCAGCTTACAGTGAGGTTGGCTTAGGGCTGGGCAGGGAGCCAGAGTGGAACATGGGACCAGGGTGTTACAGTGACAGATTTGCACAAAATCCAGGCAGTTCACAGCAACTAAAAGGTTCCCCCTGGAACTTTAAATGTTGTAGCAGTGGGATACTCTAAGTGTAGGAGAAAAGCAGAGTTTAACCTTCACTAAGCCTGAATCAGTTTCACTGTCCTTAAGTATCTTACTGTCTTTTACTAACTTCATTATTTTTGCCATCCCAGTGCCCCAGGAGCATATTTTGTTTTGGAAGACAACTCTTTTCTTGTAAGTTAGAAATTACCTAACTTGTCTTAGGTAATTTCAGGAAATTTCAAGTTCTGATGCACTGTGGGCTGAAACTTATTTTAAAGAATACCATGTCCCATGTTCAGCAGATTGCTAGTATAAGGAAGGTGTCCTAATCACTGAGCTGTTAGGTTAAATTTCAGTACCACAATCTGCATTGAAATGACTTTTTCTATTCAGTAATAAATGAAACTGGGATATGGTGTGCAATTCCAAGATATGTTTCTGAGAGTTGTCAGTAGAAACAGATATGCTACCCTACTGCTTCAGTTTTAACACTGGTGACCCTAAGGGATTTTTCCAAGACCCATGTCACAGAATCACGGAATGTTTGAGACTGGAAGAGCCCTTGGTAGGTCATCTGGTTCAACTGCCCCTGCTTGAGTAAGGCCACTAAGACTCAGTTGCCCAGGATCATGTCCAGACAGAATTTGAATATTGTCAAGTTAGGAGACTCCATAACCTCCCTGAGCATCCTGTGCCAGTGCTCGGTCAAAGTAAAAAAAAAAAGAAAAAGGTTTCCTGAAGTTCAGAGGGAATCTCCCATGAGAACTTCATCCTGAGCCTTCACTTTTCCAAGCTGAGCATCCCAGCTCTATCAGCCTTTTCTCATAGGAGAGATGCTCCAGTCCCTGCATCATCTTTCACTGGACTCTGCCCATGTCTCTCTTGTACTGGGGAGCTCAGAACTGGACCCAGCAGTGCTGCTGTGCCCTCACCAGTGCTGAGAAGAGGGGAAGGATCACCTCCCGCGAGCTGCTGGCAGCACTCCCTAATGTAGCCCAGTATACCATTGGCCTTTTTTGCCACAAGGGCACATTGCTGGCTTAGCTTCGTCCTGGTGTCTACCAGGACCCCCAGATTCCTTTCTGCAAAGCTGGTCTTCAGCCAGTCAGACCCCATCATTTACTAGTGCTTGGGGTTATTCCTCCCCACATAAAGGATATTGCACTTCTTGCTGAACTTCATGAGGTTCCTGTCAGGCCTGTTGAGGTCTCAGTGTTTGGCAGCACAACCCTCTGTCATATGAGTCAGTCCTCCCAGGTCTGTTGCTGAAACCTCGCTGAGGGATGCAGGCTGCCCCATCACCCGGGTCATTAATGAATCTGTTAAAAGAGACAGGATCCAGTATCGACCTCCAAGGCACTCCAGCTGTGCAGTCTCTGCTGTATGTCCTCCCTAATGCATCAGCTGGAAGTCTAGTTCCTGCTGAGCTGACGTCTCTGAATCCCATAGCGCTAAGTCTTCCCCTGCTGTTTAAGCGGCTGTTTGTGGCGAAGTCGAGACTTCCACCAAGTGTTGGGACTGGAACGCTTCAGTGCCAAGTCCCTTGTGTCCATCTAGCTCACTCTTCCTCATTTTCTCTGGTTCCCTTGGCAGAATTTGACATGTAGAGTCTAACAATACTTTTATTAATAAGAAATCTGATAAATATTGACTTTATTGGATTATTTTAAACTACTAGTAATTGGCTTAATGAGAGACAGATGCCTGGAATCTTTGTATTGTCTTGTAGGGGAAATATTTATATAGAGACTCAAATTTTAAAAAGTTTTGGTTTATGGAGGGATGGAGAGAATAAAGGCATCTGCTGCTATTCAACAGAGCTTTTATAATGCTGGCTTTCCTCAATTAATCTAACTTGAGTGCAGTGTTCTAATGAAAGGAAATGTAGAATAAAAATGTAGATCTGCAATGTATATAAATCTTGAAATGTCCACGGAGAGCTGATAAATTGCTGTATTTTCCTCAGTTTATGCAAAAGAGAAAATGAAGAAGCAGATTGCAAAAAGCAAAATTATGCATCAAGTCGTTAAACCTCAATCTTCATTACTAAAGAATTGTTTTGATACTCAGCAAGATCAGAGTCTGAACAAAAGAGTAGTTAGGTAACGTGTTCACAAGGGTCCTGCAAATCAGGAAAAATAACACAGAACAATGTCATAGGTGGGATTTAAGTGCAGAACTATGATTATTCCTCTTCATTTCTTAAAGCTGTGAATGTAAACAATATTTTGCACTATTTTATCTGCATGACTAACCTTTTATTTGTTTAAGATTTTTATTTCGTAATCCATTTGTGTTACATGAAGTTTGTAACTTTTCAGTTAGCTCCCTTATACCATGAACAGCTCACCTTCATGTCCTCACCATTTCATCCTTTGGAAATAAGACTGTTCCGTCAAATGAGGACACTTACCTTCCNTGCAGATACTACATTTGGTTCATTAGTGTGCTAAACTGTGCTCTTACTTGTATATAGCAAGTGAAAATCTACCGAACTAGAGAGAGACACCCTTGTTGCCGAGTAAGTAACTGAAGGCAAATTGCCATCTCCATTTTCTTTCCTGGATATGTACTTTTTTCCTGTTTGTTAGTCCAATACTTATTTCACTTGCAGAGTATGTTCTCTGGATGTATGCTGTGTGTGTGATAAATAAGAAGGAAGAAGAGACATTTGCATTGGGACATTCAGAGATCTTCATTGTATTGCACAAGGTTAATATGAGTTTAGAAGACTTCTTAAAGTTCTTTGAAGGCTTATTTTTCAGGCATCGGGAATATACTCAGGGATAGCTTGGAAACAGAATTGAACAATCCACATGTCTGTTGATAAGATTCTGTGGATGCATGCCGTGGTGGAGCTGTCACTTGTGTTTGCTATGTTTGTACTTTTCCTTTGGCAAAATACTAATACCGCATATCTGATGTTAGCTTAATGATGTAGAAGTGGTGCTCATGTGACAGTCTTTAGGGACAGCAACCCTTTTTTCCCCTCCCTCATTGTTATCCCAGAGTACTTCCACTTTAACCATTAGCTGAGTCTGGGTCATTTGAGTAGCCTGTGGTGCCATGTATTATATATTTGAATTAACTGTCTGGTTTTAATCCTGGTTGATAAATTGCTGCAGGCATACCTCTCTTGAAATTCAAAAGTGATGTTTATACATTTCAAGCATCAAAATAGAACAATTCAGGATGGTGAGCTGTTGCTATTCATTAGTGTGCCTAACCAGACATTTGGCGTTCTAACAAGTAGTCTTGGGGCTGCATTGAAGCTCTGCTGTCTGTCTGTATGCAGAGAGCATGCTAAAAATGATTAGCTTAACAATTGACAGCAACACTTGTCATCATTGTCAATGCCATTACTACTGCTACTATTTTTATGCTGATTATGTACTCTTATATAGTCTGTATTGTTCTTTCAGCCATTACTGGGAGGTGTGGAATCTTTTAAGACCAACAGCTTTTTTTGGAAAGCTTTTACCCACCCACTCCGTCCCAGTCAGTCAGCGTGTAGTTGTCCAAAAGGAAGAAGACTGTCAGGGAAGAATCACAGAAATGTGAGCCTGCAGAGGGATGTCTGGAAAATGCACCATAACTTTAAAAAGCTGGAGCCAGGAGTTTTGAATAGTGAAGTAGCGGGGGCTCCCATCACTGCAGAAGCACTCAGTGGCTCTAATGTGACCCGTTACTGTTTCCCCAGAGCCAAACAGTGTCGCAAACGACAGGCACAGGGACTGGATGCCAGCCAGGAAAAGCGGGAAGTAGACACATGGCTGTAGATAGAAGGAGATCTTTTTCTTTAGAACAAGGAAAATGCTGGGCTGCAAGTCAAGCCTAGAGGAATGAATAATTACCTTTATATATGCTAGCAAATAGTGTATTTGCAAAGCAGACATCGAGGCACCAAAGTTTCCCGTGAAGATAAAAAAATGTAATGAACCAGCACAATGAATTGCTATGGTTTGGGGTTTTTTTCAAAGGGCATTGCAAGTAGACCTTTTTCTATTTTAGCCTACCCTACCTTTCTTACTTCCCTTGAAAGTACTATCTTATCCCCTAAGGAAAACAACAGTGTACAAAATATTTGTGTCCCGTCTGTGCACACCAGTGTACTCTGTCTTTCATCTTGTAGTTTACTGTGATGTCAGCGTCACCCCGTAGCAGAATTAAAATCTCATTATGTGAGCTTTGTTTCTTATCTTCTATCCAAACTATATTAACTCGAATGGCCTAGATATGCTCACAAAAACCCTTGAGGCTCACTTAGTGAGCAAAATCTGAGGGGTGTTTTATCACTTATGAAAGGTTAGATCAGCTGTGTGTACATTACAACTTGGTTAAAGATAGGAGGGGGTTTGTTCACTTTTTCAAATTCAATATTTGCTTGCTTTTGCTTTATTTCTCTGCATTTTGTTTTCTTGTGCTTTGGGGAATTTTATTACTTGCAAAGTTTTCCCAAATTGTGTGGTTCTAAATCAGAAACAGTGTGTCTTTACAAGGGATTTGTTATCAGGTTTTCTGTGCTTAGGTCATCTGATAATTTAAAGTCAGGCAGTTCTTGTGAATTCTGATCATACCACACTGTCTCAATTACAATGATTTATTCAGATAAAATCAGGCAAAAATATTACTGGATTAACTAGAAATGTGTCAAAAGTCAGATTTCTTATCAGCATATGTGTCCACCAGTTCAATGTTGATAAACTTTTATTAGAAATAATCTTCAGCAAGCAGATGACAGGGGTGCACAGGTATTAAAGAAATAGTAACTCTTCAAATAATACAGCCGCTCAAAGAGTAGTGTCCTGGCTTTCAGTGTCAATCAAGTCATGGAAAGTACTTTGCCATGGAAAGTAAGTACTTCCCACTCACTTCAGAGAGAGTTTCATGGAATCCTTAAACCTTGGTTTGTGCATTACATACCATATGTAGGCAATAAGTGGAGTAGCTCTCATCAGTCACTACAAAGAACATGAGTGAACAAAAGATCATGAGTACAACACAAAGCTTACTACTTCAGTTAAATGCACACTATTGTTTTTCTTCTGATGATTATTTAAAAAATCTCTTTTTCTATTTTTTCACTGTAATTTTTTTATTTATTTATTTCTGTATTTTAAACCAGTTCCAAACTCTGCTCTTTACTATAGGAAAAAAATAATCTGTAGCTCTTGTCTAGATTTTTCATAGCACATTGTATCTTTATGCTCTGTTTTAATAACATTTCATTAGCTATTTGAAACCATTCCCTGGGGCAAGCTTTTATTATTTGTAAAGTGAATCAAATACCAAAGTGCTAATCTTTGGGAGGAAAAATGGGCTAGACTCGGATCAAAAATAATATTCTCAAAGCTCTAAGGTACCTAAAACCACTTTGTAGAATCCACCTGCATGTTCAAATCATGAGTTCTACAGAGTAATTCTAGTAATTCTATGAGTGATAATACTTCTGAGTCCTAAGTACTATTGTGGAAGGGATGTTTTGCATGGCAGAAAGGCACTTCAGAAAGAGTTTATTGATTAAAAATTGGAAACAAATAAACAAAAAATTATGATGACAAAGCCCCAGTTTTCCAATGAAAGAACAATTCACAGGCATACAGACATCCTTGGGTAAATGTAAGTATCTCCAAAGAGTGGGAAGGGAAATGAGAAGCAGAGTTGCAGCCAAGGACTAAAGAGGAGTTGCAGGAAACCACTGCTAGGTAGCATGGGATGTCATTTCCTTACTTCTATGAAGCTTACTCAACTCCAGGAGTCCCAGCAAATACTGCACATTGGTGATGCAAAAAATCAAAGCCTGTGACACCATTAACAGCAATGTTGCAACTTCCTCAATCTGGAAGTTCTAGGGCTCTGACATTGTGGCTACTTGTAAAACAAGGGCAGCAAGAGAGCACCAGAACTTACCACTGTGGCTGTGGAAAAAAAGAAGGATTGAACTAATAATTTGGCAGCATCTCACTGAAGTACCAAACAATAGCTACTCTGGATAGCTTATCTCCCAGTACAGTAATGCAAGGTAACTTTTCAGAGATGTGGGTGAAAGAGGAGTATTGTCATCATCATTCTTAATAAGAAAAATAATAATAGATTCTCCAAATGAAGTCATAGTTAAATGGTTGCAATTGCACCTTCGATACCGGCGTTAGCTCAGAGTTGATGTATCCTTCACCCAGTATCTTAAGATATCTCTCCTTTTTGGTCTCATTCAAACCATGTCACAGTGATCAGGCCGAATATTTTCCTTCTGTCCAAATCATTTGTGGTATTTACATGTTACCATTCCAAAGATGGTATGAAAAAGTTAATATAGAATTTAGTTTAAAACCTCTATCCACAGATTCACTGTTCCACATGTGAACTTAAGTCCTTTCCCTTTTGTGCAAATACTTGTATCTTGGCAAGTAGGACTTCTTGTTAAGAAATAAATCTGCACCATCTTTTACTCATGTAGTGTGTAATTACATCCTTTGGTACAACATAGGGATGAAGCAAAGAGATAGCAGACTAAAATGAATAATGAAGAGGATAATTTTGTTCTCCCAAGGATGGATAGTGTCTGTGTGGTAATCAGTCTCTTTCTGTATTTCCCCAGAAGACATTTCCTATCAAAGCACAGAAGTAGCTGGTATTCGGTGTAACCTTTGTTCATGTATTTTATGTTTATAGAATCATGTTTACAGAGGTCACAGTCATGAGTGTTGCTCAATTTCACTGTCTTTTTGGAAATGTACAACATTTCCTTTTGTAAAAGACCTTTTAATTACATATTGTGTTTTTATAACATTGGGGCAGGAATGCAGAGATATAAAAATCCCACATGCAGTATGTGAAAACAATTCGTTTAATCCTCTAAAAGCAGGAAATCCATTTTCATGAGAAGAAATAAGCACTGCTCGAGACAAGCTTCAATTTTTTTAAAAACATGAGTTAAAAATACTATGTCCTGCATATTAGTTACAGGACAGGTGTGCATATTGTACCCAGAGGGTCCTTTCTATTAAGGAAAAAAAACCAAACCCAAACATAAAATTCCATCAACATACTATATTTTTCTACTGGAGATAAATCAGGAAGATTAATGAGGTTAAGTTTTTGATATCTAGTGTGCCAGGGAATAAGTTTCTAAATTAAAATTTTAATTGCATGTTCTATTGCAGTCATCTTACTAATTCACATTTCAACATATTTCTGAAAAGCTTTTTTATATAGAAGTCCTAAAGAATTTTAAAAGAATTAAAGTAATGAGTTGTAAAAGCTTAAGTAGGTAGAATGGAACTGGCTCTGAAAGGCTGTAGAAGCTGGGCTATCCATCAAAGTTTTAGACCTCTCCACAGAATTTATAAAGGTTTCTGTTCCTTCTGTTGAAGTTTTACAAGTGAACTTCAGGTGTGGCGGGGTTAGATACCAAGACAAGAAATTACATTAATAGCTCTTATAAAAGGTTGGTTTAAAAATTATATGGAAAGTAATTCTTTGTTAGTTGTTATTATAGAAGTACTTCATGACATTCTCTTTTGTGATATTGTCATCATTTAAGACCAAATGACAGTTGGTATTGGAGACTAAATCGCCACAGCTACCAAAATATTTGAATCACAGATATATCTTAGAGTCACAGAACGGTTTTGGTTGGAGAGGACCTTAAAGATCATGCTCCCTGCCATGGAGAGGGACACCCTCCACTAGACCAGGTTGCCCAAAGTCCCATCCCGTCTGGCCCAGACTGGACTCTCATGAGAGAAGGGCAGAATCACCTCCCTTGACCTGCTGATCCCACTTCTTTTGATGCAGCCCAGGATCTGGTTGATTTTTTGCACTGCAAGTGTGCATTGCTGGCTCATGTTGAGCTTTTCATCAACCAGTCCTTCTTTTCAGGGCTGCGCTTAATCCAATTGAGAGCAATTTTATAAATTGCATGATTTCCCTGTTCTGCAAGACAGAGGACATGGTCCAGGAGACAGCCATGCCATTGTCCTACTGCAGTGTCACTCAGAGGACCTCTTCATTTTTTCCTTGAGTCCTCTCCCTGAGCAACCTCGGACACTGTCAGATACGGAGTAGTGTAGAAAAGAATATCTAATTCTTGATTATCTTGTTCAGATATACTTGGGACCCAAAATCTAGCTTTCACCATGGCTGATACTCACAATCTGCTGTTCCTGCACATGTTCCACAGATTCACAACTTCCACAGTCACTGATAAGTCACTTTCTGTTGCATTACTTCCCTGTTCTTACGACTGAGTTATTCTCTTATCCAATAGAGTTGACTAAATTTCATGTGCATTTATGAACACTGTTGTCAACTGGAGCTAACTCATGCTAACTGCTACAAGCATCTATGTCATCAAAGATACCACACCAAAGCAGTTCTGACATTTTAGTATGGTTATATTATGCAGCTATACATTGACTGGACTGGCCATCTCCCCAGAGAGTACCAAAGCTTGTGACTTTAAAAATACAAATGTATTGGGAAATACACTAATGGAAAGCATCCTGTGCCTGAAAAATGAGCACACCAACACAGTAACAGAATTAGTTTACCACATGGGTTTAGTCCTTGTTTTTGAAATCCAAATGCTGAGCCATGCTTCAGGTAGCTGTTCCTGGTCCATTTCAGCATTCAGCATAAGCTGTGACTGTGATGTTTAGTGTCCCAGAAGACGAGAAGGACTTCTGCATGGCTGTAATGTAGACTAACCTAAATGCATCTGAGAAGGAAAAAAGGCTCTCTTTCCTACCACTGGCTATGCAACCTTTTATGAAAGGATGTTTCCTGTTTGGTTTTTTTTACATCAGTTCAAGGAGGCAAAACCACGTAAAGGCACCTTCAGGAGCAATTGTAGAGAGTTGCTGTATGTGGAACTGTAGCTGTATCTGCTTTAAGACTGACAGGCACCATTTATCTCCCACTCAGAAAACCTAATCTAAACTATCAGCCCAATTTTTCCAGAAAATTCCAAACTGAGTGAGGGAGTTTCAGTGATAACACCAATATATTCTATTTGCAACATTCATTGTATTTTTCTCTTCAATGCTCAGACCTAGGTTATAGTAACACACTGATAAGTGCTTTATGGTTGCTGAAGGCAGCTTACATTGATTAGATAGATTTTCACATTGGCTCTCACAACAGACAGTTTTCAAGGGCAGGCATAGTAAAACGTTTTTTTAAATTCCATTATTTGAAAACTGGACATAATTCTCAGTGATTGAAGCTGACAGAGAAGAAAAAGCTGATGGTGAATGTATTCTCCAGTGGCACGCTGTCATCCACAAATGCTTTCGGTGGCCCAAGCAAAGGTTGAAGTATGAAGAGCTGGTTGCGTACAGTTGCCATTGGTGAAATCATTTACCACTTCTCACAAACAGTTGAGGTGATCTATTGCTTGCAGGTGATGCATTCTCAATGATAAAATCTTTCCTCAAAATGGCTAGAAGATTGAAAATGTTACCAGTGGAGAAACTTAGGATCGGTCTGGAAAATCAGACATCATAAAGAGTCATACATTTAAAAACAAATCCACAGATCAGACTTAAGATTGTTACATGGTGAAATACGCATTTTGTTGTACCTATGCATAATATTCTTGCTTCTTAGGTAGGCAGAGCAAGATTTATGATGTCCTTAACTTCTCATTTTTTTGCTGCATTTTGTAAATGACATCGTAGGAGACTACACTGTTGTCACCTAGCAGCTATGAAGTATTTTTTTAAAAAGTTTCTGCTTAGCTTTGGGTTAACAATAAAATAGTAATTCCACTCGACACCTTACATTTGTAGGCTTTAAAGTGCTTACAAAGATGCATTATTTTTACTATCCTTAATTGGAAGCATGAAAATCTAGGATGGAAAGTGAGTTGCCAAAAATGGCAATCAAGAAAGAAAAATTGTGTCCTGAAGATCTCACCCTGTTCTCCACATTCCAGTTTCTTCAAGATGTACTTTTATATAGGTCCCTTACACAGGTTTCCGGTCTTATGAATTTTAAATGAGGAAAGGGAATAATTTTTAAAAAATCTGTATTTGCAATGATTATCTCCTCCTCTCATTTGAGATATTGCTGTTATTTTCTAGACTGAGGGTCACAGTGAATTAGCCCTTGGCAAATATTTAATTTTTAATGGAAACCACTGCAGCATTGAGCTAAAGCAAGAAAAAGCTTCACATTCATTCTAAGATGAACCTGCTGTTGCATCACCACTGACCGATTCTCATGTTACATATACAACAGTTCTATGTAATTTAGTTCTTTTCTGAAACTCTTTTATCCTGATTAATGAAATATTTTCTAATAACAGGATAACAGTTGACATTGCATACTGAAGTGTCTGCTGTAACAGCAGCTGGCTTGAAAAGTGTTTCGTTTTTCAAGTAGATCATGGGGGTTGGGCAGCCAAGGTTTTGTGTGATTTGAGTTAAAGAAATACTTACTTTAAATGATTTGAGAAACGTCCTAGATGCATTTTCAGTTCTCCATTGCCCTTGCCAGACATTTAGTGGAATGAAGGTTCTTGGGGGCATATTTCTTCCTAATAGTCCATATTTTCAATAAACTTTTAAGGATGAATTAGAATGAATAGCCACTAAGATAATCTGTGGGCTGCTGCACAGCATTCTCCCTGGAGAGTGATATGTCAGGAAAGACATTAAAAAAATTTCTGTGATGAAACATGTATTTCTCACAAGTAAGGAAAGATCTTGACAGATCATCTGTTATGAGGTATCTGTTCTGTACTTGTGGGACAAATGGGATTTCTCCTTTTAAATTCATTGTGGATTATCGTGCTGTTGCGGCTTGTGTAATGGCAGCTCATGAGGAATTTAGGAAATGACACTCCAGCTGTCTTTTGCAATAACTGTTTCTTTTTATGCGTTTGCACTGTAATACCTCTTCCTTCAAATTATCTTTTCTGTACAGTTCTCACCGAAATACCTGTGTGCATCCTAAAATGAATTCCAAAGAAAAAAAAAGTTCTACATAAATTACATCTATTTTCCCTATGTGGTTTTATATCATTCACTAATTTATTGATAAAACCTTAAAAAATGTATATCTAGAGTTCTTTTTTTCTATAATACACTTTTAATAAAGAAAGTGAAGTCCATATGCAGTAGCTGCGAGTATAACTCTGTCTCCTGGTTTTTGTTATTGTGTGAGGTTTGATATACATGTATTCTAAAGAACAGAACTATCTATGTTGCGCATAGATTATTAGGAACTATTTTATCAGGTTCATTAAGCTTATCACTGTTTTCAGAAGTGAGAAATTGAACCCGTACATTAAGAGATGAGCAGCAGATGAGCTGCCCAAACCAGTACATTGCCTGTTGTATATCTTCCCTGAATTCAGTACCCTCTAAACCTTTCCCAGTTCTCTCCAGAGATTTACTCTAATCGATTGGTTTAAAGCAATTTTTTAAAAGCTCATTACTAGGACTAGGAGAAACAAGAATTCCCTAAGAGTATATTTGGGTCCTGCGTATTTCACAGTGTAGGCTTGGAAGCTGTATCAGCAGGATTCTCTCTGTAATGGCATGTATAAAGCTTAGTGAATTACACCCAAAACCTCTTGCTGGGTAATACCTTGTGGATCAATTCAGTGTGGTAGTCTAGCACAGGGACGGTAAGAAAACTAGAATTCTTTGTAGCCTGTCTTGCTGATTGAAATGAAAAATCCTGAGGAAGATAGTTTTAGGTCAGCTGAAGGATGAGTTTGTTTGTTCTTCTTTCAGAGCTTTGTTGCTGAACATTTCCATCTGTTTTGCCTTTAAATGTGTTTAACTGTTCATTGTCCAGTGCTGTCTGAGAGTGTGAACTTTGAGAGATATCGAGACATAGGTTTCTGCCCAAGGAGAGCAATTCCTCATGCAGTTCTGTTCAGCTTATTATGAAAGTATTTTCTGTCCAGACCAAGTTGAGAAAACTCTGGAGTGGAAAGGCTTGCTTGCTTTAAATGCTGTTGGCAGATACATAAGCAGATAGTGATTGCTTCCTTTTTGGCAAACAGCCACAAAGCTCTAAATCATCTCAAGATATACAGGGTTCCACTTCTCTTTCCTGTCAGAGATCTATGTTTCTCAGAGCTGTACCCAATGATGGTACCCCGTGATTAAGGAGAAACATTTATATTAGTGGGTTTTTCTCGTTTAAATTTGCAAGTCTTTAAAAATTTTTTACACAAGTTTGGAGAGATACAGGACAAAAAATCAAGTCTTTTGACAATGCTTCTGTTTTTCTTAAATGATTATTTACACAGTTTTTAGAAATAATCCATGGATTCCCAGGAGTTTCCATATCGTCAGCAGAAAACCAGCAATCTAGTGAACTCATTTTAGACACTGCGCACCCCTATGTTCCATTGACTTCAGCAGGAGATCAAGGGTTTATTTTGACTTTGATACACCATATTAATGGAAATCACTGGGATTTGAACAACAATGCATTTAAAGTGTAAGGGCAAAGGACGCTAATGGTAGTCCATTTAATGGGCACCGTGTATTTTAAACCACTCAGAATGTGTCACAATCTTGCAAGACCTACAAACTTCCTGGATTTTCCCTGTTTAGTTTGGGACCCAGCCATTTTTAGCCAAAAAATTTAGTAAATAAATTATTTAATTATTTACTTTTAGTAAATCATGTGCCTTCATGTCCCTTTTGAATCAAAGATTTAATGTACTAATTATTCTAGTAAAAAGATCAAAACCTGGGTTAAGACTGACTGGCAAAATTCTACAGAGTTTTATGGCAGCCATTTTTAACCCAAGGTAAATATTTCAATATGAAATAATAAAATTAATCTACATGGTATGACAGAGATATAGTGTATAAATTAAGGCTTTTTTAGACCACAGAATGCACAGGACAGATAGAATATAACAACTCACAGCCTTTTTGGTGGCAGGTTTTATTAATGTAAAAGTATATTTTTAGCACCTTCAAGTTTCTTATTTACATTACACTTATTAACTGCAGCACAGAGGTTTGGTAATTATTAGATCAGATCTTTCATGCAATCTTTTTTTTTCACTCTGACAAAATAATCATCTTGGTGGTATCATAAACTGTGTTTATACAAAAAGACATATGCATGCTAGTTGAATGAAAATTCTTTTAAGTGCCTATATGTTTAGATCCAAGAGGTCATCTGCCAAGAAGTAACTGAAACTTGTGGGTATGTCAAAACTAAAACATGTTAGCACAGTGTATAATTGTGTTCTCAAATACTGGAGCAACTCCAACATTGATTCTGAAGCTCCTTTGGCTTCATATGTGAGTATGAGAACTATGTGGAGAATCTTGATAGAACAAATGAAAGACTCTTAGTGTTGCAAGCATGCAGCTTTGGAAAGGTTTAGTAACACTTTCATGTGCAAATAGTTCTTCTTGGTATTACACAAGCAGTCTTGTGTCCGATTTTAGAGAACTTCTGGAGCTATGCATAAATACCATTTAAAGAGGAGACTCCTATTTTTGCTCAATAAAAGAATTGGTTAAATGACACTTTAACAACAATACCTGCAAGTACTGTTTGTCTTTCTCACTGGTTTATCCATAAGGTAACTGTTGCTGCGTGCTTTTCTTAATGTCATTTTCTTTCCTTTTTTAGAGTTTCTTTGAAGGACAGTCTGCACCATGGGATTCAGCTAAGAAAGATGAGAACAGAATGAAAAATAGATACGGGAATATCATTGCATGTAAGTGTTGACAACATAATTGTGCGCTGTGTTAACTTCCCTTCAGAACTATCTAAGAATGACCACCAGCCTCATGCTCACATCAGGCCTCCTCTCTAATTAAGGAGATAAAAGTGAGGGAAGATGGTACTCTCTTTTTTTTACCTTTTTTCTAAAAACAACCCTGTCAGATTTAATGCATTTTCTGAACTAGCCTTCTCTATACCTTCCATCCTGTGATCAGTGTTTGGCTAATGGAGGACAACACTTTTAACCAACACTCAGCTCTCTCAGCTCCCAGACTGCTCCTGGCAGCTTAGTGAGAGAGTGCACATGATCACATCATTACCTTGATACTGGGTTCTGGGTACTGTAGGAGTACATAATAATGCTGCTTACATCTGTCCTGACTTACCTTCTTAATGCTAGACAGACTCCAAGGAAAAACCCAGAATCTATATGTTTTACTTTAAAATGCCAAGCTTCATAACGATTAAATGTGCTACTAATGAAATAACTTGAGGATATGATAGCATGCTTTGGTGAATGACCCCTAAGTCTGGCATTATGAGATTGCAAAAAGGCATAGCAAGAGATGCTGCACAACAACATGGGCACAGAAAATATATCAAATTTGTTTAATAACAATAATAACAATAATAATAATAATAATAATAACAACAACAACAACAATACGCTGGTGTCATTGCACTTAAAGGGCAAGTTACCAGAGGGTATGTGGATGATAATCCCTTCCCTGATCGTTCCTTCCCAATCTAAGTTTAAGATATGAAGCCTAAGTTTCTACCAGCCAGATAAATGTGAAGTAGATATAATCAGGGAAGTGAGCAGCAGTCACAGCACATCAGAAGTTTTGTAAGCATGAAAATGAACAGTGTCCTTCAGAAGGGATCATTTAATAAGGGTGCTGGAGTTTAGAAATCATGTATTACCCTAGGTACCAGGCACAACATAGAAGAGCAAACAGTGCTGATAGTCTGAACATTTGGAGGACCTGTGAAACGTCTGTTGTGTGTGTTTACACTGCCTAAATTCAGCACCTTGTCTACTTGCTTGTCCAGGCATATATCTGCCTAGGGTTCCTCACTGGTGAACCACATGGACATGGAGAGAAGGACAGCTCTTCCAGGGAAATGATTCTGAGAGAACTCATTGGAGTACTTCTGAATCACCACCTCAAGAGGTGCCCCTCTCTCCAGTGCTTGCATAAGGAGTCTAGAGACCAACTCCACAGTGACCTACAGCAGGTGTTATGAATTGGCCCTTACATCACTGTGGCACAGCTAGGCTGGGACAGTCTACAAAGAGCAAAACAGCTCTGTAACTTGCTGCAGAAGGAGAAGGAGACCCTGCAGGAAATGCTTGTGGAGGCAGAGGCAAGTTAAGCAAGGGATGCTATCTGCCACATCATTTTGAATGGGCATGATAGTATTACTGTGTAGTTTGTGAGTGTACTGTGCTACCTACTGAAAAAGGAACTGAAATATTCTAGGGAAATATGAATACTTATGCTGGAGCATAAGTAAAAGAAGTTAGCAAGTTGTGTTTTTGCTTGTTTCCCTCCAAGCAATCTTTAATGTGTAACAAACGTTATTTTATAAGGATGTAGGAATACATTAGATGACTATTACAATTCAAGCAAAAATACTGAAGACATAAATAAAAATATCAAGAAGTTTTATGTTTATCCTTCCTTTGTGAAATTTTATCTCCATTCCAAGCCTATGACAATAGATCTTCTCTCAGCCAGGTTTAGTGTTGTCAGTCCCCTCTTTAATGTCATGTTAGGCATTGCCTTACACTTTGACACCCTTTGGCTGAAGAAAACCGAAGACTACTAGGGCTATATGTCTGAGGTAATAAAGTGATGGGTTGCCAAGGGAAAACAAGTAAAAGATATTAGATACACAAATCAGTGGCAATTATAAGTGATACTGAAGACTTTCTGAGAGGGCAAATATAACTCAGATCAGTTAGATCTCAATTTACTTTTAATGTCCGCGGTATTTAGCAAAGGGAAAGAGTTGGATGGAGTTACTGTCAATAATACTTCCTATTTATGTGGCTGTGAAAACACAAATAGCACAAGTTAAAATTAAAATCCATTAGAGTTAAAGGTAGTATCTCAAAAGAGCGGCTGAAGCTGCCCACAGTTTGTCTGTTAAAATACATACACTCAGATGGGGCAGTTAACTGTTTAATTATTTAAACTGTTTTTCTGCTGGGTAAATGATCACTTGTCTCAGAGTCTGAGGGTACAGTTTTAGCAGTACACTTTTTAAAATTTATCCCAGGGAATTGTATAAAGTATTTGCTGTAGCTGAAAAGCATACTACTAAACTGCCCTTTTATGCTACATTTAAAGACTTAAAAATATGATGGCTCAGATGCCACTGACTACAGACACATGATTATAATGAAAAGTATATTTTTTCTGTAAAGCATTTAATGTAAGTTTTTTTCCATCCATTTATCCTCTTTGTTTAAATTTTCCCCAAGATACTACTGTTACATTATTGCTTGTAGTCATTATTGTTCTCTTAGGGAACTAAAACAATAGCACCAAGCGGACAGCATTGCAGGAGCTTGTCAAAATGGCAATATGCTTTACATTACCCAAGTGATGTGCGTTTAATTGGCTACAAGCGTGCCCTGCCCGCTGCATGAAACTGGCTACGACATCAGCAAGCTGAATCATGATCACGGTCCAGTCACTAACAGAAAACATGTTCCTTCTATACTGAACACAAAGCGCCATGTGCTTTCTCATTAAAAACTAAAACTGCCATGAATCTGCTAAGTGGATATCTTCTTACCTAGGAAAAATATCTTTTCTGCTGTAATTGTGTAGGTTTACACATGGATTTTGGTAAAATCTATTGGGTTTTCCTCAGGAGAGATCTTGAGGTAACTTAGGAATGGGAGGGGTTATGTGTTTATTTTTACCTCACTCAATATTGACTAAATGAGAAGAGAATATCGATAACAGCTTTTAAAAGCAGCTATAGATTTTAGGTGAGACATTTATAAAAGGCTTGATTTGCAAAGAATCAGCAAGGCACGTCCCAAGAAAGGGTCATTGGCTAGGCATGCTAATCAACCGGCTACTCAAAGGGCTTGATAGAGATCACAGTCTGCAGGCTGGCGTATACGTGTAGTAGGTAACATGCAGGGAGCGAGAATAAATTGCTTATATTCATTATCTATTATCATTTCCTACAAAGATAAATGGATTCTAACATAACTCATTTTGAAAGCTTAAGTGATCAGAGCGAAGTTAAATTTGATCTCCTAATAGAAGGGTATTGAAATAACAGTGAGCAGGAAAAGGGAGAATGTAAATGCTATAAAAATTTTCAAGAACAGCTGTATTATAAAGGAAAAAGATAACCTAACAATTTGAACAGTAAATCTAGAGACAACTTAACACACATGTTGGAAAAATATGTGCTTGTGCACCTCTTAGGTTAAAATCTACTTGACATAAGCTCAGGCATAGACACAGTAATATTTCTTCTTGTTGAATAAAGATTTTTTTTTTAATTAAAAAGTGTTGCCATGCAGCAAGGGGTTAACTGGAGTTTTCAAACCAATAAAAGGGAGTCACTCCAACTGCACTGCAAATGAATGGGTATTGAACAGTCCATTACCTCCAGAATCCCAAAAACTGAGCTGAAAATGCAGGACTAGAGAGGATGTCTGTAAGAGGAAAACGGAAAAACGTTGATATGAAGATATACTTATGAAGTAACTTCTCTAGTTTTGCCCAATCCAAAGCAAAAAATTACTGCAGGAAGAGAGTGAAGGAAAATAAGATAATGAAGTAACAGGAAAGGTAAAGAAAAGATACCACTGCATGTTATTCAATTGTATAAATCTTTCTAAAAGAAATCAGAGCAAGTTACATTGTGCAGATGTTACTTAACAGGAAAGTTAAGCTTGGTTTGCCCGATATGGAACTCACTGGTATGCAGGCCATCCAAGACAGGATTCAGTTGCCTAAGTGTCAACATGGGTGACACTTCAGCTCCATCTCTGCAGGACCAACAAATGTGACAGTCTAGGCAGAGTAGCCTGTCTAGTCTGTGAGAGGCTAGGCAGAATATCCCCAGGGTATATAAAGTGGTGAGAGAAGCTTGTGCTTAGACAACTGAATCCTGGCCTAAGTAATTGAGAAATAACAGAAGTAGAGATCTTTACTAGTCTGAGTTGTCCTGATGAGAATGCTTTTAAGGCAATGATGCAGGAAATCATGAAAATGGAGATGAAGACATATCATGAGTCCAAGCAAGATTGAGCTTGGAGTCTACTGACTTCAACAGAAGATGGATCAGAAAAACTGTGAAAGCAGCAACCATATCTGGAGCTCAGAAAGTTCCTAATGTTGTATTTTTCTTAAGTAAGATGAATTTTTAGAATTAAGGGCCTGTGAGCCAAACCAATTTTATGAAGAAACTGATAAATACCTTCATTAAGCAGAGAATAGCACTGCACTTGGATGAGTGTAGCTTGGTACAGTCAGACCAGCTTGGGTTATGTAATGAAGAGTCACATCACTATAAGTTTTTAGTCTTGGAATAGTGAATCACTTGATTGAACATACTTGTTTTAAATGTTCCAACATGTTCGGAAAAACTCATTCCTGAAGTCTGTTGGGTTAAATAATCACAAGAAAATAGAAAAATAAGGAAGAGCTGTGTAGAACCTACACCTGGAACTTTAATTCATTCTGATTTCCTATTTTTGCGTTACAACAGTGCCCTTTCTCTCTTCCAGAGGAATCTCAGAGAAGAAAATGAGGCTCTGAGATCTGTAGTGGCTAAGACTTGGAGCATAAAACAGATGAAATTAAGAATTTGCCTCTTCCTTCACTACTCAGCTATTTGAAAACCTCTTGACTTGTAATTCTAAACCAATTCTATTTTAAGAACCACTTGCCCAGTCCTTCCTCCCCCATAATGTGGGCAAATATTATAATAAAGTTGGATTTCTAAGCCATTTCCTGTTATTTTATTCATTTGTTATCACTCAGGATTTTTAAAGTTGAAAAAAATAGGTATTCAGAACATGGGTAGCAAGTTTCATTTACAACAAATCAATGACAGTCATGAAGGTCTGTCGTTAGCGTCAAGTAATATTAGTTCAGCTAAGCAAGCAGCTTTCACAATCCATAATACCAGAGTATCTAATTAGGAAGAGTAACTTGTAAACAAAGCAATGGTAAAGTGGCTATTCACCATCTCTCCATCCTTGAGATCATACCCACAAAATGTTTTATCAACAACTTGTGCAGTATTCTGGAAAAGCCATTCTACTTGGTTGCTTTTGTACCAAGAGAACTGAGAGGAGCATATGAAGCCTCAGAGTAGAAAAAGCCCCCTGCCAGCATGCAGAGATTCTACTGGGGGAGGTTCTAGCCTTGAGCACTTCTTAATCACTGTGGTGGTATCATAAAGAAAATGAGGCAACTGATAAGAAACGAGTTCGTGCCGCAGTGTTTTGGAATGGAATTTGGAAAATAGAGTTGGGAGTGATTGTTCATTCCTGGATAGATATAGATGGCTACAGTGAAGCAAAATTCAATGACAGAGGCATTATCTGACTGTTTTGATTTTGTTACGACTTTGCTTTGCTTTCTCCCTTACTGAAAACATAATGAGTTTCCTGCAGAAGCTGTGAGGTGACAGTATGTCTTGTAGAATGACTTCAGCTTATTCTGAGTGCTGGCAGAAGCATTTCCAAATGAGTAGACCCTTGACAACTTAATGTTATTTATTTTATTGACAAAAGGGGAGGGGGTGTGTCAAGGCAAAAAATGTAATTGCAGCGGATTTCACATAGGAAATATTTCAGACATTCAGAATGAAAATCAGAGGAGATTTGGTAAGCCTTATGAATGACTGAAATGAAGATTAAATGTAGATTTAATGCAATACTTTCACAGACAACAAAACAAGCATGAACTTGCAAATATTGAGGTTTTAGTTTGACTTTAGAGTAGTATTTTGATGAGGGTTTTGTTACTGAATGTGTCTTTAATTACTTTTTTCTCTCCATTGTTCCCATTTCAGATGATCATTCTCGAGTGAGATTGCAGCCCATTGAGGGAGAAACAAGTTCCGATTACATCAATGGAAATTATATTGATGTGCGTATACTGATGTAGTCAACAAACATAACGCTTGGTTCGGTCAAAGAGGCAGCTCTTATTATTCACATGTTATTCATAATTTGTAATAGATATCACAGCTAATATCACCTGCTGAACATTGTTGGGAAGTACTATCTTTGGAAGTTAGGTGTACACTAAAGGGAAAAAAAAAAAGCCTCAAAGGTTTTGTCAATAAGCAAATGAAAGAAATCATTTCCTCAAACTGCCACTAGACTGAAACCATGCCAGCAACGCTGTATGGCTACTTTGCCTGCTGGTGCTTATATGGGCTAACAAAATGTTATTTTCACTTTCTGTCAACAGCTTGGCATCATTCCACATTAAAAAGAAAGCTGTTTGCATATTAATGTGACAAAACTCTGTAATGCCTAATGCAGAGATTTGCAATCTCTTGTCATCTCTGCACTTTTAAGTCGCCTTCAAAGTATATTCTGCAGCTGTTAACCAGTACTTCTAATGCAAGCAAGACATTTCATTAAATATGTAGGCTGTTTAATTATTGAAGGTGGCTTCTTTGTTCATTCTGCATCATGTTAACTTAATGTTTTACATTACAATAAATTCTTTAAGAGACAAGGTGTTTTTTGGTTGAAGGAATGAACTCAGAAGTAGAATTGAAAATCATTAGAAAGTTAATACTATCTAAAGCCAGAAATCTATGGATAGCAAAGATAATTTTATTACTTACATGAAGTGCTAGATATTAGACTAAGTAAAGCAAGTGTTGCTTCTTAGGAAACTTGTGTCTGCTACAGATTTCTTGTTCAGCAGTGGCAGCTTTGAAAAAAGAGTGTCACAGTTTGCAGTTCAAATTTTATCTCCAATAGGAAACAGGAATATAACAGATGTTTTTCTCAGCATATGAAGCACATGGAGCTATACAGGAAGAGTAGGTACTTCAGCTGTAACAATCTGAAGTTGTAACTTTCTGAAGATACCTCCTTCTTTTTTGATTTATTATCATGTTCAAGAACCACTAAGCTCAGATTTCTATTCAGACCCTCGATGTTTGAAAGTACAGCTCAGTCACCGGAAGTAAAGGCACATATGGAAATATATTTAGTTAACTGTATCACTAAACTCTGAAGGGAGTAATCTCTCATTATAGGAAAGAGAGAACTCACATTGAGGACCTAGATTTGAATTCACATTCACAACTTCTCCAACATTCTGGATTGTTCTTATTTTAGACTACTAGTATGTTCTTGTGTTGGATTTAGATCTGACTCTAAAATATTAAAAGATGTGAGGATTAAAGACTTGGACTATACAGTCTCATTTGAAATGCTCATAAGATAGCTGCATAGCAGCCTTTCTTGCTTATACAAGGAAAAGCTTGTACAAGAGGATGGAGAGCATGTGGCTCTAAAAGAAAAAATAGGTGAGAACCAAAAAATTCTCACCTCACTGTCATCCTTGGAGATGTCTTTATTGCAAAGCTTCTAAGGCTGCAGACATCCTTCAAAGACAACTCTACCACAAAACACAGTATTCTTGGTTGTGATCTTGTTAGTCAGGTTTCTGTTACAAATGCTTCTTTTCCTTCTACAGAAACAGCTGCAATTTTACACTTGCATGCAATTGTTAGTACAGTTACCGTGTTGTCAGAATAAACATGTTAATAAGGGAATGGAACTATCACAGACTGTGTGAAATTTTCTTGGATAAATGAGAGGGGCTGTGGTTATGCTGTATTTTTTTCCATCATTTTTTTTTCATTGGAAAACAGAATAATTTGGTCCCAGGCCCTAGCAATATTAGCATACAGCAGAAAAACATCAACTCTGCAGCTATATGAACACTTACCAGTTCACAGACTACCAAATTTTACTTCAGTGGCATGTAAAGGAATTGATTCTGTAATTCATGCTATTATTTCTGTAATATCCAGTTGTTTTGAGTCTTCCCTCCTTGGGTCACTATTGTGTCCCTTTCTCTTCTATAAAGAAATTTTAATGGCATGCAAGCTACAGCTTTAAATTCTTCCTGTTGAGGACTGACAACACATCATAACCATTATTAAAAGATTAACACTGGCATTCAACATAGCAGTGCTTGATCTAAACCTTCTGTGACACTCCCATCACATCATCAATTCCAATACTATAAAAACAGTATTGTTGCCTATTGGCAACCTATTCGGTATTTCAAAGAATCCATACAGATTTAGTCTTTTTTGCATGGGCAGTTTGTGATTAAGTTACTCTTGTCATCAGAGAAACACAGAATTCTTTTATGTTTTTCCTATTTAGATGTGAGCATGTGTATTCATACCAAACCATTTAGTCAAATAATTTACCGTCCTTTTTGCTTTCATAAATAAAACAAATCACAGTGGACAGAATGAACATCTCTCCACCCTTCCTCAGGCACAATGCAAATCTGGCATTCTTCAGCTGTGAAAAAAGGGATAGGCTTCACACTCAATAGCAATAGCTTGGAGGTACATCTCACCCTCCATGAGAGTCTGATGCCATTAGCTGCAAGCGCTAGAGAGGATTTCATGATGTTCATTTTCAGCAGAGGCAACAAGGGACTGAAAGAACATATTACTTCTGTCCCCTAATGTACAAGGCTGCAACTTAAGTATCTTGCAAAAAAACACATTTGCTTCTTGTTCCCTTTCTCCCCTGTCCTTCCCTCACTGCACAGATCTTTTGAATCAAATACATCATCGGTATTGTTGAGATTTGTTCTGAACACTACTCTAAATGAAGTTTCACTAATAGCAAGATTAATGATGTATGTATTGCTCCCTTTTTTTCATTTTATTTTAGGGTTATCACAGACCAAACCACTACATTGCTACACAAGGTAAGTTTATCATCCTTTCTTTTTGGTTATGTGTTCTTCCACAGTCAACGTCCAGGACAGAGTAGGCTCAGTCACTTAAGTAGAAGGAAGCAAATTGAATTATTACCTAATTTTCAGGTATGTCAGTCAAGAAGTCCTTTACCTATGTGTTCAGATAAGTTTTCAGTAGAAAAGTAGAAAACCATCCATTTTGGAAAAAGTTACTCAACATGTTATTACCCATGAAAAAAAGAAATACATTACTGTATAAATACTCAGTAAAATTTTTTTAAGAGAAAATGTCATGAAAATGTACGTTCTCTTAATTGTTCTATGATAACTAGGCCTTAAACTAGGTCTTTAAAATATTGCAGCTAGCAAGTTTTAGTAGAGGACCCAAAGACATACTACACTTGCAGGGGATTCTTCAAAGGGATCTAGAGAGACAATTTTACAGGCCGTCATTTAAAAGCTTGTTAGTGAACAAGAACCTATTCTTTTGTCAAAACAACAATTAATTTTCAATTTGTACTTGTCTTCCAAGACATAATTTGCCCATTCTGATGCAGTTCTTACTTATTTTTTGGTCAAGTTCAGAGCTGGAACAGGTGGGAAAGATGTGTCTTCTGTGACTGCTTAATCATAATATTGAACAATAAACATGTCAATCTCTTGCCTGTGCTTGAGTAGTATGCATGTGAAAATTCTATTGCTCCTCCACCGCTTGGAAGGAATCTTCTCTGTGAAGGGTATTATGTGACACGGCTTCCTGCATTTGCCCACGGATATGAAGATGATGACCTACACCCAGAAACGTTATTTCAGCACGTGCCCAACCTTTTAATGGAGGCAGCTGGAGTACTGAGTATAATATACTCAGAATAACCTTGCCACGTGTTGGGTTTAGAGGTGATATATACTTTTTAATGAATTTTTGTCAAAGCAGAGAAAATGTTGGCCCAAGTAACCCAGAGTCTGCAGCCTCCAGTCCCCACTTCTACCAGTAGTAGGTGTTGTATCTCACCTTTCTGTACCTCAGCTCTCCACAGTCCCAAATGAGGTGCTACTTTTTGTCAGATGAAAGTGAGGCAGGGTGCAAGTCTTATTTCTAGAAGTTCCTCACTACTGTCTGCATTATACTTCTAGAACAGCATTACGTTTGTGGTCATCTTAGAACATGAGCCATTTAAATGTGCTGCTTCTTCCAACTCTGCGGCTGACCCACCACATCCCTTAGTCCATGGGCTTTCTACAGATGAGACAGATAGGAAAACTATGTAAAAAATAAAGCAGAGGAAAAATGGACTGTTCCATTTAACCTTTAGCTGATGGTTCTTTGGTTTTCACCTTTAACTGAATCCTAAAATTAAAAGATACACAATTGGCCTTTTGCTTTTAATACAGTTATTTTCATCAGGAGGTTCACCAGAAGAACTCCCTGACAGCTTTCTGATACATACATGAGATCTCTATCTGAACCAAGTTTAAATGTGGCTTTATCACTCATCATAATACTTGAATAGCAAATACCAAGCTTGAGGTTTTTGTACTTACACCTTTTAAAGCCAAGTATATAATAATGTATGAATAATGTACCAAAAGTCTATATACCAGACTATAAACAGAAAATCCCAATAGTTCTGTGCCATACTTTTTTTCTGATACGGTGTCAATAACTATTTAGTAAAGAAAGAAAGTAAGAGCAATAGAAACAGGTCTTCTTCCAAGATGTAAAGGATATACGACTGTTTCATTCTTCAGGGCAGGTCCCATCAGTTTCTTCTGTGCAGGTGCAGCTGAGTGCACACAGAGACCATTCCTAAGCCCTCCGACAGTGCCATGAGGGAGAAACTGACAATCTAAAAGATATAAAATTATTTTTAAAAAGGGCATACGGTTTCAGCAAATGCAAAGTAATCTGACTGTGAGGGTTTTGGTGGATTTTTAAGACCAGTTGGGAAGCAGATTTGTGTCGCCATTTTGGAGGAATGAAGAGCACTGCTCTCAAGAGGCTTCTCTATTCTCTATGGCTCTGTCTTTGCCCTGATGAAGAATCATGAGAAAGTTTTTTTTTCCTTCCTCTGTCTCAGCTTACCCATCTGCAGAATAGGGTTAAAAATACTCATCTGCTTTTTGTAGTTCTCCGCAGTGTCCCAATAGATGCAGCTGTATAAAGGCTACTTAGTGTTAGTCTGCTGTATCCCAGCTTCCTGACAAAGCCTTTGCACGGGAGTAACACTTCCAGTAAGATGCAGTCTCTGTCTTTTGCAAAGGTTATGATAAGGCAACTCAGAATAATCTCTAAAACTCCTTTCAGGCTCTATATTAACTATGAAAATAAAGACACCTAATTTACTTTCAAACAACTATGTCTCTCTATGTCTGCCTTACTTGTTTTGGGCCCCTCACTACAAGACACTTAGGTGCTGGAGCAGGTCTGGAAAAGGTCAACAAAGCTGGTAAAGGGTTTGGACTATAAGCCTCATGAGGAGAAGCTGAAGGAGCTGGGGAAGGTTAGTCTGGAGGAGAGGAGGCTGAGAGGAGACCTTACCACTCTCATCAAGTATCCAAAAGGAGGTTGTAGCTTGGTGGGGGTTGGTCTCTTCTCCCAGGTAACTAGCAATAGAATGAGAGGAAATGGCCTCAAGTTGTGCTAGGAGAGGTTTAGATTGGATATTAGGAAAAATGTCTTCACTGAAAGAGTGGTCAGGCATTGGAACAGCCTGCAGAGAGAGGTGGTGGAGCCACTGTCCTTGGAGGTGTTCAAAAAAATGTGTTGATGTGTCACTCCAGGACATGATTTATTTGACATGGTGGTATTGGACAGATGGTTGGACTTGATGATCTTAGAGGTCTTTCCCAACCTTAAAGAGTCTGTGATACAAGGAAGCCTGTCATGAGCCGCGGCTTGTGCTATATCCAACAATGTTCCTGCTCTGTTTTAGAGCACACCTTTGTACAGATGTGTATAAACACATCAATGCTGCACAACAGTTAAGCTGCATGTTTAATTCCCTTGATGTCTCCTTTACATCAGTCTTTAAATAACCTTCCCATTCTTCCCTTTCTCCCCCACCACAACTTTCACAGGTGCACATGCCTATTGTTCTTTGAAGGAAAATATCATTATGTGAGTCAGTTTTAAATCTCTGAGGAGTTAGAATGATTGATATTCAATTTTCCTGTGCTCTTCTTAGGCGGCATTCAACATACCAAGTGTTAATGAGCAAATATAATTGTTTGAAGTGGAAAAAGTGGCAAATTTGATCAGTTTGTAATAGACTACCAATCTGCTTTTAAGAGAGCTGGGAGTTGAATAATCGCCTGTTTATTAAAGTGTTAGTGTTTTCCATACTAACCAGAGTTTGACATACAGACCGGTATCTTTCCACTTTGGCATTCATAACATCCTGCTGCTAATTTCACTTAAGGGTAGAAGCATTTTTTGAAAAGGCTCACCTAATGGGGGCTTTCTCAACTAATAGTCAAAAAAGGTTTTACTTTCATTTTAGGAGTAATACAATCAGAGCCTGCAATTTCAATTATAAAATTAACATCATTTTCCTGTTATGTGATAATTTAATGGGAGCGGTAGACTGAATTTACAGCTAATGAAGACTTTTGGTGATCTGCTGTAATTGGTATCAACAAATAGGATCTGCACCTGAGTTGCTGTGATTTAAAAGAATCTCTTGTCACAAGCCAGCATATTGGGTCATGCAGAACTAGCAAGCTGGTGGAATTTAAAACTTGCTACTATGTTTTATATATCCCTTTTCCCCGTGGATATAATTTTTTTTTATAGCTGAATATTGAGCTTATGTGTGATCTGTTCAATTTGCTGGTAGATAGGTTTAGGTTTTTTTTCCAGGAGTTAGGTAATCAATGAATTTTAACCATGTCCTTTAGTGAGAGCATTAGGTTGAATACCAGTGTGGTACTTATTCTCACACACGCTGCTGGATGTTCTTATTATTGGGTGAGTGTTGTTGATCTTGCATGTCTCACACCAACTACTAAGCAGGAAGAATTAATCTTTGTATGTACTTGCTCTGTGACCCCTGAAGTTCAGGCAGTTAACTGAGCTATGACTTCACTTCTTTTAGTGAGTCTCTATGAGAGGTTTCGTAACGCTTCCTCCACCGCTGCCCCAACAACTGTAAATTATGAGTGACAAACAAGTGTTTATACAGTTCTGCAGCATCGCTCAGTGCCATTTGCACGAGGGGTGTTTTTTGAGCAGATTGATCATGCGTGAAACGGCGGATGCTCAGATGCCAGCTGCATGTCTTTATATATGAGGTACATTCATTTGTGCGTCTCCTACTTTTGAAATCTCCTCATGGGTCAGATTGCTTGCTTGTTTGCAGAGAAACTGGATGTCTTGTGGAAGTCCTTCCGAATCTCTTAATGACTGTAAAAAGTTACTCTTGCAAATAAGGCAGCTTAGATATAAAAGCCCCCTGTAGCCTTTCAGCCTCTTTTTTGTCTGTATCAAATGGTAAAGCAGGTACTAAACTGTTTCACTTTGTGTATTGCTGCTTATGGAGACAGGCATCAAGTCAAGTTTCAGTTGGGACGAGTTTTTTTAGGTATGAGTTGTAAACTTCTGAAAATAAATATTTACAATGGAAATGTTTACAGTCTTGACTACAGCAGCATAAACTTGCCACTATAATAACCCCTTTCATATTCCTTCTCTTTTCTGCAAAATATGTCTCTTTCTTCTGCACGCAACTGTATATGTTGCGTGAACATTTTAATAAGGGTTTTCAGAAACAAAAATACATTTTCTTTCAAACTGAAAGTTCCCTTTCAGGCATTTGAAGCAGAAATATTGCTTTGAATAATAATACTCTTAACTTCCTTGGCATGTTTTTTTGTTTTTATGTTGCAGAAAATTGTCAGAACTACAGCAGTGTGGAAGCTCCACATATATCTTCACAAAGAAACTTTTGCTGCCTTGGTTTTAGCCTCAAGATGAAAATTAACATTTGAAATTACCTCAGGGAGAATTGAAAAACAATGAAGCAGGATAGTTCTATGTAATTTTTCAGCTTTATATGTGCTGTCATTTTTTCAGGATGTAGGGTAGTCAGGTTGATTTCCTGATATATATTGGAAGTGATTGAATTCTATACACCTGTATTAATCTTGAAGATTCAACTGTGATGCTGTTCTTTACTTCTTAATCACCAAAATGTTAAGAAGGTGATTGAAGCCATCTGTCTTCAGTGAGGGAGCTGAACTCATTCTTAAGCACTTCACTGAATAGGCAAGGTTTTCTGAAACATGTCCTTCATCTGTTTTGCAGTGGTGGTGAGAAATAGCAAAGAAGTTACTTTTTGTCTTTCCCACAGCCAAAGGCTTACAGAAGTGACAGCCCCCTTACATATGGAGGTGATGTCTCCAGGTCATATCGTGAAGCCAAATGACAAATTCAGAAGCGCTCTCCTACTAACATTTCCCACCAAAGGCTGATGGTAACAGCTGCAACTCTTGAGCATCTTTTAAGAGTCAGTACTTTTTCAGGCATTGAGGACAAAGAAGCTGTATGTAGTAAAAACTGGGAACTGTCAAAGTCACCATTTTTCAACAGTTGCAAAATTATGATTTGGCATGAGAATATCAGAGTTTCTCTCTGCCTCTTTGTTTATAATAAGAGCTTTTCATGATAAGTGTGTAACTTACCTTTCACCATTGCCGCAATGCCTATAGTTTTCTGTCTTCATTTTGATTGGCTGTATGCTCGTTTTGTCCGTGCAGGGAATGAGATGCCTCCATTGCTTTCCCTTCAGTGTAGAAGGCTGTAACTACAGAGCTAGCGCAGTTTTCTCATGGATGCAAAACTGGCTTGGGCTCTGTTGCAGCACGTGGCCTCTCTGAACATGCGTGTGGGCCAAGCGACAGAGGAGCATTGTTAGAAAGCCACCGATAGATCCATTGCTAGCTGGAACTACTGACATTCATCTTCACGTATGCATGGCTGTATTTTTTGTAAATACATGGCTGCCTTTCATAAAACTTCAGAAATTATTTGAAAGTACAAGCAAGCTCTAGAAATTATAGTGAATAATTTTTAATATTTATTTGCTAATATAAATTCCCTCCCATGCAGACCGGTCTTTCACTTTTCTGTTAATGCGGCTTGTGGAATAACAGTTTGAGAGATTGATGGTTTTTATGTAATACATTGTCAAAGCCACAAAGGGAGAAAAAAGCAATCCTATCCTCTCCCCTGCAAAGACTGAGAAGCAGGAAATCAGACATAAATGTCTTCAGAGCTTATATAGATCCCTGTCTCAAAGACATGACATTGGTTTGGTTTCTCTGCTGTGAAGTCAATTTAGAATAGCTACAAGAGACTTTTACATAGTAGAATTATGAAGTGAGAGAAATGAGAGTCTACAGTAATTAAGGAAAAGGTGAATCAGGCAAGGCAAAAGGAAATGTTTCAAGGTTGTGTTGCAGGAAATAGAAGATTGTGTGAAAAGTAATATATTTCTCTTTTTAAAAAAAAAAAATTACTATAAAAATACATACTGCAATCAAGGAAGTTATGGTCTACCTGAAACTCAAGTACTTGGCAAACTGTCCTTCGGATCCAAACACACTTTCAGAACAGAGCACTATGGGCTTGGCCACATGTTAGCGTATTTGATGCTCAGACTCCTAATTACCAAGATTATGCTCTAGAATTTGTACAATCTCAGCCTTAGAAATGTACTTCACATGTCTGTGGTTTTGGGGGATGCAAATTATGAAAAGCTCAGGTTTGATGTTAAGGTTTCTATCCTCAAGAAGAAGAATTAGCCATAAATTGGGCTTGATGGGGAGGGTACCTGGCACTCTTGATGGAGCACTGTTGACATGCCTGTCAATCAGTGAAGCCTAATGCTAAAGCGGAAGAAAGAGCAGGGAAATGCAGTTTGTCAAGAAAATCATGTAGTCAAAGCACCTCTTTTTCTGTAAAGTTTATTTTTCAGCCAGTCTTCAGCAGCATGGCAGAAGCTTGGCAGTAGGTATAAGAGGGCTTTTCGTCTTCTCATTTGCTGGAAAAAAAAAAAAAGTGGAGCAAATTTACAAACAGAATGTATTTCAGAAACATGTATCAATAAACAAATAAGGCAGCTTATTTTTGTCTTGTCACCATATCCAAATCTTTCAAACCTGTCATCTTTTCTCTATTCTCTTATCTTTTGGTGGAAACTGAAAGCTCTGTACTGATATGGCCACCAGTGCACATAATTGTCTGGGTGATTTTGATGCACTGCTTTCGGAAAAAAAAAATAAATATACAGGCTTATTGGATATCTGTATTCTTCCGTGCAGTTGCATATTCAGATGTGGACTTTGTGGAAATTCCCTCTGCTGCTGCTAAATCTTATCTTGTTGCAAGCATGCTCATGTTACTGTATCTGTGCTAAGCACAAATGCACTCCGCTTTCCTTGTTTACAGTGTACATCAAATACTGCAGTCTCCCATGAAATACAATAAAACCTAGAATTAGAAGGTTAGTGTTGCCCATTTCTACTTGAAGTGGTGAAAATAACCAACGTGCTCCCGAAAATAACAATAAATAACAGTGCTGAGATGATTTGTTGCCATGAGGATTTAATTTTTACCATAATTATCTTGAAGTTAAAATGAAAAATATCCAAGAATGTTTTCATGACCTTCACATGCATCTTAATTGTGGCTATTTCTGTGACTGAAGAAGAAATTAATGTACCAAAGGTCTCCAGCGTTAAAGAGAAAAATACATTGTGAGTGATACATCTCGCTCATGATATACCTGTCAGGATAGTAAATTATGGCAAATTTGGTTTTGCTACCATTTTTACTTATGCTTTAATGAAGACTACATTATCTTGTTTGTTCATCTCAGTAAAGTGTTCGTTTTAATGCATTTAAGCTCCCAACACAAGTTTAAAAAATAGAACATCTGAATATCTTACAAGTGTGAGCAACATTCCTTCACAATAAGGTCCTTGGGGAAAAATAAAAGAAACAAGTATCCAAAATGAACTCATATTTTTAAGCTAGAGAATAGTGATGATTTTATTACATCCTTATGCTTATGATTGACTCAACATGAAAATACAAAGTAGAAATGGGAAAAACTAATTAGGTTCTTTTGTCCATTCCCTAAGGAACCTTCTACTGAAGGGGATAAAATGATCTTAAACTTCTCATCCATCATGAAAATTGATTCTGCATTACAAGTTGATATGAAGAACCCAGTCCAACAAGTCAATTACATAAGGTTTTTGAGTTGGAAATATTACAGGCAGTATGTTTTTTACAAAATAAATTCCATATTTGTTAGTCTTCCCAAGCTCAGATAGGCTATTTAGAATGAATGATTAATAGGCATTCATATTTCCATGATGCAAATCACCCTTATTGAGGAGAATGCACAAATTAGAAACTAAAAGAGCTTGCTTGCTGGAAAACATTTATTCAGCTAAACCAAAAAACTCTGTGGGTTCAAGGCTCTCGAAACAAGCCTTCAGTCAGAGCTGTGACCTCAGATCAAGAGCCAATAACGCATGTTGCTATTTGATCTGAATCAATTTGGACCTGTATATCAGTATCCCACAAGTCCCCTGTCGTCCTCCTAACATGCTTGACTGTAATTAAACAATGTCTGTAGGGCACAGAGAGAAGGAGAGTCCATGAGTGAGTGAGACCAACTCTGTTTCTCTGTAGCCAGTACAGTCCAGTGGAAAACACACCAAGGCCTCACGTTCCCTGCAAGCCATACTCTAGCAGCGCTCACTTAAAAGCTGTGTGAGGTCAAGAGTCAAGACTCCGGCCTTATTCAGGTGTCCCTCAGTAGGGGATCCCTAACTGGTGGCAGTGCTACCTGTGAGGCAAAATTTGGAGGGTACTGAATTTATTCAGTCTCAGAAAATGTTAATGAAAGGAATGCTCATTAACCCACATTATTCCCACCATGTGGGAAACAAATTATATGAAAGAAGTTCATATATTACACTGGATGAACTACATTAAACTACAACTACATTGCTTGGTTTGGTCTCTTAGTTCCCTGCAGTTAAGATGAAAAAAAGACATTTTCTTGAATGGCATAATGGTACATACGGGGCCAGCAGTACTGTGTATGCAGCTTTTATTGCATTCAGTTTTGCCTAATCTCTGGCTAACTGGATAAATCTGGACCATTTCTGTTTCTGCCAGTTCCTTTGTTTCCAGTCTGCAGTACTGAGTCGTCAAAAGGTGTTATGAGAATGTGCTATTTATTCTTTGGGAAATCATATGGCATTTTCATTTTATTTTGTTGATACAGAACAAACTGAGCTAGTATTGGAAATTTAGCCGTGGAGAAATGTCAATCAATAAGTGTGTAACACTTTATTAGATGGAAAGTTAGCTGTTAGCATTAGCTGTAGTGTTATAAAACTGTCTTAAATAGCACCTGCCAAGAGTCTGGTCTCAGGCTTAAAAATATATTTAGCTACCACAATGGCTTTGTTTCTGAGCATGTTGACAATACTAATGTGGAACAGGCACAGCTAAGATTATTCAGTAATTGCTAAGGAGCTGGCATATTGTGGCTGCTGTATATTGTACCAAGGCTGTTCAGCTCATCTGAACCCTACCATGCTCCAGTTGTCTCTCAAGGAATCTTTGCACCGTTACTGTGAGGGGCATGAACACTTTTTGTGCATTTATGGACATTTAATATGTAATGTGGTTCCTGCTAAAGTGGAGCTACAGTCCTGGAATGGGATTTCTAGATGGTACCATAATGCAGACAAAATAATGCATAGAGATGTTCACTGTTCCAGCCTATTTAGATAATAAGAAAAGAAAATGCCATATGATATTCCAGAGAATAAATACCACATTCCCATGAAGCTCTCTGACTACCCACAGAGTCACTGCAGAGCAGGATCAGACAAAATGCCAGCAAGATAAATGATCCCACTCTAGTGTTGATATGTATGTGTCTATATACACATGCTTATAAAATATGATCTTTCAAACCGATTATCTTGTTTTGTGAAATGAGCAATATTGAAGAAAAGATTATCTGGAATAACCATTTCTGTCATTACTCAAAGGATGCATTGTTCAAGCATCTCTATATTAAACTGGGAATTTAGACTGCAGGGTAGTTTTTATTTCAGCTAGCTCTGAGATGATTGAACATATTTCCTAAAACAATAGGGCTGTGGCTTATCACTGGTGTACATTGTGAACAGCATATTACAGGCCAAGTGTTTTTGTGTATTTTGAAAAGAGGTGGAGAATTTACAGGTCAGTCTCCTCCTTACCTTCATCCCGTGAAAGGTCTGATGCTGACTCCTCTAAATACAGGAGGAGGTGGTATAGAAAGCCAGCCAGAGCACTGGTCACTCTCATGGGGGCTATAGATAAAATCTCTATGTGCACCTCAGTCACTTAGTAATCTAAGCCTCATTGAACACTAATGGGACTTGAAAGCACTTTGAAAATTTCATTTTGTGAAAGCCAATTTTCACATACAGTGATGTGCAGGCAGCAGGGCTTGCTGACTGGCTATCTCAAAGCAGGTAGGATTTAGTTTCTGCTTGAAAATCAGCCAATTACTATTCACTGTGCTGTCCCTTGGCTGATAATGAGAGAACACTGCATTTTTCCTGAGCAAAGGGTACAGCAGAAAGCCTCTGTGGTGCCAGTAGCTGCACTGAGAAGGATTTGTCCCAATAAAGCATTTCAGCGTGCAATATAAGCAGCGTTTTCCTGAAATGTCAAACTAACAAGATTCAGTCAGATCTGTTTCTTACTGACAGTCCATCTAAGGTGAGGAAATCATGAAAAACACATTTTAAATTCATAGCTTGGTCCTGATTAACCCACTTGAGTGTAGCTGAGGTGTCTTACTGTGGGATAATGTTGCTGCATACTGGGTTTTTTTTATTTTGCACTATAGGGTGGTATTGTTACAAAAGGCCAAAAAAAAAAGAAAAAGTGGACTGACTACAGAATGGATTCTGCGTGTACTTGATATGCATGGTGTGTTCTCATGCCTGGGTTAAAACTAGTGTTAGGAGAAACTGAACATTTTGTATTTGTTTGTGAATTACATTCTGGTAGAATTCTTGCTTACTAAATAGTCTTCTTTCTTCCCTGACTCTGAGTTAATCACTGCCTCTGCAAACAAATGGTCCTCTTCATGCCATCTCTGAATCTACTACCATGGAGGCATCAGTTAAAATAAGGTTTAAAACTGAAGCAGATATTTTTGCCACACCTCATATAAGGGTAGCCATAGGCTTCAGGCTTCCTTGCTTGGGCTGCCTGCTGCTTAACATACTTACAGAAAACCACCGTCGCTGGAAGTTCTTCCACAGCTTTGTTTATTTGTATTTTTCCAAGGCAAGATAGATTTCCAAGAAAGTTTTATCAGGAAAGCCAGCATAGCTGTGTAATTACAATATAGCCCTGTTGAAGATTACATAATAATTAATATTTGTAAAGCTAAAATTAGAAAGTACATTTCAAATGCCACTATAGTCTGTACAAACATTATAAGTCAAATGAGATTAAATGATAAAAGCAAGAATGTTTTTTCAGCTCATTACAGGGGTTTTGTTTAATTTCATTGAGATTCTTTAGTGCATAAAATGTCTGGGGCTGGGCTATGCAGAAGCAACAAATAATTAATACTGATGTATGGCAGCTAGAAACCAGCAATTAATAAAGAACACTAAAGCATTTATGGCCAAGTTTTGCCATTAAAAATGTCTGATGCTTTTTAGTGTGCAAATCCTTACAGGGTTGTAGGAGACTTCAGTAAAAGTGAAGAGGCTCATGGCACTGGGTACGTTACCTTTGATACTGTTTTAGTTTCTGGAACAGATTTGAGAGGACATTAATTAAAGCATGAGAAGTGTCCAGGTTAAATGAACTGATTCTTTTTCATCATTATTTTGTTGGCACTTTAAAATACAAAAGACTGATTTTAGGTGCATTTGGATCGCTGTTGATGAGTGGTGGGCCCACATGGTTTAGTGATATCGTGACTATAGTTTTATCTCAGGCTTAAAAACTATTCACAATATTTGTAGGAGCATACATATACTGTACCTATAAAAACATACTGTTGTATAAGCCTTTAAAGCCAATTTAAGTGTGTATGTTATGGTAGAAAACAAATGTCTAAATCAGTTTTGAGAGAAGTTATTGCAGAAAGTCTGTCCAACCACTGCCTGAGCTTCTTAAGTTTTGACAGCAGAGCTTTGTTCTGGACTTTTCTTGCCCCCACAGAGGAACTAAACCCTTAAGAACTCCTGGAAGTTAAATGAATCCTACCACATGTATCCAACAAGCACATGAAAGACTGCTCTTGACAAATCAGCAAATGATTGGATCTTCAGAGTGTCTTCCATTCAGAAACCAGCCCATTTGGCGAGGACAGAGATGAGAAATTACAAAAAAATACTGAACTGGCAGTTTATATTGCCAGTTGATACGATTGTTCTGACTAAATCAGTACAACTGGGACCTATCACTTTTCTTTATAGCATGCTGACTATTTTAGATAAGAAGATCAAGAATTGTTACGTTACTTTACGAAAAAGTGGGACCTGTTCTTACAATCCTTAGTCTACACCTGGTCATGGAAAGAGGTGTCCAGGTTTGCAGAGCTGCTGACTGCTGAAGTTTCCCATGAGGTGACAGAACTCATCCTCATGAAAATCTGATCACATAATGATGTGTCTGCAAATTCCTGTTGATAAAATCTCAGGCACGTTGCCTTATTGAGTGGGGAAAAATGTATTTCAGTTAAGTTCTGCCTGCAGTCACCGATATTTATAGCTTAAAGTAACATTTAACTGCATTTTTTTACATAACTGTTCCTGAAGGGGTGTTTTGTTCTTCTGAATTCTATCATGGTTAAAAGAGCAAATAACATGCACTTATGGATTATCAGGTCACTGGACTGGGAGAACATTAGTTACCCTGTAATTTTTCTTGCTCTTGTGAAATTCTGTGTAAGTTATCCGAGTAACAGCTAGCCTGTCCCATTAAAGTGGTTCATTAAGAAAAGGAGCATTCTTGAACCTTTTCGTCCATTAGCTTGTTCTCCCAGTAATTTTTTTTTTAATCTCTAATTATATACTTTTAAGTTTGTTTTTTAAAATTTCTGCTTTATGAGGGGTTTTGACAGTGTATTTGCAAAAGAAATCACTGATTTTCTGGCACTTTTTTTTTTTTACTTTTTTTTTGCTAGGCAACCACATCTGTTAATAAGGAAGAAATTACAATATCTCAAGTTCATTTGGAAGGGATCATAGGCAGTGAAGAATGAGGACTAAAATGCAGCTCCCTCTAAGCAGATACATTAGCTAGTTTTCCCTGAGTGGACAGTTGAAGGCAGTTTCAATAGCAAGCAGCAAGCTTACTTCAGTAAAAACATGAACAGTTGTCATCGCTACTAGGAACTGCAGTAACTGTGGTGAGGGGACCATTTTATAATCACCTCCTCATACTGGGTGGACACATCTACTCACTGGAAGGAGGTTTATTTCACTGTACTCAAGGTGGAATTTAACTGCTGTAGGTGTAATTCTTGCATCTTGTCAGTCTGCTGCCTCCATCAACACATGCTCATAGCTGCCACTGCCCAGGCACTGTCCCTACAGAGCCTTTGGACCTTAGAGGTATCTGTTAATTTCCTGCACATTTCTAGCTTTAATAGCTATCATTGTATTTGGTCGCAGGTGGACCTGACATTAGCTTGTGGATTTGACATTCTACACTAGAAAAAGGTTTTAGAAGCTATTTGTTCCTTGTTTAAGCTGCTTGCTTTTCTAGAAATTGAAAAATTACCTGTAGATTTACAAGTCCCATCTGAATAAGTGTCGGGAACATTTCAGGATTCAGGTGTTACTTGTTTCTTTGTGTGTTTGCTTCCTTTCCTGCATCTGAGCACTTTTTACTGTATTCTGGGCTACTTTATCATGTTCAAATTGATCACATGCCCCAGTAGCAATACCAGTTGTTAGAACTAGATCTCACAATAACAAGCAAAAAACAGAAATCTTTGTGTACAGAAGCAGCTTCTTAAAAGTTTAAACCATTCTTAAAAGCTGTGTGATTTTCCATTTCCTAATATGTTTGTACTCCCAGAGCAGCAACAACTACTAGTAATACAACTAATGGTCGTAATACATACAACCAATCATTTCTGTTGAGTTTTTACAATAACGCTTTTAATTAGCTTGAGGTTTGGAGGGCTGGTTTCTTTTTCTTATTTTCCTTTGCTTTTCATCTTCTGCTTTCAGTATGTTGTTGATTACTTTTTTTTTCACAGTAGAAATCTTTGATACTAGCTACTATATTGTGTAGCTAATGGGTTACGCCGCAGGCTTACTGTTAGGCAGCACAGTACCTTCTCTTCAGACTTTCTCCTCCTGCAAGGGGGCAACTGCTGAGAATAACCTCCTGCCTATTGTGTACACATCTGTTAAGTTGATGCTTAGAACAATTATAGGCTCTTTCTCTCCCTTCCATGAGTCTCTGGAATCAAATTGTTCAGTTCTTCATGACAATAAATCCTCCAACCCTACCTAGCCTCTAATGCTTTTCAGTTCTGGCTGGAGACAAGTAATAATTTATTCATATGTCAGAAAATAATTTGAAAAATGTCAAGAAGAAAAGAAAAATGGGGTAGAAAAGAATTACTTTCTGAGACTTAAGGTAGGCTTTTGGGTGTTTTTTTTCCTTTCAGTGTCCTGAAGGTGAAAGAGGTTTGGAGGCTGCATGTAACAGTTGGAGAGGAAAGGCAAAAAAACCACTAGGGAATACTTGAGGAGAGCAGGAAATCCTCTCGAGCACTTTTAATTAGGATTGTCTTATCATTTGGATAGTAAGATTGAGAAGACCATACTCAGCACTGCAGAATCGGACATTTCTTCTAGACGAATATTTGGAATCAATCTTGAAAGACTTGTCAGCTCTTTCTCTGACCTGAAAAATGCTATTTCTTTTTGCAAAGATTTATTTTTCTCATTTTTTTTCTTTAAAAAAAATGAGAATTTCAAAATCTTCCGGAAGAAATTAGTGTTTAGGATCTCTTCACAGTTGTAATTTGTGATTTCAGGATCTCAAATATAGAAATCTTTAAATCACAGGACAAATTATGCTGTCTGTGAAGGGGGAAATAAAATAAAAAAAAAGAAAACAAAAAGAAAACAACAAAACCAGGAATAAATTTTTGCATCTTATTCCAGAGCTGTCAAAAAGAAACGACTGTTGCAAAGCAGGGCCCAACCATCTTGTATCTCAAGTGACTCTGTAGGGAAGAAAACCACAATATTACATACAGAAATTTGCTACATCAACCCTCAGTTTCTCCAAGATTCTGGTTTCTTCCGAGGGGAAAAGATGTTTGTGTGGACAAAGGAACTTTTCTCACGTTTCCTGTAGCATTACCAAAAGCATCTCCAGATTATTCTTGAATAATCTTGAAACAACATATAATCCTATAGTGACAGAATGCAGTGGAGCAATTTATATTGTCTCCATTAAACCAGGCTGTGAATTGGGATTTGTGAAGCAATAGTGTTGTTGGGTTTTGTCCTTGATCAAGCTTAAATAATCTTAATAATGTGCCATGAATTTGCAAAACCTTTCCAAGACACTGCTCGGTGCCTTTCCCTAATCCTATTTTTAGCTACACTCCTTCAAAGATGATAGCAGCAGTAAATTTTCTGAATACTTGTTTGGGATTTGAGAGGAAGGAAGGAGCTATACAGAGATAGTTACAGTAAGTAAAATAGTCTCCTACCTTTCATGAGTAGGAGACGCTGGCCCAAAACTTTTCCAATGCCGTTGTGACTTTAATTGCCCAAATAGCTATATTGAATCCTACATTATTACAACACAAGCAAACTAAACTTTCACTTTAATGTGTATTAATTATTTTAGTGATTCAACATTGCACTTGGGCCATGTCTGCATTGCATACCCAGAATAAAATATCACAAAATTATCGACTGTTCCACGCTGTAAATTAAAAGAAAAATAAAGGTGTCAATTTTGCATCCACATCAGCTCGAATTTGGTAATTTCAGAAACTGTAGTTGTAGATCTCCTATTAGTTCTACTCTGAAACCTTCTGATGTTTCTTGTGTTCTAAGCTTCCTGGGTTTTTAATGACCTTTTTCTCCTGCTATATGAACTACCAAGGAAAATAAAGGCAAGTTGAGTGATTATATGGAAACATGTAAAACTATGTGTGCAGCATTTTTAAAACCAGAGAAAATAAGGGGGATAAAACATAACTTCTTTGAATGATCTATGCAAATTATGGATGATAAAATTTTCCTTTGATGTTGCTGAAAATAAAAATAAAGTTTCAAAGTTCGGAGGTTTTTACCTCATTACCATCATCTTAAACCTGGAATTCTAAGTTACATTGCAACTGTTACTTGCTACTTGATTTGCCTAGAATATCATAAAATCACAAAGTCATAGAATCACAGAATGGTTCATGTTGGAAGGGACCTTCAAAGTTGATCTAGTCTAACCCCATTTCCATGATAATATAATGCTGTGGTTTAACCCAGCCAGTAGCTAAAACAACCACACAGGCTCACTCCCCTCTCCGCAGTGGGATGGGGGAGACAATTGTGAAAAAAAAAAGTAAAACTCAATGGGTTGAGATAGACATTTTAATGCGACAGAAAAGGAAGATGATGGTGGTGATGATGATAATAATAATGATAATAATAAATAATGATAATAAAATAATATACAAGTGATGCACAGCACAATTGCTCACCACCTACAGACCACCAATGTCCAGCTAGTTCCTGACCTGTGGCCCTGTCCAGGTTCCTCCAAGTTATATACCAAGCATGTCATATGGTGAATAACCCTTGGCTACTCTGGGGCAGTTGTCCTGGCCGTGTCCCCTCCCAGTTTCTTATGCACCCCCAGTGTCCTTGCTGGCAGGGCAGTATGCGAAGCTGAAAAGCCCTTGACTGCTTGGAAACAACTAAAAACCTCAGTGTGTAAAAATCTCATTGTTCTTATCCTAAATCCAAACCAGAGCACTAGATCCTCTAGTAAGAAGAAAATTAACTGTATCCCAGCTGAAACCAGTGTATTAGAGTATATTACTACATTTTTCACTTGGTACTTGACTTTCAGATTGAAAATTTGCAAAGGGACCTCATAGTACCAAAGCACAGATCTCACACTACCCAGATCTGTCAATAGATGGTTTAGTAACACTTTAAGTGTGTCAGTTTCTTTACCAAAGGAACATTTAGGCCAGTACATTATCCATTTTTCCTATTAGTTGATTTATGGCATTCCCCTAAATAAGCCACTAATTACTTTCTGTAGTGTGACAGTATAGTAATGGATTTGGTATGGACATTAGGTTTATAGTACCGCGTTCTACGTGTCTGTACGTTTTCACGTGGGCTGGTACCCAGCTTTAGCGTGACACATGTGTCCGCCTACAGAAGTGCACAGCTTGTTGGGGAAAGCTCTGCAGAGGACACGGGTGCTGTGGCACGCCAGCTTTCTTCACCACCTTCCCCACTGTTTTGCAAGGTGATCTGCTGCAGCAGAAACCTAAAACTTCTGTCTCACTTCAGGAATTACAATTTAGGAGCTGGAGTAATTTGATGGATAGTGTATACTAAGAAAAAATATTAGTAACCAGGAAAGGCCACATAGTCCATTGAGGCTCATTTCATTCCAAATACCCCTTCCCTAGGTTATCATCCAGTTGTTAAGAGAAAGAGTAATGTTATCCATATTTTATAATTCCACTTCTGGGTATTACGGAGATAAATACCTAAATGCTGGAGAACTAACTTTTTTCAGAGCACTGTTTCAGTGGAAAGAAAAAAAAAAGACACTTTATATGCAGGTGGGTGGGATGACAGAAAAGAAATTGACCCTAAATGAAAAATATGTTGATAGTGATATGAATGTATGTGTATAGGCATGGTTTCTCAATGTTCCCCAGAGACAAGCTTCCAATTATGAGCCTTTCAGATAGTAACCTTTCCTTTGATTTATTGTTTCAGGACCAATGCAGGAGACAATATATGACTTCTGGAGAATGGTATGGCATGAAAACACAGCCAGCATAATCATGGTTACTAATCTCGTAGAAGTGGGAAGGGTAAGTGATTTTTGTACTTAAAACGATGAAAGACTTCCAAGGTGTTTGCTTTTGGAAATTAAGTAGCAGACCAACAAAATGCTTATATACTGAGTATAGTGCATAAAATATTTATGATTGCCTTTGCTAAGAGGTTCATTATCAATTATTTTTAAACATGCCTTGGATGCTTGGCTTTGATAACATTAGTCCAATGTAGAAGTAGCTGATAAAGCTGCATACTGTACAGCACAGACTGCAAAGACTGCCGAAAAGGGAAAGTGTCATATATTCATATATATCTGAGACATACCATTTCTATTAAAGGAAACTGGGGAATTGGTTACTGAACAAGATGACAAGGAGTCATCTTTTTTTCAAGGAAAGCTGAGGGGGCGTAATTCTGAAGCAGATTTCTGAGATAAGTAGTTAAACTATGAAATTGCACCTTCTTCATAGTATTGACTGAAAAAACCCATTCTTTGGGTTTTCCTTCCTGTAAGCCTTTTGGACCGAACCAGAAAAAAAATAGCTTTACTTATTAGTACACTATATTTGTTGACCATCTCAACAAAGACTTCTTCAGAAGCTGAGTAGTAAAGGAAAGCTTGAGTTACCTGTTTGATACTGTCTCCTTTTCTTTCTTTGCTTGATAACTTCTAAAGTAGGCCTCCTACTCAAGTCATTATGGCTGATTTTGTTTTCAACAAGTTGAATGGAACCATTTTCTGTGTTTCACATAACCGTCAATAACTGAGTCTTTTAATTTACTGCTTTATCTATGTACTGGTGTGTTAGTTCTCATCTGGGATGTTTTTTTCAAGAAAATTTGCTTGGGAACTTGGCACATAGCTTTCATTTGGAATGAAAAAAAAATTAAAACCCCACTGCTTTTATTGCAACTACAGTAATTATCATAAATCAAAGTGTTGGAATAAGAAGAAAATAGCACATATCTTGGTGAGAGCCCCATGGTTTTAGGAGATGTTTTTAATTTCACTGTGGTGGAGTGGCTGATGCTCCTCTGGCCTGTGGTATTTGCATGAGGAGAGCAAGCGTCGTTTATGTGGTATGAGTCAAAGTGTGAGAACTTGTCTCCTTTTTAGCAAGTCCAGTTTTACAGTCTCAGTTTACTCTTCCTTGTGTCCTTTGACAATTGCTAATATAAATCTATAAATCCTAATGTTCAGATATCTGTGTGTCCAAGCCTGCCAACAGATCAGGTGCCAGTATTATTTTTAGATGTAAAAGATATGGGATTTGTCACTGCAATTAACACCTGCTGCAGGAACACATGTATGACTAATTGCAGAGACAAAAAAGGAACATGGAGGCCACTTTAAAAGTTCAGTCCCTCAAGTGAGGAAGAAGGTGGAAGTACTTGGTCACATATCAATTCAAAACGGATGGATTTGTAAGAACAGGGAGCACTCCAGCAAACCGCCTTGTTAAAGCTTTATACCCGTCCGTAAGTACCCAAGCGCACAACTTCAAAATGGATGTTTTCGGGGTATGGATACACAAGCCTTAGAACAAAAATAGCATACTCTGTGAAACCACATTCTGCTTTGCTAAAGTCAGTATTTGAAAGCATCAATTAGAGTGACCTGTCAGGTATCAGTCCAGTAGATGCCAGTCTTGGTGCCGGTGTTGGCAGCCTCAGCTCAGAGTATTTAGGTGCACTGCACACTCCCCTAGTAGCAATCAATAGTTCGTGCCACTGTGGAGATTTCTTCAGGGTGCAAGAGCCCTAGTAGGGTACAGATCAGCAGGTTTGTTGTTTCCAGCAGTGGTAGAAATGACTTTGTTCTCACTTTCCTCTGGAGGCCAGCATAGGTAAGATCAGAGAGCAGAAACTGAAATGAGCTTTTAATGGAAATGAGATCGTATGAGGCACAGAGTAATGCAGCCACTCCTCCGTGGGTGGTTCTGTCCCACTCCCAGAGCTGGAACTATCAGCAACAAGGAGGCATATTAGAGAAACACCATCTGTCCCCCAACCCCTAACACAAGCTCTGTACCAACTTCATTAGTAATGATTGCACTGGACCTTTTGGTAGCATTCCCGGAGGGCAAACCTCATCACCTTCCCCACATTGAGGTTTTCTAGTTCAACTGCTATTGCTGGTATGGGATGTATAGGGGTTTGTTATTTTTATTTTGTAATGTTCTTGACCAATTGTACACTGAGAAGGAAAATTCCTTTATATTTTCAGGAAAGATGAATATCTGTTTAACATGTTTGCTACACAGTGTATGTCCTTCATGAATTAATCATTGAGGGGGCGTACGTGTATTTGTTTACCAGGACTGGCTGGATAGTCATTAAATCAGTGCTAGGAACTTGCTTCTTGCCCTGGAGCATTATGCATCAGGACTGTTTTAATTGTGGATGGAGGAATCACCATGAGGCTGTCCCTAACACAAGCACCTGCTGCAAATGACTCAGTCCCCACATTACCCTCCAGCAGGGTCCCGGTACATCTGCCAATATCTGTCATTATCTGAGGCACACTTGTCAAAACCATGCATCCCTTTAAGCTCTTGTGTGTTCCAGCAAGGGACCCTTGTCAGTGTTTCTGGCACCTGCAGACTGCTGTGCACCTGGTATTTAAATGGCACAGAAATGTGTTTTGATTATTTTCTCTCTTTAATGAACCCACCTGAGGGACATTTAGCTTTTTATCTAGTAGCCTGTTACCCAGTCACTCACATTTACACTGCTTGTGTAGAAATTCAGAAACTCACTTGTGCTGTTAGACTAATCCATCTGCCAGAAGTCTTATCACAAAATCTGCAGGGCTCCCTAAGGAGACTTTTGTACTGGTAATTTAAGCTAATGATTTCTAAACATATTTAGTCAGTTTTATGAAGATCTCATTAGAATGTGACTGTTTATTAAAATCTAAATGAGGTCTCACAGCCATTTAGAAAAATCATTGCTGAGTTGCATGAACAGTTCTTTGATAACAGATGATTAAGTGGTTTTTAGTTAAGATTGGCCTAGGTTGCCATGAGAACTTTTACAAAAATCTAAACAAAGAAGCAGTCCTTGAGACAGTCTTGAAAAAAAAAAAGTGTCTCTGTTTTCTTCATGCTAGGGTCAACAACTTCCCACTCGCAATGAAGTGGCAAAAAAGGGAATGACAAATGATTAGTGGTATAACATACCTACAAATTAGTCCAAGAATCGGAATTTTCCAAACAACACATAAGCAGGTAAAAAGCAAACTCAAAACTCTTAAAATATATCAGTGTGACCACAATCTATTTCAAAATAATGTAATTTGGGTTATGGTAATGCAAGAGGCCTCAAGCATGCTCGTGTTTCTACATGGCAGAGCAACTGAAGATGGGAGTGTTATTTCAGGCATATTTTCCTGAGAGATTACCATAATACGGTGGATTATTCTAGAGGAAACAAAACATTTTGTCCCACCAGTGTAGGGATGATGGCAAAACAGACACAAGAGAACATCTTGCTCACTCCAAGAGACTGTTCTGAAGTACACACTCCAAAAGATAGAGCTGTATCATTGTGTGGAAAGCAGTGGGAAATTGATCAAGTCTTGCACTGACCAAAATCTTTGGACGCTTTTTGAAGTGTTTCAATGTTTGCACACACTGAAACATTATTTTCCTATTTAAAGAGTTAAAAGAAGAAAGGGAAGATTTAGAATATATTCAATTGTGCCACCTAGCTGTCACCTCCATCTTTGCTCTTGTTGGGCTGGTACTAATACTTGGTTGGCAGAATCAAACTTGGCATGTCACATCATGTGTCATTTGTCAGTAGTTACTTTCTCTCCCACTCCTTGTTTTTGCTTGAGGCAGAAGAAATTTAGTAATATACGATTAATAAATGGTGAAATGCTCGGATGAAATTCAGTGGAGGTGGTTGATATATAAATGTTCTGCAAGGACTTAAGATTGTCTGTCATGCTTTTAATATAACAGAGTATTTACAAAAAAAAATCACTAGAAATAATTATAAAAAAACCTCACCTCAGGAGCATAGTAATTACAGTAATTAGAGTTTCTCAATTATTATCCAGAATTAGAAAACAGCCAGTGCTAATAGTGTTAATAAGCACACAAAAGACCCTTTTTTTTGAAAGGAGGCAAGGTTGACTACAACAGAATGGATGTGACACAAACAGGGGAATGAAGGTTAGCCATAGACTGGTAAATAGTCCCTGTGCCTTTACACATCCCTTCAGGCTACTGAAACAGCCTCTCCATGCCATCTCACCTCTCGGGAGTGTTGCGCTTCCCTGATCTCACGCTCCATCTCACACTCCTCGTGGGTGACTTTTCCCTCCCAAAGCTGTATCTGCATAGGGAAAANGGTGGCTTAGCTTTTCCTTTGCTTGTTTTCCTGGGACTGCAGCTGACATGTTAAGTGCATGGCTCTCATCTGCCTTGCTGCAAAGAGTTGATGGCTCTGACTTTTCATGCTAAAAGAGTATTGAGGTCCACATGACATTGAGGTCTTCTGACAAAGAAGGGTTATCTCCTTGCTGCTGGCTGGCTGGCTAAAAAGTATTCCCTATTGTGAGATAAAACCTGTCACAAATGGGTTGTTCTTCTCAGGAAAGACTGTATGGGCCTAGGTCTAAGAAGTCATATGTGCATGTGCTTGGGCCTTAGCTGCTCAGGATGTGCAGCCTTGGTCAGCATTCCAGAGATTTCTAAAATGTTTCTGGTTTTGTGGAACTAGATCTTCCGATGTACCTGATGATCGGTTTCTGTTAGAGACAGACTTTAGACATCCAAGAAAAACTGCCCAATAAAACCCAATCCAACAACTTCTTAGTGAAAACATGCAAAAACTTAATAGGAAATTCCAGCAACATGAAAACTGTGCACAATTTCCTACAGACTTGCCACCTAATCTTAGACTAAAAAAAAGGAATTTTTTGACACAAAGCTATTATGAAGCTTGCACTTATCATTTGTACAAGTTTTGAAAACCTTCAGTGTGCACGAACCCTCTAATAACAAAGGTACATTCAAATTGCATTTAAGATTCTGGTCACCCATTACAGAGATACTGCAGAGGTGAAACACAGTAGCTCTTTAAAACATCTCAAAACCAGCATGTTTGTATTTAGTATAAATGGAAGAACACTCTGTCTAATTGAAATTGACTCTAAATGAAATAAGCCAAATTACCTACATTGAAATTAGTTCAGGATACTGACATTAGCGCTCCTTAGGAAGTGTGCCAAAGAGTTTGTAAGCACACTGGTCACTAAGATTTTGTTTTAACTTTTCTATTGAAAGAAACCACATTTTCTAAGTGAGAGGGAGAGAGGTTCCTGTATGAAATCCTTCCCTACTTTCAGGTAATTCCTAGTCTCATCTTATTAAACCTATAAATAGTGTCCTCTTTTCCAAGAGAAAATTTCTTTCTTAATCACGTTTACCCAGAAAACCTGGGACCTGTGCTTATTGTGCATGTATGTTGTTCTGTATTCTGTTGTTTTACTTTTGGTTTCACTGTAATTCCAGTGTCTGTTGTAGGATAGAGTTTACACTTTCACAGAGTATCAATGAGAAAAAAAATTAAAAACCCAACCAAACATAATTTAAAAGAATTCTTAATCTTTCAAGTTAGGGAGTCTTTCTAGTTGTCAAAACAGGTTTCAGCTATCTAGAATTATAACCAAAAATAACAAGTTGGCATTATTCCATCATTCATAGAAGGGGAGGAGCCCTTAGGAAAAAAAAATTGGCTGTTGTTCTTCATGAAAGAGAAGGAAGGACTCTTAATAAAGATATCCCTAGATTAGCAATGCTAGCATCTTTGAACAAGACATCAGCCCTGTCCCATGTCACTCAAAGCAGACATGGTTTCAGCTCAGTATTTTGATGCATTCTCATTTCCATTAAAAGAAAGCTATGTTTCAAAGAATGGTAATCAACAGAGATTAATATCTTAATGCTTACTAATCCAATTGAGAAAATTCACTTTGAGAAATAAATAGAAGAGGTTTAAGGATATACAAATGCATCAACCGCCTTGTTGGGATAGCTGCTGAAGTGCTGCCAACATGGGGATGCATGTATAAATGCAGTTTGCAAAGAGGGCTTCAAGGTCTTCTTTGAAATGTCGGAGCTAGCGAAATGGCTTCATTACTGCAAGTCTCCTCACCTCAGCAATCTCATGAAATTAATCTCTTAGTCTCTCTGTGAAGAAAGAAGTATCCTGGAGGCACTGACACAGTGTTACCTTACCCAGTAAAGTAACATATAGAGCTTTCTAACCTAACATCAGATGATGAGGTGTTAGAGCCAGAAGGCAAACTTGTTGGTGCTGTGTAGCTCAACTAATGGCACAATTTTGCTCTTGGAATGGGAGTATGATTCAGAGCACAGGCTGTTCAGCTTGATGCAGGCACATCAGGTCCTCAGATCACAGTATCTGTGCAATATGTCCGTGATTTCAGTCATCTAAGGCATTAAGATAAGCTTTGAGGAGCTCCAGCTAATCCTGTAACCATCCTTCATCTTGGCATGGGACCACCCTTCTCATGTGTTCTCTACTCAGCCTTTTTTCTTCCAGAGCTCTACTAAGGTGCACTAATTTGCAGTCTTTTTAATGACCACTGAGAGACAAAATTGCCTAAATATAGGCAACGAATAGAGGTAATCCATATTCTTCTGTTGGTATTAGCAATGGAAGTAGGACCACTACAGTGGCTTTACCTTGGGTTACCTTTACCATAAAGCAATTCTTCTAAAGACTGATCCCTCTTTATGCTCAAAGGCAGGCCACACAGTGGGTTTGGCTTGTCAGCTTGGTTTCATTTGACCCAAGCTACCAGGTTGACGGCATGCTAACAGCATACTTGATTCTTGAGAACAAAGGGGTCATATATATTCCCTGAGGTAGAAAGCATTAGTGTACGGCTACTGCTGGACACATCCAGAAAGCCAGCAGTTCTGAGCAGAAGCTAAATGAGGGTGCATCCACCAGACAACCTAGGAGTGCACTGCTGGGCCAAAACAGGGCAGCAGAAAGTGAAGAATTATATCAGCTCTGAGTCCTCTCTGGAAGAAGTTAGAGAGTTTACTGAGCTAGTAAAATTCATGGAGTCATCTCTCCCCCTCTGGGAGCTGTGAACGACATAAAGAATTCTGGCTGCCTTTATACAGACCCATTCATCTGATGGTGCCAAACAGTATCTTAAATGTTATATTTCTCAATGCTCTGTCATACCTCTTTTAGAAAACTGTAAAATGAGTTATAAATCAATTAGCTGACTTGCTCAAAAGCAAACAAAGGAATTTTTAAAAAGAAAGACTGGATTATATCTCCTGTCAAAGATGGGTTTAGAACCTATAAAATGCTCTTAAATCACAGTACCTTTTTTGTTTGAAAAGTATTTAAATAAAAGTAGTTTCAAATATTGGATTTCCTTTTACTTCAAGTTGGCCAAATAAAAGTATATGGTGTTATCCTAGCTATATCTGTAAAATCTGTTTAAAATTTTCACCAGTGAGCTTGGATGGCTATTTAATTTTATATCCTAGAGGTTTCACTACAAAATTTATGCCTGACTTATCATCATTACTTAGTTCAGGATTAATTTTAAATTAGAATATATAATACTGCTCTTCACTAACGACAATCCATGCAGTGCATAGCCAGTTATATCACCTTTTTGCTAAGAATATTTCAGAATCAAAGAAAATTGGAAACTTTGAATAATCAGTGTTATTTAAGCTGTTCTGTATGAACTACAAAGTGTATTTCACAGCCGGCTCTCATATTAATTCTGTAATATTCATCTTATTCCAAACCTCTAAGTAAATGAATTACTGTCCTGGCTTTCATACTGCCTTTAGCTAGATGTGTCACATTGCCAAATGGCTAAATATACAGCTTCGGAAGTCACAATTTGTGTTCATTAGCTATCCACTGCCTACATTGTTTGTTATATTTAGAAGTAGCAACAACAACTTTCCACCTTCATTTTTAATTCTTAGTTTCTTACATTAGACTATTTTGCTGGGGGATGGAGCTAGGGGGTGGAAGTAGATAATTATCTTCTCCAAATTTCTAAAATTATTAGTAAAACAAACATGTTTGGAACAATTGGACAGTGTACCTTGGGATGAATAGATTAAACCGGAGCATTTTCATTATGTCTCTGGCAATCACCCTTTTATCTCATCTTGTGATGAACATCTGTATTTTTTGGCACATCGTTAGGATATAAATGTAGGGTGTATCTGAACAAACTCGCAATTATAGTTCTGCTCAGATGAGATTTCAAAATTATGTTTTCTACTTTGTGGATGATATTTACTGTTATGGTGGCAACTGTGTGAAAAAGAAATCTAATGCATTTAATATTCAGTTCTGGATTCATGTATCAATTATTTAGCTAAACCTTCTGTTAGAAGGGGTTTTTTTTTTAAACGTGTACCAAATGTTTATAAAAAGGGAAAGAGATTCATCAAGTCACAGTAGCTAAAGCTGTGCTAAAAAGAAAAAATGAACAAACATATGTTACCAGCAGTGTTTCTCATATTTGATGAGTAAAACCATATTCTTTTGTTGCAATTGTCTTTCCTTGTACAAATAAAGGCCCTGATCCAATGAACATTTATAAGTATGATTTTTTTTATTTACACTATTTAATCTACTTTTGTCTTCAAGACACCTTTGAATTATTTGAGAAGTTCTGGAGAAGATGGGAGACTGGTCTTTAAGCCTTTACTTAACTTCTAGCTCACCAGGAGTCCATGGAGTTCCCATGTCTAGAGCTCAACATGTGCAGCCGCATCACAGAACAAGAGCCAAAAGTAGCAAAAAAGACTGAACTAAAAAAAAAAAAAATTGGTTTGGGGTGTGTTTTGTTTTTCCCTCCCAGTGAGTGAATCATTTAGTGTTGGTCTGTGGCTCTGACTGCGGCTCTGGCATCGTTCCTATGGCTGTTACAGCCCCTGTTCCACTTGGGAGAGTTTTCAGGAAATTGTGTTGTCATGGATCCTTCTGCTCAGCTCCAATCTGCTCCGTGCCCAAAATCCCCTGTGCAGCAGAGGAAGAAATCCCTGCCGGGCCCAAGCTGCATGAGGCACAAAAGGCTATAACTTCTGTGCAACATCCCCCAATGCTTCCCTAATTATTCCACTGGATCATCTTAAATAAGCTTTAAAAAGAGAGTGGAATCAAATCCAACAGTTGAGGCATAAGAAGATGGGGACTGCTCTCTTCTAAATTGGTCTTTCTAAATGTCCCTAGTTCTTAGTCATAATCCAGACTGTCTAAATTTACCAAGTTAGAAACAGGCATGTTTTCCTTCAAGGCTGAGCAATTTAACTCAGTCAGGGTTTGGTTTGGTTTGGGGTTTTTTTCCCAATTGTTTATTTTACTAAACTAGAACTCTTTTGAGGATGGCAGGCGCCCATCAGAAAGAAACAAGGCTAAAGTTAGCAACAGAGAGATGTGCTAATCAGTAGTGCTGTTACTAGGATCACTGCTGCAGCTGCTCCCTTGCTACGTGCATTGGCCGTCTTCATGGGGTTCAGGTTCCACCTATGGAAAGGATAAGTGAACAGGCAGCAACAGGGGTTGTCAGTAGACTGCTCCAGCCTGGAGGCAGTGTGAACTGCCTTATTCTGCATGGGGAGTCAAAACATCATCTTAGCCACAGGTAGAGAAACCCTGTTTCAGGGAGCTCCCGGTAGTGACTATAAAAGGGTCGGTTTGCTGGCCTGAGGGATTTAAACACTGTGAATTTTCCAGATTATTGTAACAACAGAGGCAAAACAATGAGCATTCAGTGTTTATCACTTAGCTTCCATCTGAGGATTTCTTGGAAATACATGCAAAAAAGATAAAATCTGAATGGATATCAAGTAGATGAAACAATGGCTAGTGGCAGCAGCTTCTAGACTGCTTGCAGCAACATTTCATGCTTTGGAAGTTGGTGCTCATTGCTTACAACTGATAGATATACTTTAGAGATGAATACACATTTGCCAGAGATCTGGCTGTTCAGGCACTCAGGGACTGGCGCTCGGCTTGGCCCTTGGTTGATGGAAGCCACACCTATGGAGGAGTGGGAGCAGTGTTACTACCCTTGCCCCTGGTACATGAGTGCTGCGCACTGCAAAGCCTGTTCAGTGTCCCAGCTCCAAGCCTCTGGATGTGGATGGGAACTGTGTAAGCTGGTGTTTGCCAGTTGCCCTGACACTATGCTTAGTACTAGGTGAAATGTGAAGAATGTAAAGAATTTATCTTAGCCAACACTAATGTAGTTACTAGGTCTGATGACAAGCATAGAGAAATAAATAAAAAAATGCTTCTGGCTGCCTGGAGTTCAGCTCTGCTCTAGAAGCTTTCCGTCAGCTGTGTAAGCAGCAATAAGCTGTTAGGAGCCTTGTATAATTTTGAGGCTGTGAGCCAGGGCTTGAGACCGGGATACTCTTTCTCTCTGAAGAGGATCCTCATGTGGGGCTGTGTTTTTCCAGCCTTTCAGCTCAGTTCTATTCAGATATAAGTTTTATCCTGCTAAAGAGTCAGAAGGGTCAGAACTACTGACCCTGCCCAGACAAACGTTCTTATTTTGTCAGCCAATGTTACTATGATGTGGCAAGATCTCTCTTCTGTCCAGGCAGTAAAGGGGGGTTGTACAGGATTATCTGCTATGTCACTTGAAACAAATTCTGAGGAAAGTATTTTCTTCTACCAGACAGGATGAGGTTTGACTCTCTGTGTAATCCTATATATACTGAACCTGGAGCTTGTATAAATAAACCATTTGAATCATGCATTACAGTTTTCACTGTATGCTTATATACATGTTCATCAGTTTTACCTTTTGCTCAAGACTAGACATGATAGTAATCCAAATATTTTGGCATGAAAACAAGTTTGAGAAAAACTCTACCAGTTATGAAGGGTTTTTTTTTTCCCTATCATTTTTCCGTTGAATATTAGAAATGTTTGGGGTTTTTATCCAATCCATTTAAATGTATATTTAAGTAAACCAGTAGATTTACATGTATTAAAAGATCCATTTTAAATTTTCCCTGCGGTGAAAGAGAGAAACCATTCCATGCAGCAGATGTATAACAGATGCTATTCCTAGCACGTACCGCACAACTGGGCGATGTCCAGATGCAGTGGTGATAGCATAGCTATTACTGTGATAGGAAAGAATAAAAGAGAGATATGTAAGTAATGTGGAGGCTTCCCCGCCCAACATCTCATCCACAAAAATGGAAAGGAGAAGGAAATTCTTAAGTCTGTCAGCTATCAACATCATCATATACAGTCCCCACAACCACCCACTTTTAAAAATAGCAGAATAATAGCACACATTCGAATACATTAAATACTGCTCAGCCTGTCCTATCTAGACCACAGCAGGGCTCAGAAAATCTGAAATACAGTTCACAAACCCAACTGTGTTTCCCTGTCCATATCCAAGGGTGAATTTGCCAAGAACCCACGGCTCCAGAAGCCTACAGAAATCAGTATGAGGAAAGGGGGAATTCATCTCCCCTGAGTATATCCATCAAGAAGCCAAACACCTAGGCAGTTGTCTGGACTCTCTTCATAGTTAACAAAAATAAAGACACCCTTAGAAGGCATTCGTCCTACTCATCTTAGTTTGCGCTAGGTGTGATGAATCCCAACCACAGTATTTGGGGTCATCTAGTGAATTGGTGTTAAAGCCCAGACATAAAACTTGTCCTTTGAATCCAAGTGTTAAGTTTTGCCATTTGACCCCTCATCGGTTCCTTTGGAAGGTTAGTCTGAGAAAACTGTTAGTTTTCTAACAGTAGAGAAGACATTTTCTGTCTGAAAAAAAGTTTCATTTTAGAAAGTAAGATCATCTTTTTGAGACAAATCACCAACTAGAGGTTATGGAAAAAAATAAACCCTTTTGGTCATAGTTGTCCCTCTGGGCACACCCTGCCCTGGAAAGCACCGGAAACGAACAGTTGCCATAACTGAGTTGTGTAGGGTATAAATATCCCTTGTGCTCCTATAAATTTTCCCCACTTCACTAACTGCAACACAAATCTCACCTGCAGCTTCGGAAGCAGTTTTAGAAAAAGAAGCGGTGTCACCCCTTAAACGTTAATCATTTCTGCACGCAGAAAATGTGTTCTGCATGTGACGGCACTTTAAAACAGAAGTTGCTGCACAGAGTGGATTCAGCACGAACCTTCTAAAATACATGAACCTTAATTTCTTTTGTATTTTTTTAAAGGTCAAATGCTGCAAATACTGGCCAGATGATACAGAGATATACAAAGACATTAAAGTTACCCTGATAGAAACAGAGCTCCTGGCTGAGTATGTTATTCGAACGTTTGCAGTAGAAAAGGTAAGTTTGCAAATTCAGTTTTCTCTAATACAGTGGTATCTGCCTAAGTAACTCGCATACAGATTCACCGAGGTAAAGTTAAATCTTTTGACTGACGTCCTGGTTTTGTCACTACTTTTTGCGTAAACGACTACTGCCCTCTTATGGTAAAGTGCATTTTTCTTTAAATGCAGTAATTTTCCTGTGCTTTCCATCACTGCTGGCCCCTGCCTGAGTTAGAAAAAGTGATGTTCCTTGCCTAGGAGAAATCGAAGCCTCCCTCACAGCAATCAATTGAAAAATACATTCGTGCTGTTTTCCCATCTTATGTTCCCCACAGTCATTTTCTTTCTGTGCCAGAGGCTGTATGCACCATTATTCAGAAGTCCATGGTGGAGAATACGGTTATCTGTTGGGTCAGTGTGTACCTGGTCTGCAGAGACATAGTTGAAACACACTAATTCTCAAGGGAATTTCACTTTTCACATAGGATCTGGTTTTATATGGAGAGTTCCACTGGGTGTGTAATGTGATTTTTTATTGGAATAATGCCATGAGTTTTGAGTTTGTTCGATCTTGTAGCTCTCCCAAACAGCTTGCAATATACAGACAACAGACAGTTAACAAATTAACAAATTCAGGGGTTTTATTCAGACTTCATTAAAGGACAAGAGTGTGTTGTAATTGTATGCATCAAGATTCAAGTTGCAGAACAAGCAGAGGGCCTCTTTAGAAAGCTTTGACATTCTTAATGGCTCACTGAAGTAATGTTCCCTCAGTATCACCATGAGTAGATTTTGCAACTAATTAGCTCAGAAAACTCCTTTTTATTTAGTTGCACTACCTGTGATGTACTGTTCTCGTGAACAATAAAATAGTATTCAATTACAGTTTTGAAGAACATAATCTTTAGCATCAAAGAATCCTGCACCCAGGTAGATGAAACTGCCAAAAAGACAACCCAACAGGGTCTCTGTACATACATCCACAGTAACAAAGGAATTAGGTTTTTTCCTGTTTTTATTCTTCAATCTAATACTTTAATATGCATCCATACAGCAACCCGAGGGTAATGATAATAGAATTACACGATTTGAATGAACTGAAATATTGTATCATGTTTACCACTACACATATTGTACGTCGAATTCATTCAAGCCTGTTGTTTCCTTGCATTTAGGTATTTTTAATAAACAGATGAGAAATGGTGGCTACACTTTGATGTAGATGAAGCACTGGTTGATTTCTATTCTTCAGATTTTAAGCTCATGCTTTGATGTTAGCTTTTCACTTCTTAACTGGGACTGGAAAAAAAAAAGACCTCGAGGATTTTACAGTTGATCATAACCAAACTGTCTTGAATAAGTGCATTAGAACAGATAGAGATAAAAGGCACTAAACATTTTATTTCTTAAAAAAAAAATCTCCATCTGAAAGGATTTCATTTAGACACTGCTATTTAATGGTAGTTTTTCAATAAGCCTCTAAAAGCGGTGTCAGTGTAGTTTGAGTAAAGTACATTTGTTTTTACCTTTTCCATATTTTTTAACTCTTCCAGTGGTACTGGAAGGTCAAACCTGTACATCTCTTCTACCATCATTCTCTCAAGTTTATATTTCTGATCTACTGGGACCCATACTTTTCAGCCTATCCAAGACAAGCAGCATGATGAGAGTGCAACCTAACCAAATCTGCAGATAGTGCTAGGTGAAGGATGACGTTGAAACACTGAACATTGAAGCCTCAGTTCCAAAAGACTTCCAGACTTGGCCAACAACCTTAGTAATTCAGCAAGTTCTGTGCCCTAGGTGGACAAACACCATGTGAAATCTTCAGACATCTGACATTCAAGATGATTAAGGATTTAGGACATATGAGCTGCAAGGGGAGGTTAGGAGAACTGGCCGCCTTCTGTATGGTAGAGAGGAAGACGAAGGTTAAGGAAGATCTAATTGCAGCCTGCAGCCACTCAAAGATGTTTAGAAAATGAGGGGCATCAAGTTCTCCTCATTCTGCTCAGTAGTAATGGATGGTAAAAACAATGCGCAACGGCCAAGAAATTGCAGCATAGAAAGCTTGCACTGGAAAAACTCCTTCAAGAGGAGGGTAGTGCATTGCTGGAGCAGGTTACCCAGAAAATCTCCATTCTTGGAAGTCATCAGGACTCAGCTACATTGATCCAGTGTTGGCCATAGATTCACTCTGAGTGGGAGGTTGGAGTGGAGACCTACAGAGGTCCTTCTGATCATCTTTTTTATTTGTCAATGAATATCTCATATCTGATCCTAAAATACAATTTAGGAGATCATCTGTTTGGAGATAAACTTATTGGTTTTTTTTTTATTTTTTTTAATGGCTATTTGGCAATTCTTAAAAAGTATAGGGATAATGTTAAAAAAGTTGAACCCAAAATTACACTCTGATTCTAAAGACCACTTCCTAGGTATGCTTTATGTTGTGTGCATAAGCAGTTCCTATGGAGCAGATCCTTTACAGCACAACAGTTAACTCGTATGAATTACTCAGATAGTAACATACAGCAGCACCATAAGTAGTTGTAGCATTTTTTAACATCCTGGGGTTTGTTAGCAATGTACACCATTCTCTATTTGTTTCAGCTGAAAGAAAAAATACAAAATACAGTCTTCCAAGCTGAGCATATGCTTTTATGATTCATGCAGTTGTGTTGCTATTTTGGGTTTAGAAACCAGCAGGGAAGCTACAGACATGAGTATCATTCTTTTGTAGGTATAATAAGCAAACTTATTATAAAAGTACCCTATATGCAAAACCTTTTCTAAATAGCTGAGTGTTACCAAGGATAGACAAAAATGCAGTCAGTAGGAGAGAGAGCGTTTTCAAAACTAATGCACAAGCACGTCCTGATCTGCCCAACAGCTGGGCACATAATTTTGGAGGGGCAGTTTACTTTTTTTGTAAATCACTTGAAAAACAAGGCTGCCTATGTCATGAAAACTTTGTGTGGGGTGCTAGTTTCTGTCCCCAGTTTGTAGAGGCTTGTCATTGCCTTTTTGTATAGGATCTTTTTTTTCCTGGGAGATCGTGGGTAGTTGTTACAAGCAGTATAAAATGCTTGGGATATGGATAGCCCACCTACGCACGGCTGTTTACGTAGTTGGAGGCCTTGCTTGCAGTAGCAAAAAGATGTGTTAACATTCTTACATCCCCAGAGAACAAAGACCAAATCATATTTGAATAGGTTTGATGGACTGTCTTAAAATGCAAATTACTTTGTCTGATACTGGGTTTCATTATGCTTCAAAATTGTTTTTTAGGATATAAGGTAATTTCTGTTGCAAAGGTATGATCTGCTCAGTGTACACCAGTGTCACATATGGTCATCATCTTCTCCCTGGCCTGCCTTTTTGTGTCACGGTTTCCAAGGGAGATGTGTGTGGATGTTCCTCTGAGCAGATGCCCATTCTCCACAGACCCCCAGCCTGAGCTTGGCAGAGCAGCAGGTCTCCAAGATACACCAAGCCCAGACCAGTCACGTAGCAATGACACAGACAAAATTTCTCAACCATTGAAAATCCCAGGCTCGTTTAGCCTGCATACTGACAATGTATTAGGAAGTCTGTATTACTTCATTATGCGAAAAGAATTAGACCTTTTATATGCAAACTAGCTCCAGACAGGAAATACATCTTTAAGAAAAAATAACAAAACTGTAAACCACTGGTTATTAATATCACTGACATTTAGTCCAGCCTAGACATGATATGTCATAATTTTGCTGTTTGCTTATGAAATATGTATGATGGCCTCTGGTCCATGGATTTCTAATGAGAATAAAATACTGGCAGCTACATTTTTAGAGGGGAAAGGGGAAATACAAGCACTAAAGGAAATCAGACTTAGACCACACACCTCTAATATCCAAACTGCTCCAGAAAGTCACATGGGAAATTACTTACACGGCCAGCTTCTCATTCATACTTGTCTTACCATATCCATGTCCTTGTAGACTGTGGCAAATCACTTGAAGGGTGAGCATGTGGAAGGCTAAAAACACAGCCTCTGTGATTGGAGGTGTGAAAAGGTTTCTAACTATTCAGCTGTTTCTTTCAGACCAACGAAGGAGACAAATGGTAAGGAAAATTATGCTGAAATTGTAGTTCCCTGAAGTCAGCAGCAAAACTCCTGTGGAGAGCAGTGGGGGAAAAAAAATGTCTTCTGTGCTGTGTGTTCATGGCCTTGCTGCTGACCCGGTTCTGCGATCATGGCATGCATCATAAGCCCACAGTTTTCAAAGCAACCTCGTGCTTAAATATAGAGATGAGCATCTCTCTTGTTGCTAAAAGTTTCTAACCAATCTAGTGCTAAATTAGTCAATTTTGTTGTGAGGCTTTGAAACCAGTTGATACGTAACCTTTGAACTCTCTTTCCTGCTATGAGAAAGCTCTCCAACAATCCGTACAGATATGGGTATTGGTAGGGGGTGGCTTTCTTCAGCAAGACTCAAGCTTCTGAAGTTACATTCTTATGATTTCTCTTGCCCAATTTCTTTCACATTCCAGCTTGGTTTTCTCTTTCAACCCTTGTCTTTTCAACAGAGAGGTGCTCACGAGATTCGAGAAATTCGTCAGTTTCACTTCACTGGGTGGCCAGACCACGGTGTACCGTACCATGCAACGGGCCTGCTGGGATTTGTTCGGCAGGTCAAATCCAAGAGCCCACCAAATGCCGGACCTCTGGTTGTTCACTGCAGGTAGGCAGAACAGAAATCCCTCTGTTGTATTGTTTGATGAAGCTAGTGGAGTTCTACCCACGATAACTTAATATCTAAAATATAAACAAAAATGAAAAACTGAGTCTGAAATCTGTGAAATGTCTAAATGCAAGGCTCAGTTATCAGCCCTCTGGTCAAGAAACGGCAAAAATGAACCCTTGTGCTTCACACCACTGAACATTACTTGTACTCTTCTTTTACTTTAGTGCTGGTGCTGGCAGAACTGGATGCTTCATTGTTATTGACATCATGCTGGACATGGCAGAAAGAGAAGGTGTTGTAGACATATACAATTGCGTGAGAGAGCTTCGATCTCGGAGAGTCAACATGGTGCAGACCGAGGTATTGTTCATCTGCTGAAATACTGCCTTATGTTTTACAAGAAAAAGTTATTCTTCCAGCCTGTAAAACTAGAGCTCCTTTGTGGCTGGCACCATCTATTCAGAAGGTAGTTTATTCCATTATATGCAGAAAGTAATGCACACACAAACTTGAAGAACTGTTGCCAAAAGAAGTGCCTAGTTATGCTGCACAAGATTCACAATGGTTTTTCTTAAAAGGAAAATCATGAGTGTTTCCTCTCCAGGGATGATTCATTCTGGATTGCATCTCGTGAGCCTCGGTTATGTGATAGCACCTACAGAACTCTGCAGAAGAATGAGGAAACCAGAAACGTTTGAGTTTTATTATGCAGTGTTACTACCATTCTTTTTTTAACAGTAACTGATTTGTTAATCCCTCTGTTTTTATTTCCAAATTAATGGGATGACATTTTTTTAACTGCTGTTGTTCCTTCTGGTCTTGCTTCAGTGCCATTAAAGTCAGAGAGAATTAGTAGGGCAACATCTTAGTTGCTTTGTTTTTTCAAACAAAATGCTGATAGCGTATGTTCTCTCTGTCAGTAATCATTTTAATTACGTTACCAGGAACAGTATGTCTTCATCCATGATGCTATTCTGGAAGCCTGTCTTTGTGGGGACACATCTATTCCAGCTTCTCAAGTTAGGTCTGTTTACTATGAAATGAATAAACTGGATCCTCAAACTAACTCCAGCCAGATCAAAGAGGAATTTAGGGTAAGTTGTGGCTAGCATTATCTAGAAGCCGTAAGGTCAGCTATACTAAAGGGTTCTGCTTAAGTGCTTGCTTTATAACCATGTGAATTTTGGACCAGGTCTGGGAGGGGAAGATTAAAAAGAAATTATGTTCACTGATTGCAATTGAATTATGCTAAATCATTAAAGAATGCAGTAGGGTAGGGGTACTTCCACTTTTACTCAAGGGAAGTGTGTTGGTTCCTTTCACTGTCCTTTTTCCAGAAGGCAGGTTATTCTTCAGCTGTCTTTGAGGTTATTTTTCAAATGTGGATGTTTCCAGGACTTTTTGCCTCCAAACCCTGATGACTGTGATGTGTTTTCATTTCCCTGCATATTGATTCCCACTGAAACTGAATGCTGAGCTGATCTATTTCTAAATATTTTTGGATGCTTTTGCTGCTGTGTTAATTTTCCTGTTGTATCATTTACTCTTTCTGAAAGACTTTAAATATGGTGACTCCAACACTGCGCGTGGAAGACTGCAGCATAGCACTTCTGCCACGAAATCATGAAAAGAATCGCTGTATGGATGTTCTGCCTCCAGACAGATGTCTGCCTTTCCTCATAACGATAGATGGGGAGAGCAGTAACTACATTAATGCTGCACTGATGGATGTAAGTCTCCGCTACATCGTTAATAATAAAAAAGGGAATAAGCAGCCCTGTAAACTGAGCAATGCCAGAAAGTAGAGTCAGCATAAGAAGACTGAAATCTTTCTAGCTTGTTTTCCAAAAACATGGCACAAAATCTTTAAACTCCCAAGTACATTTAGGATCCCACATATGTTATGTCACAGCCAAGGTTCCAAAGACATGCTCACAGAGCAACTCAGGGAGTTTTGATAAATTAAAAGTGTCTAGTTTTCTCCCTAGTGCTTGAATTTTTAACCATCTGGTCTAGCAAAACAGAGTTACCTATCAAGACACTAAGGCAGTAAAATAGGATAATAAGGTTTGCAGCAATATTTTAGTTCCCTTTGTTTCTAATTTAAACAATAATTAAAAAAAAATAATTGTCAGTCAACACAAGATAATACACAAGCCATTACTTCAGTCTTGCCCTTTATTTCTGTCTGAATGAACGGTTTCTCTTCATGTGTGCATAGATTTTTTTATTCCTAATGCATCTGTGGTAATTCTAATCCTGCTAACAGAATATCAGTAAAAAGACACATAACCCGCCCTTACAGTCAGTAGATATTTATAGCCTATCTTTGACAATTTAGAGCTATAGTAATTGCTGTTGTCAAACACATGGACAACAAGAAAACAGAGGTTACCACAGAGTGAACACATTGTAAATGGCCTCTTTTGAAAAATGAAGCTAGAGTAATAACAATTTATAGCAGTTTTTGCATTTCTTCCCTTCCAAGTTTTCAAAGTATTTTCATAAAATAAGCCTAAGTTCAAAACACTCCGTGAAAAGGTAAGCGTATTATCTTTATGTTTATCTATGTAGAGAAACTGAGAACAAAAGTTTAAGTGACTTCTGTAGGTTCTCACAGTAGGTCAACGACATTTCATATTAGAAAGGAGCTTCCTTGATCTGCAATTTATAATCTTGCCATTCTATTGTCTCAATTCTTGGAGAGTTCAGTACTGCTTTGTTCTGTAAATTAAGTGCTGCTCAGAGCAAGCAGTGCCTCAATATTTGCTTCGAAAATGCTTCCCTTCTACACGGTTGAAACTATGAGCTGGATCCAAAAGTGCGTCTGGTCAAAAGGCTCTGAGGGAGGAGGTGATGTGGGTCACTTTCCACCTGATGCACCCCAACCAGGTTCCTGCAGCATTGCCACACTGATGGACAAGAAAAGACATTTGTCCCTCTCTCTAAATGCTCAGTCTCCTGCAGGCAAGATGATACATTTCACCCTCTCCACTTGCATTAGCTGAGATGAAGGCACCTCATATAAGCCTTTAGAGCACACTTCAGGCAAAAGGGCTATCAAGCATAATTTTCATTATGCAGGCTTAGAATGAGTCTGTGGACAGTTTTCCCCAAAGAAACTGCTGGGGCTTTTGAGTGAGGCAGCAATGGAGAGCCCTTCGAGCATCTCTCATCTCCATGCAACTTCCAGCAAGACAGGACCAGTAGGATAGAAGGCAGCTGACTGATGTACCAGCAGCATTGACATGGGCTGCTTGTAGTTTGCTTGAACTAAAAACAAAGAGGTGAAGTCTTGAATGTCTTCATTTGTACCCCAAAACACAGTGGATTCATTTTCTGGTATCTCTTCAGTAACTGTCTCTCAAAGAAAGATAGAAACAGCTGATCGGGTCATATCTCTAGTAAAAATACTTGAGGGCACTTAGAAACTTCTCTGCCCTCCTTAATGACAGTAAGGGCAACCTTTCCTAGCAATTATCTCAGTGTGACCATGCTGGCCTTCAACACTCAGGAGGATGCAAGTGAAAATGGTGGCATGAGATGTGCAATGGGATGGTTCCACCAAACAGCTCAGTCAACAAGAGCTTTGGTACTAACAAGACCAAAGAACACTAAAATTTGTCTCCTGCATATCCTCTCTGCTGTCAGGAAAACAAGAATTGCAACAATATTTCTGAAAAAAAAAACCCAAAATATTTCCTTTCACGGGGATCATTCAAATTAACAGCTAAGTGCAGACAACCAAGATCAATCTATCCATTAACAGCTCAGAACAAAACTGTTGCTCAGAATTTTGCAGGAGTTGCATTGGAGGCAAAAACCTCTGATGATTTTACTCTATGCCTGTGGCATAAGTTTCACAAACAAAACATCTACAGTAGTTATATTGTGCCCAAATACAGTTTATTAACCTTGAAGCATATAAGATCTCAGGAAAGAGACGAAAACAATGTATTAATTACATATAAAATGGAAATATTGCTTTCATATACCGGCATTCTGCTAAATGTATTCTCTATCTCTTGCCATTCTTCTCACCATCTTCTTATTTCTTTGCAGAGCTACAAGCAACCGTCAGCTTTCATAGTTACACAGCATCCCTTACCAAATACTGTCAAAGATTTCTGGAGACTGGTCCTAGATTATCACTGCACTTCGATAGTTATGCTGAACGATGTGGATCCTGCACAAGTAAGTCCAGAAAACTGCTCCATTCAAAAGAGGAGCTAGTGCCTCAGCATTTCAGAACAACTTCAGGGTATAATTAGTTTTATAAAACAACTTTAAATGCTAACACACTAAAAAATTGATTTGTAGCTTGTGGATATGTATAGGGAAAGGGGAATAAATCGGACCATCAGCAGCTTCTCTACCAAAACATTAATGCACACACACAGAAGTGCATGTGCCCATAATTTATTCTGAGACGATAACATGTTTTGAGAAGAGCCAAGAAGTGATGGCTGTAGAATTCCAACTCAAGCCTGAAGCACACTATAAATAGCCAAAAGTCATAAACTGAAGCCAATATTCATTTGCCTGTCAGGTCAATGACCTTGGTCTGCATACTGGGGGATAGGTGTTCCCAGCATGAAAATCTGTGTTATGTTTGGCACAAAATGGCATTGTTAGCAAGTGGATGGGAACTGAACAAGATTGGAGGCTAAGCATCCTTCAGAAGAGAAAACAGGGCAATGCAATGTATGGGGTAATGTAATTACCTTACAAAAGAGTTGTGCATGCTGTACATGTTCTTTAGAGAATTGGAAAACTGTACTGACTGATTTGGCAATTTAATCACTAGCATTAATCACTGAGCATCCTAGAGCCTGGCTCACAACTGCACAATTCCAAGTTCTTACATGGATATAATTTCCCTGGTTCCAACAAACTGCACCAGCCGCCTGCTGGAATAACATGGTGGTAATCTGGATTCTTAATATGTAAATATTTGCTAATTATTGGCTAAGAGAAATTACTGCGTTTTACAGCAGACTGCATGTCATTTTTATTCTTGATACGATCAAGAATCTTTTTTGCTTTGTGAAGTATTGAAAATACTTAGAAAAATGTTTCCTCTTATTTCATTGTAAAATGAAGAGTTTGTATTTAAAACATCCTAATCTTCGTTTTGTCTTTCAAAGGAATGTGTAAGAATTCTTCACACTATTTCAAATACTGAATTTTGGATTCCAAGCCCTTAACTGTCTACAGGGAGAAAAATAGAAATGAAAGAGAAAAACTTTTATTCATGAGTCTAAGATTATTTTCTGAGTGCGAATAAGGAAAGAAAGACTCGAGGGAGCCAGACTGTTAGGGACCGCTGAACAGAGGGTTTTTTTTTTTTTAATTTGTGGGCTGTGTTTTGAATTTACAATACACAGTGGCTATTTCAAGCATTTATTAGCCTCACAGGCTTTTAAAAGCTATTGGGATATGCAGTTAATGCACCTGCCTCTGCAGTATGTTAAACCTTTTCCCTCTAATGTGAGTAGCAATCTTTTCATTAGGAATAAATCTCAAAACCCTCAGAGCAAACAGAAATGGAGAGGGGGCAGAGCTTATTAAAAACACACATTACATTCAGATTTATTAATAATTACAGTTATCATTATTTATGTATATATGGAGTGTTTACAGTTCTGTTTAGGTATTACAATTTATGTGGATTGTTATGCTCTGTTGGGAAATGAAATTCAACCCTTCACAGTGACTTCAGGAGCGTCGCTAGCATCACATGCATGCAAAATGCGCAGACCTGAATGCTTTTGGATTCTTCAGGGCTTGAAAATCTTGACTTCTTAAAACAGCTTCAGCAAACAGCTCTGCTTATTATCATTTAAGCTTTTTTTCAAAGGTCTGTTAGATCAGTATTCCTATGTACTTGAAAGATGTGTACTAACTTGTGCACATGGTAAATGATCTGAGCCCCAGAGTTTGCCTTAGCCTTACACGTTGAATTTTGCTATCCCGTACACTGGCATATTTCATAATAAAATTTATGTAAAATTTAGACAATATTGGGAAAGGCATTTGCTCAGCAGACTGAATTATATGGGGGGTGTTAAATAAATGAAAATATATTTCCCTACTTGAAATTTCTGTTTTTAACTTGTTAAAGTGAACTCCTGCAAATCAGGCCCTGTTCTCTTTTTAATTGAAGTAGTAAATTATTATGTTTTCTTAAAATGTAGTCATCTCTAAACGGCTTTGTTGAGGAATGAGTGTTACAAGAAATGCAAAACAACATCTGGAGTAAATGTGATTTGTCAGCTCAACTCTGGATCACCAACAGCAACACAGCAGAATGAAGGCCACAGCTGTTTTACTGAATGAAATAAAGTTCCAAATATGACATCAATGCTTCTGCAAGCAAATAAAATTTCATGAGTTCATATTTAATTTTGGTGAATGCTTGCAAAAGCTACATGCTTGAACTGCTCTAAATATCCCTGGGAAAAAAAAAATCATTAGGGTTTTTATGGAAAAAATGGACAAGCACAGCCTAGCTTGAAAAACCTCCTTGCAAAGTGTTGATTTAATCTTTAAAGTTTTAACACAGATGATAATTGGTTCCTGGATTAAGATATCATGATATTATTAGATACTAAAACTGTGCAGATAAGGTAATATTAACTGGTGAACTTTAAATACCTGATTTATTGAATGCGAAGCATGTTCAGTTGATTGAAAAGGCTTTTGTTTAAACTTATTCCACACAAGTAAAAGCAGAGTGCTCAAAACTGTTGGAGGATGACACGCTGTGTATTTCCTAAAGATACTGTGTAAAAATTTCAGTAATAAATATAAAAGAAAAAATCTACACAAATATATTGAGGCAACATGAAATCCAAACTGGTTAACTGTGCTCTTCTGTGTTTTTTCCATAGTTGTGTCCTCAGTACTGGCCAGAAAATGGAGTACACCGACATGGTCCTATTCAGGTGGAGTTTGTGTCAGCTGACTTAGAAGAAGACATAATCAGCCGGATATTCCGAATTTATAATGCAGCCAGAGTAAGTATGTTATTTGCAAAACAGTTCTGTCTCAGTAGATGAGTTGACACTACTCAAATCACAAAACATGAAAGTCAAACTCACAGAAAGCCAGCCTCATTTTTCAGCTTATTTATTTGAAAGCAGTGGTGCAATACTGAGTCATACCATAATCAATGAGAAAAAAGCCGCCTCTGTGTAATTAAAGCAAAAAAATATTTTAACGCGCATCTCAACTGCGTTAAATGCAAATGAAATAAATGCAGTATTCAGATTGTGTGGTGGCCAAGAAATGCCAAAAATTGATGCTCTTTTCAGCAGTTTAAAAATAGTTGTCTTGCATATTTGCATCCTCTGTCATGCAAAGAAATCTGTGCACCAGTGCTAGGCATTTTTTTCATTACCAGTCCCAGGCTCTTCATGAACATCCTGTTCCACAGATCAGACTTCACAATATACATAAACAATTCAGCGGGACAGATACGTTCTCATATCCAGTTTTTATGCTCCCGTAAAGTTGACAGAAGACTAAACGAGGCATGTCTTTCGAGCTGAATGGGAAAAAGATTCCACCACAGACAAGACAACTCTTCCCATCCAGATGGAGACAGTCTTTGCTACAGTGTCCATCACCAAAGAACCATAGATAGGAATTAGCGGCTGAGAACTGCGCTGAGATCTGGTAGCTTCTTAGGACAGTGAAAGGTCCCCAAAACACACCCCAAAACATGCTAATGCCTGAAAAGGGAAGCCGACTGTAAGCTTCAAGATAATTCTTTAATACCATGAAAGCTTTGCATTCATAGTAGACGAGGCACCATGGAGGCACAATCTCCAGCAGAGTTAACGTAAGCTATAGCGGGTGCTGGCTAAGGCTAATGTGCTTTGGGACACAGGGCCATCAGCTGAAAGAAACTGTCCAGGAAATCAGTAGATTCCAAATTTTTACATGAAGCAGACAAAACTCAATGAAGAACATATGCTGCATCCAATTTGGTTTATACCCTTATCTGGTTAGTCTTACATCCTCTCTATTACCTCTCACTCTGGAGAAAAAATTGTAATGTCAACATTTCCGTGTGTTGCTCATTTTAGAAGAGGCACTAAAATGCCCTCACTTTGCGCAGAAGTGAAAGTGGCAAATCCACTAAAAATGAGTTTTCCTGTATGTGTTTACTATGCTCTTTTCAAAGGACTGCAATTTTCTGCCACTAACACTTGTTCTGTGCTCCTTTTTTATTTTAAATCACTGTAAAGCAACTGTTCAGCAACGTTTCTGACTGCTGCAGTAGCACACAATAAAATAAAATGTAGTTAGATTTTATTTTGTATAAGCTGGAAACATATGAGAGTTTTGTTTGGTTTCTTAAATGTTTCCTGCTTCAAAGTATCTTGAGAGCTTTTGACCTTTCTTGTAAAGAAAGACAGAAGCACGCAAATAGTCTTCAAAATGCTGAACCACGTAAAAGAGGTATATAATTGAAGTTGTGTTGCAGCTCCGTCATTGTTACCAAGTTTCTGCTACGCTATTAATTAATTCTTGTCTTGATCCCGCAGCTGTACCGTTGCTCTTTTCTAGTCTATTTGTATAGCAAACTGTTTAAAACCTCTTGTTCTAATAACTCTTTTGGAAATTAAAAGTCATAACTCCTTAAGGGCAGTTGGAATTACATTAGTAGTTTGTCAGCTGTGATCTGCTTGAACAACTTTCCTCACCAATACAAATATCTAAATTATGCAGACATGCAAAAAAAGAAAATCTGGGGGTTTTGTGCTTTTTGTCTCAATCTCTACAGCCTCAAGATGGCTATCGGATGGTGCAGCAGTTCCAGTTCCTGGGATGGCCCATGTACAGAGACACTCCAGTTTCTAAACGCTCCTTCTTGAAGCTCATCCGCCAAGTGGAGAAGTGGCAGGAGGAATATAATGGGGGAGAGGGACGCACAGTTGTACATTGCTTGTAAGTACTGGGAACCAGAGAGCGAAAGTAGAAGTATCCCATTACAGAATTTGTACCAGGCTTTACAAGATTTATGAAGAGGTGAAGTGGCATCTGTCTAATCTAGAACTGGATAAATAATGCAACTGCCCAAAAGCTTTGAATACCAGAGGAATTGTGCCTATTTTTTAGACAGATTCCTAAGTTTCCCTCTCTGCCCCTTGGTTGACCCCTGTGAAAAGGTGATGGGAACAAGTTAACTGCATTTTATGTAAAGATGTCCAGTGCCTTTTGCAAATGGAAAAGCTGGATATTTATTCAGAGTAAATCAAAATTGCACCTTCAGAACTAAGTACCTTTCATTTCTACAGATAAGAAGTGTAGAAGTATTACTGAACGTTGATACCTCTTCCAGACATAAAGCACAGAAGTGGCATTACAGACCAGTTATGATGATCCTGTCATTGGCTCATCTTTCTCTAATAATGGCATGTATTTTTATCTTCCTGTGAACTTTGTGATCCACTGGTGCAGGTCCTCAACTACCATGTCACCATCCTTTTGAAACAGCCTAATAGTACTTGTAAGTGCTCTTTGTCCTCTTTTGAGACCAAGTCTTCAGTACCTGAAGTCATATCCCTCTTCCTCTAGACATCTGTTTAAAGATGCTGCCATGATGGAGAAGGGACTTGCTAATGGGAAAAGCACGTGCTAATGCACTTTCAAAAGTTGGGTCCCAATGTTAGAGCGATAGAGGAAAATCTAAGGGTGTGTTAATAATTCCCACTATCACTGACCTTGAACAAGTCATTGCTCTTCAGTTTCCCCATCTGTAGAATGGGGATAATAATACTTTCATCAAAGGAGCATTGTGCAGTGTGATTAATTAATGTTTTGAGATCTTTAGCTGAAAAGACCCTTTTGAAGTGCAAATTACTGTTATCTCTGAGGTGGCTGATGATATTAAATAGTTGTACAACATCACACATGCGTCACTTCCAGGCAGTAAAGAAAGAGCGAGCTCTAATATAATCCTTTTAAATGACTTTATTTTAATTAAAATTCTCAAAGAGTCCCACAATATCAGGCAATGTTTTGGCAGCAGAGAGCATTCTTTTCATAGTGCCTGGATGTGACAGATGTGCGATGTTGTATCTTCCTTTGAAAATCAACCATTTGCGAAGCTGGTTTGAAAGACCTGCTACCTAACTAGTCTGCGCTCTGGTAATTATTAAGGTTTATTATTTTCGATGAAGTGCAGCCTAAAGTTTCCGATTAGAATAGCTGCAGAAATAATAGTGTTTCCAGAAAGAAAGCAATTCTCTCCAAGAGTAAAAATAACCAGGGATAAAGTATTATTAAACACTGCGCTTGATCATGCATAGGAACATTTGTGCCTGACTTCTTAGCAAGTCACTTTGGGTTCTCATCCCCTGATGCTGTGGGCAGAGCGGGACTGCGTGCACTGCTAAAAGTAGTCACTGCCAGCCGTCCGGCCCCTCTGCCTGCTGCTGGGGGGACTGGGACAGGACCACCCACTGCCACGCCAAATGTCCAAACACCACAAGGGCTCTTCCAAATGACATTTTGGGCGCTTCTGCCATTCCCCCAAAACGACATTGGGTCTAAGAGGAAAACACCAGGATCTGGAATGAAAGAGCTCAAAGATCCACTTTCTCCATAACATTTCCAGGCATGTTGCAACCTTGTGTGTTTACAGTGCAAAGGGGTGTTGAACTGAATCTAACTTGTCCTTATTTTAGCATCCTCTTTGTGCTGTCTTAAGTGCTCACTGAAGGGCTGTGCAAAACTCAGCCGTTCAATTCCCTCCAGGCTTTCAGCCTGCTGAATTCTCAATCACACCCTTTGAGATCTTTCAGCCTGTTAATTCCAATTAAAAGTCGTGTTCTGCCTAGAGTTTGGCAGCCTTTGGGGGCAGTCATGTTCTGTGGTTTCTGCCTTCTGTAGCCTCCCTGGCGCTGCACGAACTTGTAACACAGAGTCAGTTATAACTGAGCCTTTTTATCATTTTTATTGTAGGAATGGAGGTGGCCGCAGTGGGACATTTTGTGCAATCAGTATTGTTTGTGAAATGCTTCGACATCAGAGGGCTGTTGACGTATTCCATGCTGTGAAGACACTGAGGAATAATAAGCCTAACATGGTGGACCTTCTGGTACGAGCTTTTTAACTGCATCACTAAATAGAAAATGTTCTTTTTTTCTCAGAAGACTCAGTAAGATTTCCAAGATTTGAAGTGGGAGTTGTTCACAAAGCAAGGAAGTAATTTTCAAAGGGGATAATGAAGTCACTCCACTTGTAAGAGTATTTTTACACCGCTTTCTTCCCAAGGAGACTTTGTCTCTGTACATTTGAATTTTTTAAGAGTTTTAAACTTTCAGACGAACATCCTTATTAATTTTCTTTTCTAGCAGGCTGAGCCAAGTGGAGAGCAGCCCTTGCATGGTAGAAATAATAGTTATGTAAAATGCAATGGCAGATTTTCAAATTATATATTTTATAAATAGCTTAATCGCCCAATATTTATCAAAGCCATGAATTTCAGTTTGACATCCAGAATATTGCATTTAATTATGGTTGCTCTATCTCATAGAAAGATTAAAGAAGTTCAGAAACAAGGGGCCATGTGCAATTATTTTCCTAGAGAGTGTTTTATGAGCTGGGGTTTTTTGGGGTTTTTTTTTTTTTTTTTTTAATGGAGAACCGCTGAAGTGCCAGCTGCTTTGCCACAAGAACTGCAGAACAGCTTAAACCAGGAGGTTCTTACACTCCAGTGTGTAGTTCTGCACTTGGAGATGGATGTAACGTGATGATGCCCTATTCTGAAGCCTGGGCTATAAAAGACTGTTTTACAACACCCGGCTGTAGAGGTGCCTGCGTAAGAGGCAGCAGGATTCATTTTAGCTTCATAGGTGGGAGGAAGCAGTATCTGAGAAGCTTCAGGGATGCTAAATCCGCTTGAGCTAATTTTACAAGCTCTGGCTAAACAAGTTTGAGTTATATTTCAGCATATTTTCTACACAGTGTTCAGGGTGTGGCAGGAGGCATCTCACAGAGCTGATCCGGCCTCTTGTAATTTTAGGAAAGATTCCACTCTCTCAGATGGGCTACTGAGATCTCAATGTGAAACACAACAGAGAATGGGCAGGAAGGAGGAATTTCTGTTGGGAAGAGTGAGGATGTCAGGCTCATGTGTAGGTGGGTAGGACTATCCTCTTCACCACAGGTGTTGCTGCACCTTGTGTGTCCCATAGAATAGCTCCCAGCACATCCTCAATTGTAGTGCTTTCTTCTAGCCAACCTGTGAAGTCTCAGACCCTCCCCTAGACACTGCTCTGGCCAGGCTAATGGAAGAAAGCCAGATGTGGCCAACTGTGCAAGGCGAGGAGTGAGTTTACAAGCAGCACCCTGAGCCAGCAATGTGAAACTATGAATCCCATATCAGTGTGAAGCTACTGAGCTTTCGCAGTGGTGGGAGGGAGCAGCTTAGTTGACTCCTCTTCCCCTAGTTTATATTCTCAGGAGGAGAATCATCATGCTGAGAACCATACATTTTTATTTTCATAGATATGAAGAAAAATGTCCTACTTCTTCATTCAGATCGTATAGTTCGGCTAGAGACTTGGCAGGCCTGCTGTTCTCTGTTCTCCCAGAGCTTAAGTCCACAGAACACACTGATATCTTATTCATTTATTTTATAGAAGTAAAAAGAAAATTACCAGTTAGAAGATGTACAGTTGAAGAAAACGCTCTCTATAAATTCCCATTTGTGACAGTTCTCCAGGTGTAGAATTGTCAGGCAGCTGTCACCATTTTTCAGCAGAGACTTTTTTTTTTTTTAATCAAAAGCTAATGTATTATTTTAGAATATCAAAACAGCTTTTAGTAAATCGCAGATTTGAGGATGTCCGGACGGTGCTGAGGTCTTGCAAGGCCTGTTCACTGGACAATTTCAAAGGAACTGGGAAGGAAATCAGTATCATCTTCCTTATTTTACAGATAGAGGAACAAAGGCAGGGGATGATCGGGATGTTCCCTATTATCACATAATTCACTGACAAAGCAGAGTCAGAACTGCGACTCTGCAGTCATGGTCCGCTACTTTGTAGGCACAGCTATTTGAATTAGCCAGGTTTCGATTTCCATGCAGATTGTTTCATGGTAAAAGTGGGGACTCGTTACTGACTTTATCCTTTATCACCTTTCTTATATTAATGTGTCCATGCCTCAGTTTCCACACCTGAAAAACGAGAATAACATTCATCTACCTTTGTACAATACTGTGATAAAAGATTGAATGATCAGACTTATAACAGTAGTTATAAAAATAGCTCCAAGACTGCTTCATCAAGACCTGTTGCACACTTTCTAACTAGAAGGGCAATCCTTACATTCCAGATCCAGCAAGTCGTCTCTTAATTTTACTGAAAACTTTGTTTTTTCCTGCAAATGTAAAAAAATCTCAATGCCACATGCATACAACATGGAAATCTGTTCAGTTCTTCAGCTGTCACGTACAGGTATCACAAAATGCCTATTACAGAGTGCCCAGAGCATTCTGTGATAAATGTTATTGGACCTACCGGTAGGTGTCCTAAAAAAAACCCAAATGCACATCTGTGAAGCCAGCTAACACAAAGAGACTTTTAAGATCCACTGTCAAGTGAATAATAAAAATGCACAAAGGACACACATGAGTGAACGCAGTAGGAAATAATATATGTCTGCTCTTTAAGACAGGTATTGGGTTTACTGAAAATGACAGTTATTCTCCTGGATCAGTAAATCAGCATAAAATGAGCATGAAAAAATTGGAAATGGATGAGTGGCTAATCTCTTGTTTTGATCTCTGTTCTGTAGTTATAGGATAATTGGCATGTATTTAGAGACATATATACAATAAAAGCAGAAAAGGAATATTTTACATAACACTCCTTCCTTTCCTTACATTCTTTTTTTTTCCCATTTCTTATTCTGAAGAAGACACAAGCAGGAAGGTCATACAGGGTTCCATAAACTTATGGAACCCTGTATGACCTTCAGACCTCACACACAGCTCATTCATAACTTAGGTGATACGTGCACCTAAGATTTGTTTCCTTTTCTAATGGCAGCACTCAGAAAAAGGACTAAGAAACTGGCCGTGCTCCTAAATGGCTTTTTGATTGTTGTCATATTATTCAGTCTCTTAAATGTTAAGGTGGACACTCTTTTCAGCTAAAATGGGACCCAAAATGACACGTACAGGCCATCAGGCTTTAATCCTTTAAAATGATTACTTCAGTGAAAAGGAGGAGGTGTCTGAAGTCCATCTCTAGGCTTCCTACTTGTCAGGTTGGGAAGGTGAGGACCGAGTGCCATCTGCTTCTTAACTGTTGTTACTATACGTCAGCACATGCTTAGTTATCTTTTATGAATTGATTAGTGTGTAAGAGCAAAAGGCATTTTGGTGGTAAAAGCAGTTGTTGAACTGGCTGCTATTTCCATGCTGAATCTTTAGAAGGCGGAGCACTTACTTGGAGCCACGGAACCCACAACCACCATTTCCTTCAGCCCTTTTGTTTCGTTTAAATGTCTGTGGCATTGCTAAATGGTGCGAGTAGCAAGAGATAGAACAGAAGAGGGATGTGTGATAGAACAAGAGGAAATGGTTCCAAACTGGAACATAGAAAATTTCATCTCAATATAAGGAGGAACTTTTTCACTGAGAGGATGACGGAGCACTGGAACAGGCTGCTCAGAGAGGTTGTGGAGTCTACTTCTCTGGAGACATTTAAGAGCAAGCTGGACACATTCCTGTGTGATCTAATCCAGGTGATCCTGCTTGGGCAAGGGGGTTGGACTGAGTGATCCTTTGAGGTCTCTTCCAGCTCCAAACATTCTGTGATTCTGTGTGTGTGCGCACACAGAACCGTGAAGTTGTTGGGGACTGCATTGTTTAAAGTTGCTGTGTGAGCGAGGGTCGGACAGGAGTGTTGGCCTCACTGTACCGCTGAAGATGCGGAGAGGCAAAGTCACGACCCTTCGACCCTGACGCCGGCGGGCTGGGTTTGCGTGCCGTGGGTGGGGATTTTCCTGGGATCGGCCCCATTTCCAAGCAGTTGCAAAAAAAACCCAGAAGGTCTGTGTTTGAAGCATAGGGTTGGCTCCTGAATCCTTAACCTGGGTAACAGAAGAGCTGTTAAGAGCCCAGCTTAATGCTAAAATTTAATTGGAATTAAGCCAGTTAATTTCAGTCCGGCCTGTTCTCCCTGTGCCTGTTGCCCAGGAGGGAGAGGTATTTCAGTGTGGGCTTGGGGCTGCATGTAGAGGAGAAGCAGTGAACAGCTCTCGCCCCGAAAAGCAGTGACCATGCGATCAACATTAAAATAAAAGTTACGGTCCAGAAAGCGCTAGACACTGGGTTTATTTTAAGCTAAACATTTCCAGGGAGGAATTTTAGTAACTCCAATTCTGGTAAAGTGCTACATGAGCATTTTGACAGATGGCAGAAGGGTTGCAAGTCAATTTGCTTACATGTAATCAATTTTTCTCATATGAGCGTACTAGAGCAGCTAAATAGGCATCTAATGTGAGCAGCAGCGTAAGCCACTGTGCGTAGTGCCTACTGTCTGGTTAACATAAAGATTTCCTTATCTGAATATAAATTGGATTTGCAAACTGGCTCCTATAGACAGCAGCTGATAGTAAATAATTTATAACAGAAGAGAAATATTGACCCCCTTAATTAAGTTCCTTCGATGACTGACTGTGGTTTTCTTTTGATTTTTCAGGATCAATACAAATTCTGCTATGAAGTGGCTTTGGAATACTTGAATTCTGGCTGATGGCATAAACAGCACAGGGAAAGTTCCTCCTTTCACCACCACAAACAAACCAAGTCGCTTCATGATATCTGTGTAAACGAGACGACGACTTCTCAGTGTTATGCTTATACTGCTTTGTATAGTTGGCTCTTTTGAGGAGCCCGAAAAAAAAGATGTTTATAAAACTGCCTGCACTGCCCGTCCTTTCCACTATAATGCCGCTGCTTGACACCCATCCGAGCGTACACCAAGCCACATGGCAGTTGTTGAACACTGTACTCATACATAGCGATCGACGTGGTGAAGCAGCATCGTCCTCTGGTAAATAAGAGAGCACAATTATATTCTTATGAAGGAATTTGTACTTACCAGTTACATTTCACTGCCTGTGATTCTCAGTTACTGTCACGGCCTAGTGTACATTTCTGTTCTGTGGAGAATGCTGTCTGGCATTTTGATAATATATGATTTTAGTTACATTTGTAATCTAACACGTGCATAATAAATGAATCATATGTAGCCTAACGGAACTAATGGAAAGACATGTACCAAATCATGTTAACTTTGTTGAGTTGTAATTTCTGTCCGCTTTGTACCATTTCAGAGAGGGAGTCTTGATAGAAATACTGTTAGAAAATGCAAAATACAGGATGCTCAGATTAATATATCCAAAGCTTTTTCATTTGTTTATATTGTAAATATTTTTTGATTTCATCAAATTATTTATTCATTAAAATGACTTTTTTTTGTGAAGCACAGTGAGTGACAATCATTTTTATTAAGCCCTGGAAATGCTTACTGTATGATAGTGTAAACATTTGTTTACCTTGTATGGATTCTCAGCTCAATAAATAATTACATACATGATAAAATCTCGTTTAATTTGATATCTCTTGGCATCTGAGAGCCTTCAGCTAAGCCTCTTTTCAGATTAATTCTTGTAAATGCTGAGCTACCTCCAGAGCGTGTTTATTGTGTGATCCGGCATTGATCCAGCCAATAGAAAGATGGTCCACTATGTGAAAGGAGGTGAATTGTGTGTTTAAGGATGCACAAGTCCAAAGAGAGGACCTGAAAATTGCCCTGCTGTGTGAAGAAGGGATGATGTTGGGCTTGCAGCTCCCAGTCTCATTGCAGTGTTCCTCTGCAGCCCTGGGCATGCCCTGCCACTCTGCATCTGCTGCTACCGGAGGGGTGATGGTGCATTTGTTCTTGGGAAGAATGGCTGCCATCAGGGTAAAGTAACTGCTCAGTCTGAAGACACCAATACTTGAATGATCAGTGGAGTTAAGAAGTGAGTAGAAAAGCTCTGTTCCTAGGGCTGGTACCAGTTCTGCCAGGGAACAGGATTACACCATCAGAGCTCCTGTCTCTTTCTGAGAAGGGCTGCACTGCAGTTCCATGGCATTTGGATGGTTCCCCTTTCTCCCAAGCACTCACCAGTGTTTGGCCAGACTAGGACTTGCCTCGTCTTGTTGGACTCATGGAGTTGGACTCAATGATTCTTACAGGTCCCTTCCATTTCAGTATATTCTATGATTCTATATTCTGAGCTCATGGACACAGGGAGCACCCAAACAAGAAAGGACAATGAGCCTTCAATGCCTTGCTGCACCACCTGATGGAACAGCAGATCTTTCTTGCACTGAATAGTATCAGGGAGACATTGCAGATAACAGCTGCTCCAAACGGAAGCCTTCCAAAGCTACATGGAAACCCAACAAAGAGCATCAAACTGCACAATATTTAATTTCTTAAAAATATCCTTTTGACATGCCAGCCATCTGGGATGGGGGCACTATCTATATAAGCGTATCAAAGTTAAAGTGTTTTGAGAGCCCCTGAATCTAAGAAGTCCAGCTTGGCCAGAATGGCTCACAGCTTGTCAAACCATTGCAAACTTCTAATCTGGAGGCATGAGGTTAGGCATCCTCCACAGCTGGAAAGTGTCTCTTGAAATTACTTTAAAATGTAGCTGGCAGGTATCAGCCTTTGCTATAAAGTGCACAGAAGTACTGAAGAACCTGGGAAAAACCACCCCAGCCCTGAGAAGGATGGTGGTCTTTGGGTAAACCCAGTAGCACTTCAGTCTGGTGCAGAAAACTCTTTCATTCATTTGGAATCCCCAGTGCTAGGAAACAAAATTCAAACCACTTACATCACGTTCCTCACAGCCAGCCTGACACCAGGTACGCCAGCCAAACATGCTGCTTTGTTCTAACTGTGGGACAATTTGGTTTCTACCATTTGTCCAGTATTCCCTGATGCTTTCAGGAAGTGCAAGGAAGACAGCTAAGTGTGCTGAAGGAAGCGTAGGTCAGAAGGTGACTCGAGCAATGAGATCCCAAATGTAGGTGAGATTTACTGAAACACAGCGAGAATCACGGCCATCTCTCCCAAGGTTGGCAACTGTTGGTGTCAGCCAGGCGTTATTTTGGATGCTGTACTCTTGCTGTACCTCATGCAGGTTGGTCTTGGGGGATAAAGAGGGCAAAGAGATGAGGAGAGAGGTCTGCAGCATTCCATACTGGTTTACTATTAGTATTTTGGCAGGAAGGAAAAATAGATGAGGACTTCAGGAGCTGGGAATAGAGAAGATGGGAATCAGAAAGGAGCAGAAAGATGAACATGGAGGACAGGTGTTCGAGAAGCAGCTTAGGGCTCATGAAAGTTATCATTTTAGAAGAGACAACAGAAAGGAAACAGCAGCAAAGGCTGTTTTAAGTGTTCATAAACCAACCTTCTTTCTCAGAAGTGACATCATTACAGGCCCATTACAGCTTCAGGACTTAGGGAGACATCAGTCCTAGTCTGGGAGGACCAGAATGCACCTGGTCCTCTTCAGTGCCCAATAGACAGGTACATAAATTAATAAAGAGACACTTTAAATGCTTAACCATATCAACTGATTCATCTTCTCTCTGGAACTCGAGGTGGGTGATTTTCACTTAGCTCTTCCACAAGACCAGCGATGGGGATGGTGAGAGTGGTGATCGTGTGCAGGTGTCTGTCTCTTTTTAGCAGCAATACTCCCACCAGCTTCCTAGAGTTCTTTATCAGCAAAATGAGTCCTTCACTGGCCGAGTAGCTTCACAGAGTACTAACAAAACCTTAAGGACAAAACCTTAATGCAGTAAGATTAAAAAAATAAAGCACAGAAAATACACTTGATGTTAAAGCACAAACTTTCCCGCCCGGTGGCTCAAAACGGTCCCTGTGCCTGGAAGACCTGACCTGAAGGTGCTATGCAGCAGCAGGACCACCTTCAGTTTGGGTTTCTCCATCAGCTGGTTAGGACTCCTCTTTAATATCTCTGAAATGATCACTTCTAGTTTCACTATATGTGGATGTACCCCCCAGGTCGATCAGTCCAGCTAAATAAATCCCAGCTGGGCTCCCAAGACCAAACTCCCAAACCCTGTTGCCAACACAGCCAGCTGGGCCAACTGGTACCAGTCACAGCAACTCTGGTAATCACATTTTAGAGAGAGAAAAACACAAACAGCTGCATTTTGCCACCAGAGAAGGGAGTGAGAAGATGGAAGAAACTTTGCAGACACCGAGGTCAGTGAAGGAGGGGAGGAGGAGCTGAGAGAAGATTCCCTGCAGCCTGTGGAGAAGACTGTGGTGAAGCAAGTGTCCCCCTGCAGCCCATGGAGGACAAAGAGACCCCACTTGCAGCCCATGGAGAGGTACCAGGAAGGAGCCCACCATGGAGCAGTAGGAAGAATAGGGAAGAATCTGTGACCTACATTGGAGCAAACCCCTGGCAGCACGTGCAGCCCATGGAGATAGATGAGTGGTAGAGAGAGACAGAGGCCCAAGCCAGGACAGGTTTGTTGGTGGGGGGCTTGTGACTCTGTGGGGGACCAGGCTAGGGCAGCAGTCTGGGACTGAGAGACATTTTGAGTTTATAGCAGTGACCCATACTGGGGCAGTTGGTGAAGAGCTAAGGCCCTGTGGGGTCATGGAAGACTGTCTCCTGTGTGTGGGACCCCACGCTGGCACAGGGAAAGAGTGTGAGAAATGCCACCCCCACCCCCAAGAAGGAGAGCAACTCATGAGGAACTGACCAAAGCCTGAAGCCTCCATTGCCTATTATTCCCCCCCTTTTCCCTGTGCCATCCTGGGGAAGAGAAACATCATGAACAAAGTGAAGTCTGCAAAGAAGGGAGGAGCCGGTGGTGGTGTTTTAAGAGCTGTTTGTACTTCTTATTATCTGACTCTGGTTTTTCTGTGTGTGTAGTGTAATGAATTAGAGTTCTCTTGCCTTTCTTTTGTGTTGAGTCTGTTATGCCTCTGACACTAACTGCAGAATGATCTCTCCCTGTCCTTATGTTGACTCCAAAGCTTCTCAGTAGATATTTTCTCACCTGTCCAGCTAAGAGGGGAGTGATAGAGGGACTGTGGTGGGAGTCCGGCCTCCAGCCAAGGTTAAAGAACCACACCCTGCATCTCCCACCTTCTCCAGTGCATCTCTCAAGCTCCTCCTGCACTCTCAGGGTAAAGCTGTTGCATGTCCACAGCCCAGCATAGCCAGACAGAGCAGGGGAACTGCAGTGCTACTCTCCTTTCAGGTCTGTATCTTCCACCAGAGCCTGCAAGTGTCCTCCTGGAGGAAGTATTGTCTTCTAGTGCCACCACGGTCCTGCCTCTCACACCAGGATCATGTGTAACCTGCCCTGTGAGCCTCCACCCTGCTTCCCTTCCAGCCCTGTCACACTGCAGTACATGATGCTGTTTCTGGGCAACATGACTTTAGACTGGGGGGGAAAAAAACATGAGGCTGGAAGAGGTTGGGGTTTATAAAACGTTGGGGTTTTTTTTTATATTGTTGATAGTACTTGATGCACAAAAGCATGAGAATGGTGGACTTTGACAATGAAGAGCGAGAGTGATGCTTGCTGTAGCTTGTCTAAGGGAATGTGTCGGGGGGAGATTAATAGCTCATGTTCGCTGACAGTCTTTTCAAGCACTGGTATTTTTGCTCCTGAAACTCTTCTATTGATGTGTTTCCAGTATCAGGTAAAAGACTTTCAACTGTATCTCTACAGTTGTGATATTTCTAGTAATCGAGGTTTTTGCGAAGTTGTGCTCAGGGGCCACAGTGAAAACATGGTCTCAATCATGCTAGGTGTGCATTAATACTGCTGCTGGGCCTGAACAAATGCCATCAGAAACCATCCTCCTGTCATATCTGTGCACAGAAATCAACCCAATATTTACACACTGTGCATCTTGGCACACCAGTCCTTGTCCACATTGTGTCATGATGTCATTTATGAAGATGATCAGAGGGCTGGTGTGTCAAAAATCTGGGGCAGATGCTTGGCCTTCTCTGTACCATAGTCAGATTTTTTAAAGTTTTGTCTATAACCAGCAGTTACCACAACAAACCCCCCTCTGCTAGCACTTTTGATGTGCCATGAGGGTACAATACAGGAGCAGCAGAGCCCACCAGAGAGCTTCCAGACCTCTACAACTGTAGCTGCTGTACAAGAAAGTGGCATTTAACCCTCATGAGTTACTCCCCTGGAAACCTAACTTCAGGTAAGTCAGAAGGCAAGCACCACATTGGATCGCGTACTTAATATTCACATTATACATCATGTTAGAAATCAGAGCCTTTGAAGAGACACTGGGCTGTGTCTGGTCTCATTGCTCCCTACACTTATAACCTTTAGAAGCTGAGTTGAATGCACAGAGAACCATCCTGCTGTTGTGTCTCCAAATTCTGATTTATACTGTATATAACAACCAGACAAAATTATAAAGCCTTTTGGGGTTGAAAAGTCTTGGGAGAGAAATGCAGTTACCACCTCACCACATGAGAAGTGGGATGAAATCGTATGTTGGTCCTTGGAGACTTCATTGTGTGCTCGTTTCCGTGTTCTCCAGTCCACAAAATTTGGCAGAACCTCCTGTGAAACTCTCCCACAGCCAGGCATGAGGAGAGTGACCTTTGTTGGCCATGTATAGCAGTTTAATCCACGTTACTCAACACATAAAGAAAATTGTATCTTTGCCATTACAAGGGGTCAGCACAGATTCAGCCATGCTGGTGGGTTGCAGCCTTGTGTTTTGAAACAATTACAATCTCTGTGTCCTGCTTTCAGCGGGGATAGAGTTAACTTTCTTCATCGTGCCTAGTGTAGGGCAGTGGTTTGGATTTGTGCTAGAAACAGTGTTGATAACGTAGAGGTCATTTCGTCACTGCTGAGCAGGGCTTACACATAGCCAAAGCCTTTACTGCTTCTTGCCCCACCATCGAGTAGGCTGGGGGTGCACAAGGAGTTGGAAGGGGACACAGCCAGGACAACTGACCCAAGGGATATGGCATATTATGTGATATCATGCTCAGAATTTGAGGGGCTTGAGGAAGAGGAAGAAGCAACATTTGGAGTCATGGTGTTTGCCTTCCCACATCACTGTTAATGGGTAATGGAGGCCTGCTTTGTTGAGAGTGGCTGAACACCTCCTGCCCGTGAGAAGAGGGGAATGAATTCCTGGGTTTGCTTTGCTTATGTGAGCAGCTTTTGTTTTCCCCATTAAACTGTCTGTATCACAACCCCGAAGTTCTCACTTTTACCCTTCTGATTCACCCCCTGCACTCCACCATGGAGGAGAGTGTGGTAGCGGCTCTGCAGGGCTGAGCTTCTGTTGGGGGTAAAACCATGACACGCAATCTGTCTGGGTTTTAAGCAAGCCCACAGAGATCACACTACTAAAAAACCATCTGCCAATGTCTCACAACTCCTTTGTTTCAGGATATTCAGTTTTTGTGTACATTGGCTTCCTCTTGATGGGATATGAGCAGAACACAAGCCATCCTCCAAACTAGATACTCTTCACATCTGGGTACTTCTAGCCTGCCTGTACCAATCTCTGCCAAGACCTAGGAAGCAGACATCACATACACAGACGCCTGTATCTCTTTCAATGACAATAAACGAATGAACTGCTATCAGGCTGCCTTCTTGAGGCTGCCTAGTGTGGAGCTATGCCTCAGCCTGACAGCCAAAAGGTCAGTAAGTGAGTGTTGCTGTAATTGATTTGAATAAAAGCTTTTGACATATTAAACTGCACTGTCTTTCTATCAGATGACAAAGCCTTCTGGTCAAACCAAGCTTCCCTCATGTCCTGCTGGCACTCCTCCCTTGCTCCCTCCCCTGCTGCCCACTTTCTGAATGTCTGACTATACTTCAAGGATTGATCTGCGGTCACCCCGTGTCTCTTTGGACAGGCGGCTCTGCCAAGAGCGTGTTCTCCAGCGAAGGCTCTCATTCACGCTAACAGTGGTCCTCTCCCCTCTGCCATCCCACCACATCCGTCCACAGCGCCGCCTGGAGCAGAGCTCCATCTGGCAAAGGTGAGCAGAGTTTTATTGGCTTGGGTGGTGTTTACATTCTGTGTACATAGAGCATTCTGCCCCTTCCCCAAACCTCTGCTATATCTCTCTCAACAAGAACTCTCCTTCAACACGTGTACTTGTTGCACAAGGTTTCTGTTTAGCAGAGACTCTCAGGAAGAATGAGACCCTCTCCCCTGACTGGGACTGCCAGCACAATGGCACATTCATTTGTTACACTTCATCTGGACTACGGACATATAATTAAGTCCAACCTTGCACATAAAGCTACTAAACACTTTTCATAACCAAGTGGTCAGAACAATATTGCAATGTAATTTTCCACAATCAGCTGTGTCAAATGTACCGAGGTTACGGTGGTTACCTTCTAGAGGCAGCCTGGCAAGAGTCTTCCCATTAGGACTGATAAATGGCTACATGATTTGGCACCAGATTATTCAAGCAGACAAATTAACTTCAAATATTAATACATTCAGCAGCCAGACAGATAAATTGCTTGTTCTACAAGTGCCAGAGTGGTCATGGGGGGTTTGCTGCTGCTTTCAGGAAACCTAGCCTTCAGAGCAGTGCTCGGCCAGGCCAGCAAGCCCATCAATCAGCTAATGAAGCTGGCAGGAGTTAAACGTATCTTCACTTCTCTCAGCAAAGGGGGACAAAAAAGAGAAAGGAAAAAAAAAACAACTAACAGCTCGGCCAACTTGCACAATGTCTGCCAGGGACAGTCAGAAAGCTGTGTTTCAGATGAAACGCGCATGCCAAGGCTCTGACTTGGTCACTAAATCGTGAGCACCTGACTGAGGACCCTGCTGGGAGCCTGCCAACCCCAAGGCTGTTTTCCCATGGAGGCAGGGAAGGCCACAGGGTGAGTCATCCTCCTAGGAATTTTTCTGCCTCCACAGCCTGATGTAGGTGGTGCTCTGGTAACAAGGGCCATCATCACCTCTCCTCTTACATCTAAATCCTCTCAGGAAGGATGGAAGTGCTGATTAGATTTAAAGTAACTTGCTGTATGATAATGTAAGTTAAACAATTGAGGAATCATAGAATAGAATGATAGAATCTCCTGAGTTGGAAGGGACCTGTAAGGATCATCGAATCCAACTCCTGGTTCCAAACAGGGCCTGCCAAGTCAGAGCATGAGAACCAGTGCTTTGCTAACAACTCCACTTTTGGAGAAGGGCCAAAGGATGTTTTGCTAAAAATTATCCTTGAAGAAGAGCTTAAAAGACTGACTATAACAGAAGAGTTGAAAATTTTAAATGTTCTTATCAGTTAGTGAGAATGAAAAAAGAACTTGGATCACCTTAGCTCTTCCCAGCATTGAAGCTTTTGCACATTTATGTGTGTTCAGCATGTATGTTCATTTCTGTATGAACAACAACGTTCTCCTACAACTGATGGCAACTGAGTTGAACATGGGCTTGGAAGCCAGTCTGTGGGTGTAGCATATCACTGGATCGAGTAAACTGAGAGGAAGAAAGACATTACCACACATGACATGATACCAGCTGTATGAAGTAATTATTGTGCTCTTTGTGCTCACTTGATTGTCTGGTTGTAGAGCTTCAGAAAACACTCCTAGTAAGGGAATATTTGAAGAAAGCCATTAGGGGTGTAAAACAGAAGCCAAGCTGTCTGTTTCAACACAACCAAGATAAGATTACAAATATAAATTCTGTGTTCAACAGGCGGAAAATGTGTTTATAATTTTATCATTGAACTCAGGGCTTCCTTACAATTTATATCTTCGTTGAGTATAAATACATTTTCCATACAACATATGGCACTGAATTTAGCCAATCAGGCGGCACCATTTGTGCTAAAGCAATTTCATAAATTATGCAATTTATTTTGTTGGTAAAGGTATAGATGGGAAAGTCATTAGCATCACAAATCACACCTTATTGCTGTATATGTTAGCATATTTTTATTATAACTCACAGGTGCAAAGCTCTAGATACACTACACATGGTGATGAGGTTATGTGCAACCAACTTGTTTGATTTGGCTACCAGAAGAATACCGACCCTCAGGGATGGGCCTGTTCCACCACCAGACCAGGCACCGCACCGCTGCTCAAGGCCCAGCAGTAAGCATTGCTGACTGAGAGGCACCAAGAGGGACACAGAACTTCCCACATCCATATCCGTATTTATTCAAATACGGCTAAGTCCTTCGGGGAAACTGCTCCAGACTAAGTCTCCACACTTTACTTTAGATGTGAACAGGACTTGTGCAGTGTTAATTTAAACAAGGGAATTTTGTATCACTAACAACAGTGAAGTCTCCTTCTTTGGAGACATTCAAGACCAATCTGGACATGTTCCTATGTGATCTACTCTAGATGATCCTGCTCAGGCAGGGGCGTTGGACTGAGTGATCTTTCGAGGTCTCTTCCAGCTCCTAATATTCTGTGATTCTGTGATATAGAGAAGAAGTTGATTGTTTATTGGGAGCGCATGGGCAAGGTGCATATTTAACTGGAGGGTTTTTCCTTTCTTTGTAGAGACCCCAACAAGATAAAACCTGACTGCTTGAGATCAGAAGAGCGGGTTTGGTGCCTCAGCAAGGCATCTCTGAGCCATCCTAGCTCTTCTCTCCACCTGCCAAGCTCAGGGTCCCACTAGGAGAAGGCCGTCCAGCACGGACACACTGAGGCAAGCCAGACAGCCACTGGCAAACACCTCCATCCCTGCTGATGTTTGCATCTCAAGTACTGGGAACCACAGCCTTTTTTGGCTATTTTTCCAGGCAAATCTGGCTGTGAGTTGGTGTGTTACAGGACCACCCTGTATCAGCCAGCGGTGCACTGCAGGCTCAGACACAGCATTCACAGGACCTGGCAAGCTGCTCCACAGGCTTCTCCTCCAAGCCCTGGGGCCATGGCCCTGGCAGAGTCCTCTGCCAGAACAGTGGTGCTGTGCAGTGGGCAGTAAAAAAGGTGGAGAGAAGCTGCAGGTCCTCCAAAGACTTCTAGTAATTAATGGAAGGAGTGTCCCAGAAGCCAGGCTGGCACAGAAAATCCACCTTCTGCCCACTGATCCGGGGCTGCACCTCTGGCCCAAGGAGAGCAGACAGCAGAGAGGGAAAGCTGCACTGCGCTGCATGCGGTGGGTGGACTTTGCTTTCCCTTCGTGGGGTTCATGCCATCCACTGCTGTTCTTCTTGGCTCATTCCCAACTTATTTTCACAGCAGCTATGTGGATGTTTTACAGAAAGAAAGGGGTAGCATCCAAATTAAACTGGTACAAAAAATACCATCCACATGTACCTGTATCTGTTCTGATACGATTCGTTTTTTGCTTATGGAAAAAGACAGTTGCCTATCAGTAGTTCAGCTCATTGGTATTATTTGCAGCCTAGGAAACTCTTAATGAATTTTTCAAAAGGCAAATTGTTGTGACTTCAAATATTTCTTTAACACAGAAGGGTTTTTTTGTTATAGTGTTTCCATTCCACACCTGTCACCCCAAACTATTCTGGTCCATAAGCAAGTCCTTATTTCTCATTTGTAAGGAGAGCACCACTCTCCCAACAGCAAGAAGGGTTCAGCATTTGCTCTGAAAGGAAAGGCAGCAGAGGGAAACCCACTGCAAATTTTTACAGGGAAAAAGACATTTCAGGCACCCTATTTGTCTGAAATTCCCAGACCTGGGAAGGAGTCACATTTCTGATTTTGCTTCCAGGAAGCTTCTGCTAGCACCACCTTGCTCTTATACATAAAACCCAGCCTCACAATATCTTCCCAACAGATATTCATTGTATTAAAGAGTTTTCAAGAGATATCAATCTTCAAAGCCAAGCTTTCATCAGTGAAACGCATTTAGAGAAATAGCCTCTTCTCTGGTTCCCTGTCTCACGGGTTAAGTAGCTTTGAGCCTTGAGTCAAGGGAGAGGAAGAGGGAGGTTAAAGCTACCTAACTTCATAAAGACACTTTCCCTCCCTGTATGGCAGCGTGTCTGTGGCTGGTGCCAGCCTACTCAGCTGGAAAAGCATCACTAATATGAGCATCACGCTCCCATTCGTAAGAATATCTCAGAGTACCCAACAGCAGCAAAGCAGCTGGGTCTTCAGTGCCACCCCACTGCCCGAGGGCACCTGCCCCGCAGAGGGCTTTGGTTCCTGCCATGGGCACCTGAACTGCAGGACCTCACTGGTCACACAGCTTAGAGCAGCTGCCGTGGGGATGTGGGGCAAAACGCAGCACTGCCACACAAGTGTCCTGGGGTTAATGACTTCACTAATGATGCATCTTTCTGAAGAGCTGCTCCTGGTGCTGGCAGCCACTGTTTGCTGTCATCCGTGCCTCATCCTGCACTGCAGGGTAAGGGGAAAAAGAAATTCCCTCTAGTGCACACAGGAAGTGCTCCTGCCTTTCTAAAGGATGGCTCTGCATGATAAATGGCATAAGCCAGGAATTTTGGCAAATTAAAAAGTTTAATTTATGATGCTGCATAATTCAAGCTGCTTAGCAGGTGTGACATTACTTGCTTATTTGAATGCCAAAAGAGGTAAATTAGATGAAAATGTGTTTTGTAGGAGGCTGTTGATCATAAAGGGCCACTGGCTCCTTCAAGCCTCCAGTGTTTTCTCCCAGTGGACTGTGCCACCAGCAAAGACCTCCTGACCCACAGTTTCAGGGCCGCCCACAAGGGCTGTTCACCTTCTTGGTTTTGGGAGCAGCTGACAGGTCTTGAAGGCGGCGGCTTTCCCTCAGAAGGGCTCAGCTCTTACCTCCTCTTCCCCCAGAACAAGAGCTGATCACTGATTCTCAGCAGGAACTGGCACGGCTCCTTGGCTTATTCACTATCGTACAAATAGCTGCTGAGCAAAGCGATTCTGGAGAGAGAGAATAACAGTCTGGAGCCATTCCCGCCCAGTGTCATAGCAAAGTTCATCAGCCAGGAGATTTCTTTTGTATCCAAAAAGAATAACATTAATCTCTGTAACAGAAGGAAATTAGTGTCTCTGTGTGGCGAGGTTTTGCTGTCACTCACAGCTGCTGCTACACTTGCTCAAAAAACTCAAAACACCTGAAGACTTTCGGAATGGAAGTTGCTACAATGCTTCTAAAGGAGCGAAAGGCACTTTCCAGGTCTACGAGTGGATTTAGTCAGCCACATTTGGGGTCAAATGTTAATATAATGGAGGAAGGAGGGAATTAAGTGTAAGTATGAGAAATCTGGTGTTGGCAGTCAGCGTAAAGCATCAAGGGCTCCGGAGTCTCTCCTGGGCTACACCACAGATCCACACTAGTCCTTCAGCTTGGTTGTGCCACCTCTCATTTCTCCAGGTGTAGAGCACAAAAAGTATAAAGATCAGACTTGCCCCATTATTTAGTAATTCCTTGACAGAATCCATGCACGCAGCCACAAGATACCTTTAATTCAGCAGCAGTGAATACAGGAGAGGGCAAAGCAAAGCAACCTCTTATGCGGTGTGGCATAGAAACTGTGCGTGCTCCCTTCCCCTGGTATCAAGCAGGGTAGGGTTACCCATCTGATAATTTTCAAGAAGTAATCTTTTCAAGAGGTGCAGCTTGCCTGAGAGGTGGGAAGAAGATGCTATTTATTATTGAAGAGACAAAGAATCAGGAGCAAAAATCAGTACAGCAAAGCCATATTTGAAGCCTGGTTTCATCAGCACTCTGCAGACAGGGCCTTCCCGTGACATGATATTAAACATTCCTGCATACTCTCTTAAATTACGCTTTTTCTGTTCTGTGTGAGTGGGGTTGCTAATTTTTCTTTTCTTCAATTCCCATCTCTATAGCTCTCCGCCAGCTTCTCAGCCTTCCAAGCACAGCGCAGCTGTCAGATAAAGCTGTGAGAAAGAACCAAACCCCACCGCCCAGAGGGACCCCAGTTGGATGATAAGATGGGCTGAACCAGCATCCAGTCAGTCAAAAGGTCTCCTCTTGTTCTCTGCACCAAGGTCCATGCTGACCTCACCGTGTCACTCCTTCCAGACACGTGTTCCAGCCCTGCTGTGCTTCCTTCTCCCAGCGTGTTAGGTTTGGTTTGGGTTTCTACAGGGCGTCCAGGGCTGTGGGTTGGTGTGTTGTTGCTGTGTGAACCTGATGCTGTGGGGAAACTCATATTTCTACTAATTCCTGCTCATATGTCTAACTCGGTTGAATCTCCTAATTTACTGTCACCTCCATCTATCATAACAGCTCCTAACAGGGCATGAAACACCAGTGAAATGAACATCGGATTTTGGAAAGCCAAAAGCAAATACCTCCTTCTGGTTTGTTACTGTCATTTATATTGTTTTTAACTTTCTTTCCCTCTCCTTAAGTCCTTGATTCAGTCCTCAGCTCTCATGACTGTATCTTTGTGACTTTGATGGCTGATCGTTTTTCACACCAGATTTTGTAACACACTATCTCAAATACCTTACTAAAAGCTCAGAATTGCTTAACTGGTTTCATTCCCATCCTCCATTAATTTCGTAATTCTTTCAAAAAGATAATCTAGCCTGGGTGGTACAATTTGTTCTTTGTAAACCTACAGATTTTTTTTCTTGTTTTTTTTCTATCTTGCAGAGCAATTTGCCCCTTCCTATTCCACTGCTGAATGACAGACTGCTGCAAGGCTCACCAGAAGGCACGCTCTGACAGCCATGGCACATAGGAAGAGGTTGCAGGATCCTTTCAGGAGTTTTACTGCAATGCAGTGGGAATCAGTTGAGTAGATTTCATGGTTAAGTGACATCCTATAGCACATGGGGAATCTGGTGGGTTCAGTTCTAACCCTGCAGGAACCTCACAAGAGTTTCATAGCTAAGTCCACATGAATGTTTTTGTCCAGGTGCAGTGTGGATTTACCAGCTCAGATCTGTTGTTTTTTGGACTGCCATGGTCCAGCCTCAGGAGTTTTTCTGGCCTTATTTCCCTTTCCCATTATATTTTTCACTGCATGTTCAGAAAGCCTAATTGCCATATGGTTTGCATTAGCTGCACTTTTGCTTTACATGAACCATCGTAAAGTCTGTGTTAATATGGATAATCAAGAACCGTCTGTGTGATGCTGAGAGGGACAGAAAAGGTAGAAAATAAATGGTTTGTAACACATACCTTATCCCTTCCTTCCCATTTGGTGCCAGTCCAGAATTTTCCTAGATGTTGTTGGGAACCAGTCAGAGCCCAGCACAGCTTGAAGAGCAGGAGGAAGGGAGAGCTGAAAGAGGGAGGGAGGGAAGCAAATACATGTATGTCTCAAATCCTACAATAACTGAAAGAATTCAGGCAGAAGGGTAGAAACCTCTCTTGAAAAGCTCTGTTAACATTTTTTTTTCCAAAGGACATTTTCCTCTACAACTTATTATGTCAGGACTTGAGATGGTTCATAAGTACTGCAGAGTATGTGGTCACAAATCACATTCACACTGAACAACCATTTTGATTTCTGTACGCTGTGTCCTTGTCATACAGAGAAACCATCAACACCTGCATGCAGACCATGGACCTCAGCCCAGCAGGAATTCCCGAGATGTTAACAAATCTCATTTAACCTCCACAGTCTCTGGTAGGAAGCTGTGATTTTCAGTGTAAATAAAAAAATCCCAGCCTATACACACTGTTTCTGAAATCTGAGGACGAGACCACAGAACTGGCTGATGCCTGGCCCAATGTTTGCTATGACTTTCTGTAAAAGATCCCCATTGGGAAAGAGATTGAGACTCCCTCTTCCTGGGAGCGAGCCATTACAAACAGCACACTGGCTTCTTCCTGCCAGCCAGCTTCTCAAAAACTGGCTTTCTGAAGCTTCTGACTAGCCCGCTCTGCCTCATTGCAGAGCCCATCACACACCATGATGGGAGGCACTATCTATCGTTTATCTGCCTGCTTCCCTCACACCTCCCCAGTGAGGTTAAGGCTTCTCTGAAGGGCAACAGATGCATCCTCCCGAGCCTTGTGCAGGTCCCCACAGGAGCAAAGGTCATTTCCAGGCCAGGTTGGAGTAGCTTATTATTCCCTCGGGCCCCTCTTTCCTAGGCCACGGCCTCCGCCGGACTTTGCATCTAAAAGACAGTTTTTCTCAGGAAGGTACAAACAGCAATGCCTGGATCTTCACTTTTCATGTTAGAATGGCTCAAGTCTTGAAATGTTTAAAGGTGATTAGTCTGACCACTAAGGCATTTACTGCGAGCTTGCCAACTGGATCCCATCTGATTTTCGTCAAGAAAAACAAAGCAAGCCACCATTTCAATGACTTGGAATGAGGTGCCGATTTATATTTATTTCAGTAGAAAATTTAAGCCTTTATGAAGAGGATAAAGTTCCACTGAGACTGAGTGACAGATCCTAACATAAGAAGCTTTAGCATTTTATTCATTTATAAGAGTGTATTTGTACTCACTGTAATGTGTGACAATTCCAAATAACCATCTTTTTTTTCAGTGTGCTTTTATTGAAATAGAAGAGATATGTTACCAAAAGCCTGTGTTCAGAAATCCAGTATTTGCAACATATTTTATGCAAATAGCTATCCTTCAAGGTTACTGTCTGGTTTCCAAAGGTAGAGAGAGAGCTCCGCAACCAGCAGAAATAGGGGGGTCAAGTCCTGATTTCAGCCCAACTTAGCGGATACAATGCATTGACCTCAGTGCTGACAGCCTAAGATAGGTTTAACCAGGTCTGCTGGCATTACAAAGTGTTTCCCTCAAAGCTGTACTAACATTATACCTTTCCACGCTTGCACCCTGTCTCCTGCTCCAGCTCTGCTCTATATTTCCTTCTGGCTTGCTGGTAGCTGGTAGCTACTCAGTTTATGACTGAGTAAATATAAGGGATGAGTATGAAAGGCAAACATCTTTCATCCAGCTCCGCAGAGGTGAAGAGCTAATGTACTAACCAGCATCACCACAGAGTAGAGGCATCTTGAGAAAATTGAACAAAAAGCAGGAGGAAACCAGCAGTTTGAGGAATGGCCTGTAACTTCAAAAGAGTGTTAATCTCCTTACAGATAAATGTACTGAGGTTAGAAAACACTGGGGATGTTTAATGATCCAGTGGGAGAGCTTTTCTCCTGCCTCCCTGCCAGTCATATTTATTGTTATTGTTGGGTTTTATTATTATTATTGAGTATTTGTGTTTCAAAATTTCCCGTGTGGTACCTAAAGGGTATGATGATGTAGACTACAGGAAAGCTTAGAGTAAATATTTTAACTATAAGGGAGTGATAAAAATAGAAGCCGATTGCAGAAAAAAAGAAGCTACATCAACATTTTTTCTATATTTTTTTAGACACTGAGTTAGATCTCCAAACTAAATGTCTCCAAAAGTTGACCAGAGGATGACATTTATGTTTTGCGGCGGCTCTTCAGGTTGTGACATTTATTGTTGCCGCTGCTTTTTATTCTGTGCTAGGATAAAACCAACCTGTTTCCATTGTTTGCACAAAACGGAGCGGTGCCAAAGGTTTTCAGCTTTCAGATTGTGGGGCTGCCCTGGGACATGGGCTCTCTCCCTTGCTTTTCAAGCCTTCAGAAAAAGCCTCTCTGAAATGGATACCTTCCTGTAAAACATCTGACCGGTGAAGCAGCCTGTTTCCCATATGATAAATGAAGGACACGTACTAACCAGCTCTAATGGGCAGGGTACGGGTGAGTGGCTCAAAATTGGTATAAGAAAAGGAACAAATGGAATGGACTGAGGGATAGGAAAAATGCCCATTTACAGTGTATTTCTTGTCACAGGAATAGAGATAGATTTATCTAACCATGGTGATAGCCCCTCTTGCCCCAGTGGTAGCATTTTTAAAGAGGGTGCTGCCACTGCAGTCTCTGATTCAGTGGGAACAGGATGAAAATGATACCAAGCGGTTTTAAAATTCACATCCCAAATATTGTTTTTTCTTTGCATATTTACACCCTTGATTGGCATTAGCATGCAGTCTGGTACCAGATGAAAGCACAGGCTAAGTTAATCAAAGATAACAAGTAATTCTGAGTAATGACTAAATGGCATTCCTAGGTATCTACTTTTAAAAAAGGAAATGAATAGTTCTAGTTGTAATTACCAACTTGGGATCCATATACAAAACTAGCATTTATGAATATCGAACTAGGCTCTATTTAACAATGTTAAGTATGTGTCAGTTTATTTTCCTAATGCAAAAGAAAAAAAAAATAGTCATTATCAGTAGAACTGTTTGTTAAAGTTGAAAGGAGATAAATCATTAATAGGGATGTCATTTATTCATTATGTTTAAAATATATATATCCACTTGTCACTTTGATGAATCTAGTTTCTTGTCTCATCTCAGCTTATTGACATCACAGATGAAAAGAGCTTCATTACTGCATTCCTGTTGGAGCTTAAAGCCTTTACAATGGTTTATTGATGAACTAGTATTTTGAAAATCAAGACTGCCGAGGCTTAAGATTGTAGTGACAATTACATGGTGTTTTGTTGCAAAGCTAACAATTTGCATGGGATTGATGATAGCTTGACATTAAGCAAATAAAGTATTATTATTGTAATTTAGCACAGGATTTTGTAGAAAACATTGCCTTGGACCAATGCATGGACGTCTACTACAGTGCTATGGTATCTCTTCTGTGGAAAAACTTAACTGTCTAAATACCATCCAACTTGGCATTTGTAACTGCACAATGCACATACAGAACTGCCATGTCCTGTACACACTGAGGCATGTGAGTAACTTCTTCCAAGGGATAAGTTCTGCTGTAGATTATTTATGTGTGCGAGTGAACTCATGCACCCCTCTATTTAGATGATTGACCCTGGAAGGGGGTTAGGACATTCAAGGGACGTCTAAAATACCTTATACACCTGTCCTTATATGTATGGATATGGAACCAATTGTATTCTGCACATAAAATACTGCGTGGCAAAACAGGATAAAGCTTGGGGATTTTGAATCTCAGCTCTTAAACCTGCACCCATGAGAAATGTATGGTGTACAGTGGAAAACATTTACTCTTTCTCAGGAAATGCACTTTGGGATTTGGTGCTACAGCCTCTTGGCTTTTGATACATATTCTTCAAAGGGATACTGGCAGTCTCACTCAGGGCTAATCTTTTATTTCTCCAAGCTGGATGAGTGCATGAGGAAAACAGGAGGGCACTGTTTACTCCAGAGCTACTTATTCAGGTGTAGCTTGATGCTGACATTCATCTTCTTGGAATGTGTGGTTTGATGGCTCAGGTCAACAGCCTGACCTTCCATATTTCAAATCCTAAATGAAAATTAACAGCCCTGTTTTCTGGTCAGACTTGATCATGTGAGGATGTACAAGCACCCTTGGTTACCATACAGGTCCAGTCACACAAGCATTGGGAAGTCAAATTGCCCATTCACTGTATCCCATCAGCAAACATCTTCAACATCAGCTTTGAATTACACCTTTCAGTTAAAATTTGGCATGTGCTGGTGGCACTCCTCCTCCTTAATAGTGGGAATATAAAGGTCTCTGACATTCTGCCAGATGTGTAGGAATATAAACTCCTCAAAAGGAGGGGAAGAAAATGTTGCCTCTTCTAATTTTGATTAATGGTGTGACATCATCCCAGAGACTGTCAGATCCAAGAAAACATTATATAAAAGCCACATGCATCTACAGAACCTTGTACTGCACTGGGAGCATGTATGGATTAATGATACAAATCATAGAATAGTTTGGGTTCAAAGAGACCTCAAAGGTCATCTAGTTCCATCTGCCTGCCATGGGCAGGGACACCCTCTGCTAGCCCAGGTTGTCCAAAGCCCCATTCAACCCAGCCTTGAACACTGCCAGGAAGGGGACGGCAACAGCTTCTCCGGGCAATCTGTGCCAGGGCCTCACTACCCTCACAGGGAAGAATTCTTCCTAACATCCAATCTAAACCTACCCTCCTTCAGCAGAAGGCCATTCCACCTCACCCTATCACTACACACCCTTGTAAACAGCCCTCCCCAGCTTCCCTTTAGGCCCCTTTCAGATACTGAAAGGTTGCTATAAGGTCTCCCTGAAGCCTTCTCTTCTCCAGGCTCAACAACCCCAACTCTCTCAGCCTGTCTTCACAGGAGAGTTGCTCCAACCCTCTGATCGTCTTTGTGGCCCTCCTCTGGACTCGCTCCAGTAGGTCCATGACTTTCTTATTTTAAAGATGAAGTACATTGGCTGATACTTTAATACCATTAATATTATTTACTGCTGACTAAGTCAATAGATTTTTTCTTTTAAGAAGTGGGTATTTTTCTCAAGCAGGTGTCTGCCTTTCCCATCCCCACACTGTCTGAAAGCAATGAGGACATCTCCATAATTTTCCTTCCTGTGGTTCCCTACTGCGGCTTTAGTTGGTGAGTCCATGCTGATGCAGTTTCTGTGTTCTCTATGAGCCAATGCTTTGTGCTTTATCACTTAAAACTTTCAAGTATCATTACTTGAGACACAGAATGTAAATTTCACAATATAGCAGTGATGCATTGGAATACCTCAGATTAGATTTATTGTGTTTTATTTTCTTTTATACTGTATTCACTCAAATTGCTAACTTTTGAGCATTCAAAAAACCATACTGTTACATTTCTATATTTATGAGGCATTGCTATTTTTCTCAAAATCATTATTCTATAGTTTGAACAATTTAAAAGGATACTTTTTCCTCCTTGTAAATTTGCAAAGATTTGTGAATTTTAGCCTAGCACAAGATTAAGAGATTTCTACTGTGTTGTATCTTTTTTCCAGATGTCTCCAGGACAGACTATAAAAATAATTTGTCCTGTGCATCCCAAAGCATCATTTGCCAAAGAGCAATACAGCAGACTACAGTTACAACTGGCCAAGTCACTGTTGTCATTTTAAGTTTCACTAACAAATTTTTAAACAGAAATAAATGGAACAACATATGTAACATATTCACTGTGTTCTTTATCCTTATCCTTTAAATAGATTTTTTTTTTTACTATTCTTGTAGATGTATAGCAGTAGATGAAGTCCACATTAGGTTTTACCAAAGATAAACATAGCAGAGGGATGTAACATCTCAAAGGCACTGCTCAGTGGAACAAGTCTGCTCTGGATCACAAGATGCTTCTGTGCTTCCTTCTGTTCCCACTGCAGCAACACCGGGGCCTGGCAGCCCTTGTACAACCTATTCTGCACTCTGGGTAGAAGACCCAACTGGTTGCTCCACTGGGTTTTCTGCAGAAGCAAGTGTACAGGCAACAGCACACAGTGGGGGTGCCTGGCTGGAAAAACAGGCCTTGGGTTCATGGTGGAAAATAAGCTAACCATGAGCCAGCATTGTACCCTGTGGCATTAAAAAAAAAAAAGGCCAACAGTGTCCTAGGCTGCATTAGGAGGAGTGTTGCCAGCAGTAAGGTGATCCCTCCTCTGTATTCACCTCTGGTGAGACCACAGCTGCAGTGCTGAGTCCACTTCTGGGCTCTGCAGTACAAGACAGAAACAGACTTAGTGGAGCAAATCCAGCTACGAGCCATTAAGATTATGAAGGGTGTACATCATCTCTCATATGAAAAATAACTGAGAGAGCTGACACTGTCCATCCTGAAGAAGGTTCAGGGGGATTTATCAATCAGAGGCACCCACAACAAGAGGCAAAGGACACAAATTAGAATACATGAAATTCCATCTGAACACAAGAAAATACTTTTTTACTGTAAGGGCGGTAAATACTGGAGCAGGTTGCCCAAAGAAGTTGTGGAGTCTGCATCTGCATGTGGAGTTACTCAAAGACTGTCTGGACAGGGTTTAGGTTCTGCTTGAACAGTGAGGTTGGACCAGATGGTGCTTTCTAACCTCAACCGTTCTGGGATTCTGTAACAATGGATAGAATCTGCCTGGTCCACCCTGCAGATCTAGGGATCCCTTTTTGTTCCAGTACGACCTAAAATGGGACACTTCATCAGATGAAGTTTTGCAACAGATTGTAACTGGAGGTTACCCTTCCAATGAAGAGAGCATTCCCGGTGTTACAGCAGTAAGGGAGAAATTGCCCACGACTATGAGTTTAATCCAGCCATTTCAGTGTCTAATACATCATCTCCCTTGTGTCAGTCAACAGACAGAGTCTATCCCATGATTTCACATGTCAATCGAACAATGGTCGTATTATAACAAAGCAGATGTCCACTAGCATTGTCTGTGACCTTATCTCCCTGACGTGAAAGGTGATTTACCCAAAGGGCAGTAACAAAAGAGGCCAGCTTGGCAGCAAAAGCCCTTTATGAGAATCCTGGACAGGGTTAGCACTGAAGAAATGTAAGGCAGACCTTTTATCGCAGTGATTTTGCTTGACTGCTCCACAGGGAGCTGTAGAGAGGACTAGGGAGTCTCAGGGAGTCGATACTTCAGGACCTGTATGTTTATAAATACTTCCCCTGAACCAAAGTCCCCATTCAGAACACTGCTAAACTTTCAGAAAGTCTAGATCCCATTTTATGTGGCTTAGGACCATTTCTTATTAGAGCTGGGGAGACCAGATATAAATCTCTGTCCAAAACAGTAATCCTCTTATATTTCATTACTAGCACCACAAGCCTCTGTGAAGCGGTCTCTATCAGAACCACAATAACAATGGGTTGTGGCTAAGCTCTCTATCCCAAGTTCAGTCACAGCAAACCCACTAACACATTAAATCTGTGCTTGCCTTTGATTTATTAGTACTCCCTAAGCCTTTCCACAGTCAAGTGCTGGGTCTGAGGTAGCAGAAAGCAGATGAGAGGGAGGAAGAAGAGATTCTAGCATCACATTTCTGCTATGCCTGACTACGGGAGCACTTCATTTCAGGACATGCTATCTTAACAAGCTGCTGAAGATAGCTGAAACTAATCCATAATTTTGCCTTGCTATGAATTGGATAGTGTATAACTATTAGCTGAGAGCTGGTAACTGAGTACAAGAAGAGCTCTTCTGCTCCATCTAGGGGAAAACTCAGATGAGTTTAAACTCTTTTGTGTTGGTGGTGGTGGTGGCGGTTTTGTTTTGGTTATTTTAATTTTTTTTGCTTTGTCCTCACATGGAACAGAAATGTTCATATGGGCAAATTACTGAAGTGCAGCATCTAAGGACAGTTTCTGACTTTTTCCTGACAGCTCTGCGTGTCCTAGTCTGCTCAGCAGGAATTGGAGACTCAGATGTTGATCCTACTCCTCCCACTGCACTCTTAAATTTGGACATAAAGCTTCAAGGAGAGTTCAGCTGGCCTAGAGTAGTCAAGCTAGACTAGTCTCTTTGACTTTTCAGTGTCCAGGACATGAAATGTCCTGTGCTGGGACTGTGTAAACCTACCCAACTTCTCCCCAAAATGGGCCACTGCCTCTAAAAGAGCTGAAGCTGGCTTTAGCCTTTGTTACAGGCAAAGAAGTTCTAGTTTTTTATGGGAACCAACAGGACAAAGGACAAAAATAGAAAAGGTTGGTGCTTCATCTCTAGCATAGTCTACTTCTTGGGAGATAGCTTTTCCTAGTAGTCACTTCTGATTGTACTTGCTTGACTATTACTGCACCAAAATTGGGGTCAGTACTTTTATTTGGTAAGTATTTTCTCCCCACAATCCTGCACACATGCAAATCTTCATTTCCAACAAGAAAACCTATATGTTGGTCAAGGAATAGCTATATTCATATTTTTTTTGTAAATAAACGGAAGTTTGGAACATGCTTACCTTCCTTTCAAAAGAACAGCAAGAACAAAATAGTACAACATAGGAACAGATGTTTCAATTTTTCACTCAAAAGTGAGTATAAATTGTTTTGAAATTATTCTTTGCCTTAAAATGTGTATTGGGTTTGCATAGCAATGTTTTGGTAACAGGGGTGCTGCAGGTGTGGCTTCTGTGAGAAGTTGATAGAAGCTTCCCATAATGTCCAATAAAGCCAATACCAGATGGCTGCAAGACAGATCTGCTCATGGCCAAGGTTGAGGCCATCACTGATGGTGGTAGCACCTCTGGAATAATGTATGTAGGAAGGAGGAAAAAACCTTGCACAACACCAAGAGCAATTGCAGCTGGAGAGAGGAGGGTGAGAACATGTGAGAGGAACAACTCTGCAGACACCAAGGTCATTGAAGAAGGAGGGCAGGAGGTGCTCCAGGCAGCAGAGCAGAGATTTCCCTCCAGCCATGGGAAAAGTTACAGTGAGGCAAGCTGTCTCCCTGCAACACATGGAGGTCCACAATGGAGCAGATATTCACCTGTAGCAAATGGAGGGACCCACAGTAGAACAGGTGAGTGCACCCAAAGGAGGTTGTGACCCCATGGGAAGCTCTTGCTGGAGTAGGCTCCTGGCAGGACCTGTGGACCCATGGGGACAGAAGTCCAGACTAGGGCAGGTTTGCTGGCAGGATTTGTGACCCAATGGGGGACCCACACTTGAGCAGTCTGGTCCTGAAGGTCTGCACCCTGTGGAAGGGGCCCAAGCTACAGCAGAAGAAGAACTGCAGTCCATGAGAGACTCACTTAGGAAAATTATGAAAGACCATGTCTTGTAGGAGGGACCTCACACTGGAGCAGGGGCAGAGCGTGGGGAGTCTTCCCCCTGAGGAGGAAGGAGCAACAGAGACAACATGTGATGAATTGACTGCATCCCTCATTCTCCTGTGCTGCTGGAGGAAAGAAGGTAAAGAAATTGGGAGTGAAGTTAAGCCTGGGAAGAAGTTAGGGGTGTGGGGAAGTGTTTTTATGATTTGGTTTTATTTCTTATTACTCGACTCTAATGTTATTGGCAAGAAATTAAATTAACTTTCCCAAATAGAGTCTGCTTTGCCTGCAACCATAATTGGTGAGCGATCTCTCTCTGTTCTTATCTCAACCCATGAGACTTCCATTGCATTTTTCTCTGCCCTGTCTAGCAGAGGAAGAGAGTAACAGAGCAGCTTGAGTGGGCACCTGGGTCAACTCCCCACAAAATGCCACTGAGTTCTTGTGTTGTGGCACTCAGCATCCACATATCAAATCCCGTGTGGGAATGTCTATTTGCTGTCAAACCTTTAATCAAACACTATTACATCCTAGTTGGTTCCTGGAAGCAAATATCATCATGCGGGGAAAAAAACAGTGATGTGTTTGGTATTGTCAGGGTGGTTAAGCTGCTTCTCCTCGGCTCCAAGAGCACCCGCGCAGGTCTGAACCAGTGAACTTGCTCCCAATCAGAGCCCAACAATTATTTTTAGTACCAGCTCTGGATTTTGTGACTATTTTTGTTGTTAGAGAGCCATCTTGTGGTGCATCTTATTAACAGTAATTTTTTTTTTTTTTTTTTTTTTTTTTTTTTTTTTGTAGAGTCTACTACAGTTCAGAAATTGTGGCCCACAAAGACTCGGGTGGTTTTGCATCTTTTATGTATCTGCTCTGCTCAAAGCTCCTTTTGAAATGGAAATAACCTAATCTACAATTGCACCTTTGAGTCATAGCAGTATTTGTTAGGGACTAGGGAAGAGGACATATTTCTCTTTCCTTTTTTAAAAAAATAACTGAATTGGAAAGGTTTGGAGTGCAAACAAATAGTTACAATTTACAGCACAGATTTATCCCTTCCCTAACAACTGATGTATTGATAAAGGCAGGAGTCTAGCTTTGTTAATGTGATATACATATAGTTTTTTTGCAGTCCCGAGGCTTATTAAATATTCTGGAAAATATTTAAATTCAAACAATACTGTCGTCACTGTTATATATTAAAAAAAAAATAGATCTTTAGAAAAAGCAAATGCATATGTTGAAATGTCATCTGAGATGCTCTCAAGCTGCAAGAGCTCTCCAGTGGCAGCTATATTTTACATCACACCTAAAATTCCTGTTTTCAAATCTGTGGATAACTGAAAAAAAAGATAGACCCACCTGAACTAGAGTCAATAAAACAATTCAGAAACTGCTCCGAATTTTGGTAATTTCCCCTCTCATAAGATGCAAGTCCTCCCCCGGTGCTAAATAACAAAATAATGCAGCGAGTAAAATTGTTGCTGAGCCTCTGAAGAACCACTGTTTAGAGGAAAAACAAAACCCTGCTTTTTCCATAAAACAGAATGTCTCTATGCATTGGGAGTTTTCTCTCCGCAGCTTTGAATAAGACTCTCAACATTTTTTCCTGTATGTATATAACTGTTCTCTTGTTCATTAATAAACTATAATTATCTATTGTCCTTTCACTGAAAGGAAAAAAGCACTGTGTAGCCAAAGATCATTACTGGTCGGTGCTCTGCTCACAATGAAGTCAGTGAAAATGACAAGGTAATTATAGAGGGTCTTTAGAATAGTATACAGTGATAAGCATCTTTTCTAAAGAAAAAATCAGGTTTAAATTTTTAAAAACACGTTATCGTGCAATTGGCTCTGTGGCACTTGCTTAATTTCCTCTGCTCATCTTACATGATATTTGTTCTAAGTGCTCAATAGCACATAAGAGGAAGGTCATGAGATAAGGAACATTTAAGAATCAAACGGGGAAGGAAAGGAAAAGAACAAGAAAGAGGACCAGCGATGGGGCAAACCCTGAGGAGAAACTCTGTTTAGCTCAGGCTTTTTGTAACCAAGTAATGAACAGTCCACAACTGAATTTATGAACATGGGCTGCTGGAGGAAAGGCTTTACACATTCTGCTTTATGTCAAGCTCCCTGAAAGTTAGAAGGCAATAAACCAGACATAGCCATTACATTGCTCTCTACCCACCTGTATACTTCAACCATATGGCCACATTCTTGTCATAGCATAACTATGAAAAACAAAGACAATATTCTAGTACTGCTGTTACTATTGATATATTTACTGGGAAAGTCACTTTGACATTTCCCTTTGCTCCTTCTTCCTAAAACCCAGTCTTAATGCTTGATTTTGAGATGATCATCCACAGTGAACTCCCAACTCTTCGAGTCACTCATATACCAAGACAAGGACTAAGCAAGTCTGCACAGTCCAATCAGACATACCTGAAGAGGCCCCTAAAGAGTTAATTCGAACACAAAGGATGGTATGGCCAAAATCACGTGCTGAGACTAAGCAGCCCCACCAAAGAGGACTCAGCACTGGCTCAGATTTTGCCCTGCTCTGTAATGATTTATAGATGTGGCTGTTCTGAATCACAGTTCTTCAGACTAGGTAATTGTATTTAATTAGGTTACTAAATCCCCTCTGTAAGCTTTATTTATTTATTACCTACTTCCTTGTTGATCTTTATGTCATTTTTAAACCATCCAGGTGAAGATTCTGTATAATCATCTACACAATTGATGTTTAAAAGCATGTTGAAATACTTTAATGACCCCATTGGAACCTGCTGGAGACACCCAGCACTGTCAGCCTGGTATCAGTAGCACCTCAAGGCCTCTCAGTAATCCAGTTTTAAATCTATATCCTGTGCATATGGTTGTCCCACATGAACCACATCTTTTATTCAGAATATACCAAATTACATCTAATCTACTGGAGAAATCCAACATAAAATAAAACCACCTCGTTCCATCAGATCCATCATTCACTATTAAAAAAAAAACCAAAAACAAACAAACAAAAAAAATGATGAGTTTTGTTTGGAAAGAGATCTACCTTCTGTGGAATTTAAGCAAGCAAGTAGATCCTTGGGTTTCATTCATTTTCTCTAGAACAATGCTAGAAATCCTCACTAGATTGTCTTCAGGTTTATTGTTATTTAATACTATTTCAAAAAGAACTTTAAAAGCATGTAAATTATTGATACAAATATATTTATCTTTAGAAGATGCTATCAGATATTCTCCTTTCTACCTTAAGTAAATGTTCTGTTCTCTCCAGAAAATAGGATATTTGTTAACCACAGTCTTATCATCAGCTGGCATAAAGAAGCCAGCTTCACTACAAATAAAGTCTACACCTTGGGCAACTGTGTAATCTGGCACAAGCCTGGAATTTGCACACTAATCTCTGAACAGTGACATTCACAGTGACATGGGCAAGTCTGCCACATGTAACTGAAAAGAACATCGTTAAATAACTGATGGGTTTTGGGGAATTTGGAATTTAAAGCTTAGACACCACAGAGCTGGTCACAATTCATCAGGGCAGGCTCTGCCACCACAATCTCTTGTGTACCCCAGACATGATTTAAAGCTGTTTTTCTGGCAGATCTCCTGGAGAAGCGAATGATACAAACAATTAAAGTCTTCCCCAAATCATGCTCGTTTATACTGCTGGGAAACAAAATGTGCGCTACAATAGTGACATGGACCAGATGAGCTTCACCATTCCCACATCTGGTTTCCACCATTTTTCTTTTAACCACATTTCTATGAACTTCACACAGTGTGAACAGGTGATTCCGAGTCTCCCTGCAGATGTAGAGAACATCTGGGGCAGAAAACACCGTGACTGTATGGCCCCAAGCCTGGCAGCAGCTGTGAAAAACAAGGGTTTCGGAAACACAGATGAGAGTGTCCTGCCTGTTCCACACAACTGGCAGCAGCCTGCATTTCCTAACCAATGCTTAAAGTGAAATAATAGCTAAAGCTCTGATGGATGAGGCCTTGCTACTCTGAAAACAGAGGTGGAAATAAAGAACTTCCCATTAACTTAAATGGATTTGGGATTTCCATTGATAAACATAACATAGAGCATGTGTTGGTTCACATTACACTGCCTTGATCTTAACATCGTTCTGAGATATACAATTTACACCTTGCAATTAAAATGAGGGGGAACGGAAAGATGAACATGCAGGGTTTTATGGTTTCTAAACTTTGCTTAAGAATCATACCTGTGCTCTTTCCACTAGCCTGCTCCCTTGGACATCCCACCACCTGACTACCTATTCCTTTAAGACAATCTTTATATGAGGTATTAATAAACAGACATCTTACAGAAGTGATTAATCTCTTCACCTAGGCTACTAAGTTACTATATTTTATTGTTTACTTGAGCTTTTTTTTTTTCTCCCCCAGACCTTAGAAACAATTTAGGTGTAGCTTCATTCTTTGGGCCATTTTACTGACATGGAGAGAATTTTTCATTTGCAATTTTTTAATCTAAATCATCGCAAAAACTTTTCATTATGTTCGGTCTGCTTTTCAATATTAGTTTCACATCCCTGTTATTTTTCCTACTGAAAATAAACGGTCTATTTGAGTTAAGGGAATGAAATGTCACCCTCTCTTCTTTAGAAAAGAGCACAGTGGTATCAAATACACTTACCAGCAATAACACAGCTTTCTGCTTACCATGTGCTTTATTTCAGTGTTTCCTTTACCATAATACACTAATACAGACACAATACCCATGCCTTGTACTTCTATTTCTTGTCCCATATTTATTTTTAACTCAGTAAATCTTCTAAAAGAGAGTAATACAGGTTGGTTAAACACAATCAAATAAAAAAGTTTTCCAAGCCATTTCATGCAGCCATAAGCTTCGATTTGCCTGTGAATAGGTGACTCCCATGTCATGATTGCTGTTGGCATTTCACTCTTAAACATATTTACAACTATCATGAGCAGACTGCCTTGAAGCTAGAGATTTGTATCCTTTCTTACTTTTATAAGCATGCAGGAACTTTATTATATTCCTGCCTGTTCTTAATTTGCAGTCGCATGCACAGAATTAGCAGGTAATGAAGTCTATTAGGAAGGACCGAGTATTAACTGTAAGAACCCAGCTCTTCACATGCTATTTAAAAAAAACAATAGATGTCACATTTAGGATGGTAATGAGCATCAGAGCTAAAGTGAGATTAGAAACTTTTAAGCTAACCTCAATTAGATTTTTCAATTTTCAGTAATCGCCTGACAGTAAATCCTTCCTGTGCCAGTGACACCAGAATATGAGAGAGCTTTTTGTGTTCTCTTTTCTTGAAACATTGGAAAGGCTTTTTGCAGGATTTTCTTGATACCTTTTATTCATCATGTCAGTAACTGAGGGCTCAAAAGTTAAGTGGCCAAGTAAATGCTTCTCCTAATCACACAATATAAGCCGTCTGCCTTTTTTTTTAGCTTTATTGTCAGTTGTTCAGACTGTACTGGGAAGCAAAAGGCCTCAAATTCAGTTTGATACTAAGAATAATTTGCATATTTCAACCCCCTGACTCAAAGGATGTTAAGATTTCCTGTAGTGAAGAGGCAGCACCTAGTGGTCTTGAAATGTATAAACAGTTCAAGTTCTTTTTATGAACTAAAAGCAAATATTGGTTTTCATACATGTATGTGTGTTCTTGCGCAGGCCTGTGTTTGTATGTAAATTTGTATGGGAGAGAAAACATTCAATTTCTGATTTGCTCTAAGACCTAGATCTTCATATGGAAGGAATTTATCCTTTAGTATATCACATATAAATACCAGGAAGCAAACAAACTCTTTTTAATTTCTGGAAAGCCATAGATTACAATAGAGCCAACTGATACAAAGACCCCACATATTACAAAAAATCTGCTGTACTTTGTTTTGAGTAAAGTACTTTAATGTCTTCATCTAATTGTAACTCTTCAATTTTAAATTCAAGGCCTCCAAGCAAAACATAATAATTATCAAACTCAGAGTTTATTTCTGTTTAAATGAATCAAAAATCTGAAACCTATCCAACAAATAGTTCTTTGGAATTGCTAGGAGAAGCACAGAATTAAAAGTAAACTTAGGAACTTAGCCAGTCAAGCTTATTAAAACAATCTGAGCTCCATACAACTGTGTATCTTAAAAGTATGTTTTGTGTTTTATCACATTAAAGTAGTCAGAGAATATTGGATCATTAGCTTTAAGCTTATTCTAAGAATTTGTTTGTAGATCCATTCATCTGCAGGATTTATTCTTACTTTTCTACTGAGTTTTTCACTTCAATAGCAAGTATATCTCAGACTATTTGAAGTATTGCTAGAAACAGGACTGAGGTAAATATGCATGCATCAGCAAAACCACCCTGTACATTTTTTAAAGTCTTTCTAAAATTATAACACGACATCATGAATAAACCCAGACCACCACCTTCTATAATTAATCTCTTGTTTAGGAGAGGTTTTTAGGTTTACTAGAGGACAGGTATGGTTGGACTCAATGATCTTAAAGGCCATTTCCAACCTAGTCATTCTGTGATTCTGTGAAATACAAAACTAGAAAGCTGAACTTAAAGCATGACTACAGAATAAAGGAAAAATCTGAACCTACTGTGTAACTATGAAGCCATTCCACCAAAGTCAATGAAGAGAAAGCCTTTGTGATAAGCATTCTCTGTGAGCCAAGGAATTCAGCAAAATGTAATTCTAAGACACCCCTTCACTGGGGATGGAGAGCTGCTTCCCTCCACAGAGCAGACCACAGTTCCTGTGGCAGACCACACAAATCCACGGCCATAGCTAAAGGGTATTAGGTGTTCTGCACCTCCAAAATAGTTAAAAAGAGTTAAAGAATTAAAAGTTAAGAGCTTAACAAATGCCTGTTTCCCTTATGTGGCATAATTGTTAGAGATAACTTAAAAATCAAATCTGTGCTCACTTTTCTAAGAAAGGTTCAGCATTTGCAAAGGCATTCCAGAGGAATGAGTAGCTGTTGTGCAGAGCATCTTTATCTCCACAAAAGTTCCTAAACATCCTTATTTGTGAAAAGTTCCAAGGCTGTCTCAAAAGTCAGTAACATCAGAGGAGTCTGATGTGTCTGGCTCTAAGACATGACACACTGAGAATGAAGTGGAGACATCATGACTAAACTCTGTGATAATACTGGAGCTTGAAGGTTAAATGGAACTAACAAAGTGCAGGTTTGCCACCCTGAGCCACAACCTATCATGCATTTGAAAAAGTGCTGACCACTAGTGAACTTTGTTCATTATAATGTCATTATAATACAAAAAACAACCTCCATCCCAAAAGCTACCCACCTCCAAGGTACGACCTTATGAGTGCTTTGCAGTCAGTGTATTCATCACCAGCAACCCAAAGAATCTGTGAGTCTGCTGCTGCAATAAACTGCCTTTTATCCAGCTAGTCATACTAATTCTTACTGAACACAACCAAACTCTGTTGAGATGGCCGTGGTAGTTCCATAAACATGTCTAGGCTGAAAACGTCTTTCATTATTCATGCATCCAAATTGTGGTAGACCCGTATCAGGGGCGCAACTGGACCCGCAACAACAGAGTAAGCACTGTATGTCCTTATTTGAGCATCTGAACTGTGATAGTCCCATATCAAGGGGTGCAACCGGACCTATAACAATAAATTATATTTTGTTATTTGTGCATCTGAGCTGTGGCAGTTCTGAGTGTGGGGCGCAACCAGACCCATAATGACAAATTGGGCATAGCCCTTTAACGCAACACCCTATCCCTTGTTTAAACTGTGTCCTCTGTATTTCCTTCCCATTCTCTCAAGGGTCTCTGTATATGTAGAAATCAATCTTGATCCCAGGAAGATGTAGAAAGCTGTTCACTCCTGCATGAAGAATGGTACTGGTTACATGTGTATAGCCTGTTCTCTACGTGCCTGATCTGCATGATGTGTCACAGCAAAACTTACTCAGATGTGACAGTGATCAGAACACACTTCATCAACTCTCATAATAATGGTACTAGTATAAAGTCCCTCCTTCACTTAGCAGCCTTTTATTTGTTTAAATTTTAAGGTACAATCAGGGAGTCATCTCGTTCTATTGATTTTTAACCAAACTCCCCACCAAAAGCAATGATGAGTTCCACTTAAAATCAATAGTACAATAAACTGCAGAGATGTTTACAGTAGGAGTTTTTTCTAATTTTTGTTTGTTTTCTTCTCTGATTTAATCATACTCAATCTGACATGTTGCTACCGGATGATAAATATCCCATGCATGTCTGGAATTTGTAAAAAATGAGAATAATATGGATGGAATAATGCCAATATTGGATTTTCAGAGGAAAAAAAGATATTAAGGAACTAAAATGGGGTGTGATATCACTCAAAAATTGCCATGCTTTTAAATCCCAGAATGAGTTCTTGTGGCCTAGGAAAAAGGTTCTTTCAGTTTGTTTACATGGTAAATAAAATATTTGAGTCTGGAAAGGGGCAGACATATTAAAAAGGAGGTTATTTTTCAGGATAAAACAGTTTAGAAGGTATATCTAAAATTCACATGAGAATCACAACTGACCACTCTGAAAAACAGAGGAGGAAAAATCCAGAGTTGAAGTTTCTAAAAACGAAGAAAAAAGTAATTGCTCATTTCCAACCAAAAAAAAAAATGCATATAGATGCAGAGGGTTGTTACCTTTACAAATTTATATAGAAACAGAAGCTGCTGAGTTAATTTATATTTGAGAAGAGATTGTCTTAGGATATTCTGCCATGAGACTCAAAGAAGCCAAACTCTGCGGGGAACAAAGATGTTAGCTATACCCCTGTGCTTAGCATTTCTTCCTAGCTCAAGACTACTATTTGTTGGATTACTCTTCTGAGGTGCTAAAACTTTCCCAACTTTTCAAAGCAAAAGCTTTGAAATCCTGTTTTTAGACCCCATTCTGGCAATATATGCATGTAAGCTTGTGGTCCCTATTTTGTGTTCTTTTTGATGGTCATTTTCTTAAAAATCATTTTGCCAGCCTTTCCAAAACAGCAAATTCTAACCATTTTACGGAAACACTCCATCCCTCC
>VXBZ01003838.1:264643-312163 GCA_013399135.1 Heliornis fulica
AGGTGATCATCATCGGGTCTCGAGGGGGAGGCAAGACCAGCCTCATGGAGCGCTTCACCGACGACACCTTCTGCGAGGCCTGCAAGTCCACCGTGGGTAAGGGAGCCCGCTGGGCCGCGCCCGTCCCGTCCCATCGGAGGGAGATGTCCTTGCCGTGCCCATCACCCGCAGGGCCCGTCCGTGCTGCTTCCCCCGGCCCCTCTCCCGCCTTCCCCCAAGTGTGGGCCCCCTCCCAACATGTCTGCCCGAGGCCTTCCCCTCAAGGGCCTCTCAAGGTGCCTGTTGGCCCCTCTCCCGCCCGGCCCGCCCCGGCAGAGCAGGATTGCGTTACCCCGGGTGGGTTCCTCGGCTCTTCGCAGTTGGAAGCTCATGGGGTTATGGCGAGGGAGCCCTTGGTGTCAGACTTCTCAGCTCTTGAAGGAAAGATCCCGGAGGTCCTGGTTATCTTTGCAAGTTCTGGGAAGGTGTGGGGCATCCCATTTCAGTGTTACAGCATGTAAAACAGCACGGCTAAAGAAAAGAATAGGAAGGGTTGCTAAAGCAGGTTATTGTGCTCAAGTCTCAGATGTTGTGTGTAGGGAAGCAGTGGTATTTGGGGAGCTGACAAGTTTCACAGTGTGTGTTCAGTGTAGTTGGTGGGACTTCAGATACTCTTCCAGGCCATAGTCTGAATAACTCCAGGTTACTGTTACGCCTTCATCAGTAAACTCTCTATGGTGTTAGTTCTGAGGAAGAATGGATCTGTTTTGGCAAGTAGAGCAGTACTTCTTGAGCACACTGTGTTTCGCTCCTCACAGAACTAGCTGGAGAGCAACCTTATAGTTCTGCAGTATGCTGTCTTATTCATGGTTTAGTCATCTCTAACGAGTCTTGGAGGTAATTTAACGCCTGCTGTCTTTTAATACGCAAATGTGGAAGGGGCAGAAAACAAGCTAGTTAGTCTGCGTTGTGGTTAGAGTCCTGTCCTTGGAGTTGAACTCTAGAGTGTTGCAGCAGCGTGGTTGTTAAGTCTGTGTCATTGGCAAGTAGGTGCTCTTAGCTTAATTAAAGCTTGGAATGTAAGGAAACTTGAATCTGATGGAAACTGATTGTATTGCCTTTTAGAAACTGAATTATTTACTATCCAAAACGGCTATCACGTGACAAAACATATCAATATACAGTGGCTCTTGATTTAGTTGTAATGTGTATTTTATGAGTTGTTTCATTCTTTCCTAGGTCCCCTAAAATCACAATCTGGTAGTGCAGATTAATACTCTTACTGTGGATAGACTTTTGTTCTGAACTTGCTAACTTAACCTCGTAGAAGTTAGAAAGACAGTGTTAGCGTATCAGAGGTATAATCCTCAAAATGTCATGTTGTAATGAAGAAATGCTGGTGGCTTCTGCAGATGGATAGTGTTAATTAAATATATGATGCAGTAAGGAAGAAGGACAGTGGAGTGTATTCTTTATAATTTCTCCAGGCCTGTGTATTGTCTTGAATGCACGTGCATCTTCTTTGGGTTGACCTACATTAAGGGCTTCTTTAAGGCTGGGCTGCCCTCTGTGACTGGAGTTAGTTTCCAGATGTGAATTGAGAGGAGGTACCCTAGATCCTGGTTTACTTCCACTCTGGTGCCTTCTAAGCAAAACTGATGTGCTAGATAACAGAGACAGCTATTGAAGTGAGAAGCTTCCATATTTAAAAAAAAAAAAANGTGCTGCTTGACAGAAGGTTACATAATGTTTGGAATACCAAGTGTGCCAACGTAAAGTAGCATAGGGAAATCAACATGTGCCAAAATACACTTACAAAGACTTGACAGTAATGACATTCTTTCAAGGTCCTCTGACTAAACTTGAGAGCTCTTGAGATTTCCCCCCAGATCCTTTGAGTGCTAAATGAAAGAGCTCTTCAGAGTCAGCTTGCACCCTGTTTTTTTTTGCACTGCAGAGTAAGAAAAAGTAACCTCTACTGTTTACATTTCATGTAGATTGAAAAATAACTCACACTCTAAAATGACCCGAGTACAGACTTTAATATACAGTAGAAATCCTAACATTATTTGTCACCACTTAGTGCAGTCTTTTTTCAAGAATTCCAGGTGAAGAATGTGTTTTGAAACATTGTTGAAAACCCTGTGACTGATCCAGTTTGAGAGGAAGTTACATAAACTGAATATACCTTAAGAGTAAATATGAAAAGACTGTGCAACCAAATGGACACAGATGTGCTGTGTCTACCTTATATTGGCAGAGCTGTATTGAATTCTAAAATACAGATTTACTCCCTCACCTTGATATTAATGTTCTAAACCTTACTTTTATGCTTTGCACCAAAATCTTTTTATGCACCAAATCTTTGTAAGTGTAGGCCAAACAGAACAACATTTAACACCTCAGCCTTTTGCATGAAAGTATATGGGCTCTTGGAGGTCTTCTCCAGCAGTAGAACAATTGCAGATGTCCAAAACCTTCAGCTGTCTCCTGTCCTTAAGTGCTGGTTAGGATAATAATGCCATGTCACTGAAAAATGGTGAGTTTCTGCTGAAAAGGGGAGGTGTGGATTCAGTTAAGAAAGATACAGTATTTTATGCTAATTTAAGAAGACCACATTGCCAGTTTGGTAAATTCTGTAATAAAAGCACATCAACATGTCTTCCTTCTCATCTCAAATACTGAAGTTCTTTGAAAGTGTTCAAAAATAGCTTGGCAGATTTCAGCCATTATTCATAACGGCACACAATGTGCTGTTGATCTAAAATTCTTTTGATGTATTTATTTTGGGCATTAGACTAGTTGCACAGAATATCATGTCTACTTAATCTGCTATTTACATAGTACTGTGAATACTCAATATGCTCAAATGTTTACTGATCTTTTGCATGCGGTTGTCAGATGAGAAATAGGTGTTCATGATTTTATGTGCTGGATCTGAATGTTTGTTCTTACTATTAGGCTATAATGGGGTTTTTTATTCTTTGTTTGGGAAAAAAATTTGTTTTAGAAATGTTCCTCAGTACCAGCAATGATGTAAAACTATTCATGCCAGCGTTAAATCCAAAGTAGTGAAGGTAGCTTCTTATATACAATAGGTGAATGCTTATGTGAGGGTAGTATTTGCATCATGTTAGCTTTGACAACTACTCTGTGTGTCTATATATATATTTTTACACGCACACATTTAAAATATAAATCTCTGTTTATGATTTGTTACCTGACCCTTTGCACTTGCATTATTCACACAGGAGCAGAATCCAAAACTGTCGCAGGGAGGCTGTTCAGACTCTTAACAATTGAAAACAATTATGCCAAATTCAGCATGAAAGAGGATGATCTCTTTCCAAAGGTAGTGGATAAATGCTCGTTCTCACATTTGTGAGAAGATTCAAAGCTGCGTGGTGAAAGAAGAGTGCTTGTCTTGCTTCTCTCCACCACCCATTCCCTCACTGGCATTTTTCCACCCCAAAAGGAGTTCTTACCCCAAAAGAAATAGATCTTAATTTATATTTCCATAGGGATTTTATTATAATTTATGTATTAATTTTTAAATGGCGCTTTCTCATACTCTTTCATTAAAGGCCCCAGCCTCTCTTCTCACCTTCTGCCCAACTACAGCTCAGTCTCGTGGTTGTCTGTCCTATCCGCATCCACCACCACATGTTAACTCATCCCCAGTTCTTCTGCTATATTTTCCTTCCTGACAGATCTACAGAATTCCTGTACTCAGTGGTATTTCCTGCCCATCTAATTTTGCCGCAGGCATTATGCTTCTCTCTGGGGTTTAATCTCTGAACCTGAGGTTCCTGCTCATCCAAACAAACCTGAGACTCACCTCTTAGGCAGCTGACTCTCCTGCTCCCTGGAATCAAGTTGAGCTTCTCCTCCACTTTTCTTTTACATGCTGGCTTAGTACGGAAAGTTTCTGAGGCCTTGCTTTATCCTTCAGCTCATTTCTACCAGGTCTGAAAGCATCCCAGGAAAGAGGCTTTGTACTTGATAATATCAGAGTGATTTGGATGCCCCGTGCAGGCTGGCTGCTACAGTGCTGCTTGCAGTAAATGCTAAAGCTTCCTTCAGTCCAGATTTACAGGCAAGGTCATAGCTAGAGCGACTGAGCTGTTTGTAATGGGAAGGTTTGTTGTGGGTCAGGATGGGAATGTTGTGACCTGAGATCTGTCTTGGACTAATTGTAGCCCATGGGATCCAGATGAGTGGCATGCAAATGCACTGTCTATTAGACTCCACTGACTTCACAAAAATGACCTGTGTCCTTGTTTCACCTTACTTTGATGTTGGTTTGAAATGGTAAGTTGGGAACTCACTACATTTATGAAGCTCTGCAGCTTTTTCTTCCAAGCAGTCTTTTTCCCTATCAGTTCTTTGTAAAATACCCGTGTCCGTGCAAAACATCTAAGGTCAGTCAGATAAACAACAGTGATGGTGAAAACTGTAGGTATTTCTTTTATCAGGTTAAGGCAACTTCTGGTTGTAACTATATATGCATGCATATTTATGATACAATTTTATATATAATCCTATGTATGTATGCATATGTTTGGGGGGTTCTAGTACAATTCAAATCCCTTCTTCGTTCTCTTTATCCTTAGAAATGTGGACCAACAACCTAAATGTTAAGCTTCATTGCTATAAGTTTGTCTTAAAACGTATTCATATTCATTTAAAGATAGCAGCCCATTCATTTAAAAAGTATTGATGGTCACTTTTCAGAACTTAGGGGTCTTCTACTTTTTTTTTGCTACCTCGTCAGTATTTATTGTCACCAGCACTGTAAATATCGTATGTGGCTTACTAATCATTTAAAAATATTTTTCAGCAAATTGTATTAACGAGATATCTTTTAAGAACAAGTCTAGCTATGTGATGTAATCTGAGATTAGAACAATCTACATACCATTTTGAGAAAAACATCCTGCATCAACTAGAGAAACATTTATCTTTTTGCTACACTTGTTGTACGTGCCTGTGGGTTCTTTGTGACAAGTATAATTAATTTTAGTTTTTCTTTAAAGATGTTTTTCCCCTCTACTGTCAGATGGTACTTAAAACTTAGTTAGGGTGAGAAGAGGGAAGAAAAGGTAGAAATAGATGTCGTTTGCATTAGCAGGTGATGAGAGAGCAGCAATAAGATTTCCTTTCCTTATACCCAAAATCAGCTCTGTACTCAGGCTGAGGGATTTTTTTTTTTAATTATTTTTCAAAATTTTTTTTGTAGAACAACAAAAAGGAAGAATGTTATGATCGGTTATAAGTATTTCTGTGAGAACTGGTCCTTCAGACCTTTGCATGTGCAGGGTGTTAATATCTCTCTGTTCTTACATCTTGGCCTTTTGGCTCATGCAGCATATGCAAACAGAGCAAACAGCTGATTAATGGTGCACTGCACTGTTATCAATCCCTTGATAAACTACAAATAAGGCTGAGCAGGAGGCTGGAGACTTGCACAGAAAACAGTTTTGTCCAATACAAAACCTTGAGATAATTAGGGAACATGTACGAACTTGCTTTGTTTGTGTACAATTCTGTAACCATAAGTTTAGGAAATAGGACTTGAAACAGAAGCCTGAGTTCCCTGGAAGCTGCCTTTCACCTCAGGAGCAGCGCTGGCACTTGTAACGGACACTAGAGAAACTACAGCAACTGAAAGCACCTGGCAGGTCTTTGTTTGCCTCGGATGTGTCAAGTAAGCAAGCGTATTTTACTGCATTTGGTGCAGTCAGCAGTTGCTTTCTGTGTGTAATGGTTTGTTTGAATCCACATGAGGTAAAGAAATTATATTTTGAAATTGGAAAATGTAGTTGGTAGATTATATAAATTATTGGGGTTCAGGAGTAGGGTTGTGTGATGTTACGGGGTTTTAATTAACAAGAGGTTTTGAAGAAGAGTAATTTTGAAATTGACCTTGTTTATTTGTAAACTGGGTGTTAACTTCATCTGATAGAAATATTCAAGTAGGGTTTATATCAGCCTGGCAGAACTGTCAGAGGAACTTGTAGTCCTGAGTCAGCACATATATGAGAATACACGAGTAAAACAACAGGCAAAATGAAGAGGCCACTTGAATGGTGACGAACATGGAGTTTAGTTTGCAAGGAGGTTGGAATGCAGCTGTCAAACTCAGTCTCCTGTGTGAACAGCTGAGCGTGTGAGTAGCAAAGNATATGATTCTCAGTTGTGGACATTCTTCATTCTTTTGGGAATTGTGAGCTTAAATGTTCAGTTAATGAAAACATGCATGCACTGTGTAGAACATTTGTAGGTTTAATTAAAGCATAAAATGAAAGAGGCAGACTTAGTGATTTTCATCAAAATAATTATGAAGTTTTTATAAACTGTCTTCATTAGACTGTCCCTAAATAGAAAAGAGAATTAGTATTCCCAGTCATTAAGATTTTAACTATTTAGTGCCAAGTAGCAATACTTTTGCAACTTATTTCTTCTTATATCCCAAAGACTGTGAAACTTCATCCCAAAACAAAATGCAAAATTCAGGCTCATTTTGAAATAGATTATGCCTTTTTTAAACGTGGTTAGCACTGCTCTTGAAATCCATCTATTTTTCCTTCCCATTCAGTTTCCTTTCAGATCAGGTATCTGTAGACCAGTAGCTCTGTATGTGTTCCTTTACTGTAATTGGAAGTCTTGAAAATAAGTCTCATTCAGGAAGGCACAAAAAGGCTTACTCCTCCCAAGCTCTCCTACCACCTCATTCTAGTTATCAAAATTTGCTGTGTGTTTTGAACTCAGTACTGTAAATAGTGTCTAAAGCTTAACATTTTGTGAAAGGCTTTGAAATTTTACTGTCCACAAAACTGTAAAGAAATGATATCTTCCCCATTCTCACTGAGTTTGGAAGTACCAAGCATCTGAGATTTTTAGAAACTGTGTGTTGGGCATTCAGAAATCACTGACAGTTTCCTAAAATCTCATCATAATTAAATCTTCAAAATGTAGCCACAGCATGTATATTACCAAATATTTGGGGTTTTTCTCTGTTGTTGGTGTATCTGTTTTGTTCTGCTCTGCAGCACAGTTGCACAGAGATACGGGTACATTTTTATTTTAGGCAAGCAGTCTCAAGTATCTGCATGTTAATCGTTCTAGAATTACATGCTGAAGCTCTGTGGACAGCGTACTTTACCTGTCTTTAAAATAATTCCTGAACTGGCTCCAAACAATGCTTCCAAATATCTTTTAAAAATCTTTGAGCTTATAACTTGCAGTTTGAAAGATGTATTTCTACTTCAGTGTGGTTTAAAATTAACTGCATTTTCTGCAGCTTCAGTTAAAATAAGATACAATATTTGTTGTGTTTTTTTTTTCTTGAAAGGGTTTTGTAATCTACCCCTTTTCCCCCATGTGCCTTCTGTTGTTGCTTGCTTCCCCCTCCCACAAGCTAGATGTAGTATCAGAGCTACTCAGCATCTTTTTGTTGACTTCATTCCTTTCTGGATAGGTGTAAGTATTGTATTGAGAGACCACAACTAACAGAGAAGCTTGCGACCTCAGTTGCCAGTTGTATTGGAAGTAAGAAAATTTGTCTGTATAATGTTGTCAGATGTCCAAATTAAATAAGCTGTCATAGTCTTTGTATTATGTCTGTTCCAATAATTAATTAGTACAGAACCTCTCAGTTTTTAAACTGATTGTATTTCTTTAAATGTGGTCTGATTATTTTTCACTGATGGAGTTGCTTTGATGCAAATCACTAATAGGCCTTGAAATATAATCTATTGGAATTGACTTTAGTTGGAGGGTTTTTTTGTGTACTCTATTTGCATCAGTGTTCCCAGTTCCTCCTTTATCAGGAAGTCTTGGCCTGTGAAAGGTCACTCTGTCCATTAAGCAAAATAGTTCCACATCCATTTTCTGCCTCTTAAGGGGAAAAAAATAGTGATGCAAAGTGCATAGGAAGTGGCAGGCCAAGATTTCAAGAAATCTTTTCACTGATGGAATTGCTTTGAGGCAAGTCACTAATAGGCCTTGAAATTTGATCTATTGGAATTGTTTATTCTTCACTATTTGCTTCATTTCTAAAATTTTAGTTTAAAGAGAGAGGCCAGACGCGGTTGTGTGTGTTTCGGTTTGTGCTTTAGTTGATAGCTTTAATCTCCTATTTGGTGTGAGAAATGAATGTATTATAATCTGTTCTGGGCTAGACTTCCTTTTTTTTTTTCTTTAATTGGATTTCAGTCTCAGGTTTGGTTCAGTGACAAGATACGTCATCGTCACCAACTTGCCCTTATCTAGAACTTCATTAGTGCACTTCTATTTTGAGTGTCTGTTCTCTTTCTTCTAAGGCTGTTTATTTCTGAAAGGAGAGCAGACCATTCGCTGAGCTGTATGGTTAATACACTTTTGGAAAAAACCTTCTATTCTACTAGCCCTTTATGGAAAAAAAATGATAGGTTCATTTGAGCACATGTTGTACTTGATGCTTGCATTTGCATGAAGCGTGCTTAAAGTTCACGTTACTAACAAAACCAGTGTGCTTTGGATAAACCTTTGAAAGTCTTTAATATCCCTACCTTGCACGTACCACACAGGTGCTGCTGTACTTAATGCCTTGTTTATCTAGCCTGTGGGGAGAGGGCAGCAGCGCATTTGCAGTTTTAAGTGGTAAGGCAAGCTGAATTGGTATACTTTGATATGCTTAATAGGTACAAAATCAGCAAACCAAACCAGAGGCTGAGATCTGTGCTTTTGTGCCTTTTTCACAAGTTCTTTTACAGCCTGTGTGTTTGGATTCCTGAAAAAAGCCTTTCCAGAGAAAAATGGAAGCCAGAATCTGATGTCTAAAAAGCAAACCTTTAATTCATAGAGGTGGTGTTCTGGATTTAGTCGTGGTGTAACAGTTTTAGAAAGACTGAATACATTGACGGTGTGTGGCCCATGAAGGCCTGATGCAAGGAGAGGAGGCTGATCTGTTAATGGCAGGGGAGATTACGATAAGCCCTTTAGTTCCCTTTAGTTCCCCTCGCATCACAATGACTGGCAAAGGGCGCTCTCCAGTGTGATTGTAAGCACGTGCACGTGTTGGCTTCACTGCCATGCCTACGTCTGGTTATTCGTTGGCGATAAATTAGCCAGCGGGCATTAGAATGCAAACTAGGTGGCATGGCAACCAGCAGTAGTTCGCTGGGGTTGTGGCAGCTGACAAGAGCCTCTGAAAATTTTTATAAGTAAGAGGTGTTGTTCAGTTTAATGCAGTTGTGAACAGTGATTATTGATTTATTGAACTACATGTGAAAAAACATGACCTTGTTTCTGTTTGCGTAATTAAGGACACGAGATGCTCAAGTGGCTTGTTTGTGTTAGCTGACATCTTTTATGGGGATACCTACCATAACTGGAGGCACACGGTAGGGGACGTGTTGGTGTAACTGTGTTAGTAGTGTTACACCACGCCTAATAAGTCCTGTCTGTCAGTGCAGGCATCCTAGCAGATCGCTGTTCATGCAGCTATATAGCTTCAAGATTGGAGCAGCCTCTGGTGCAATTGAGCCCAGAAAAAATGCACAAGTTCCATAAATATGGGTGTTATTTGTGGTTTAGGATCTGCCTTAAGGGAGTTGTAACTGCAGGGGATTGCCAGTATCATAACAAACAGTGTGGAACTTGAAAATTTCCCCAGTATGCCTGTACTTAGCAGCTGTTAAGTTAACAAGACTGAGGAATATACATCTTGCTTAGAGCAACTGTAAATTTAGAGTTTGATGAAGCAGGAATTTCTCAAATATAGCTGGCATCAACACTGTGGTATTGCAAAAGTTCTTATAAAAAAACCCACCGTTTTTGAAGAGCAGACTTGTTACCTTCTCTATCCTGAGTTGAATAGAGGTGCTTCAAAAACTGCAGTAATTTTGCTGAAGAATGGGAGTTTTCAGCATTTGGTCCAAATTTTGTGTTATACAACTGCATGTACGAAGAGCGTGTAAGACTGAATGAAAAGGAGCAGTGTCCAACACTCCATTTGACTAATAAGTATTTGTTATCTGTAACAGTGGAGAGCAAATTTCCCAAGTGACTTCAGAGAATAGTATCAGTTTTTCATCTTGTTTTTAATAACCAGAGTAATTGTATGGATAGCAAAGCTTCTTCATTTAGGTATTTTCATTGATGTTGATCAAGGGAAATAATTTGTTTCATTGAACTTTTTCTAAACTCCAGATAATATTTGAAATTAAAGCGGAAAACAAATGAGTGTGTTGTTTTAATTAAATTACTAACTTGTATGTAAACTCAAAGCACTTACCTTTGGCAGGTCTGTGGTGGAACATGGTAATGAAACTTGAAAGGCTTAGGAATTTGTTTCTTCATTTGCAAAAGGAAAGTTGCCAGATTTTTTTTTCCTTTTGTATTGGCAGGCATGAAGCTTTTGGTATTGTGTTGGTGCTTGCGAAGCATTACTAATTATAAAAAGCAGTTGAGCAACCTTTGCTTAGTTCTAGCAGGCTATCTGGCTTAAGTGTTAAATGGTTCAAATAGTTTTGTAGAAGAATCTGCTTTTCCAAAACAGTTACTGGGTGGCGTTGTTTGTTGCAAAATTTAATAGTAGGGAACTGTTTCATGGTATGACTTTAAGATGATTAATAGAAAGTTCTGCCTTTGTAACAGCAGTGCTATTGGCATATTATTAATTTTGAAACTGTCTCTTTAATATATAAGCTTTTTTTTTCTATTTCATTTTATTTGTATGTTGTGCCTATTAGTTCCAGGAGTTTTTTTAACTTGAAAATTTACTTTATTGGGACAGATGGATTTTTCTCTCCATAGTTCATTATTGATATTTCCTTTTAAAAAATACAGAAAAACCTTTTTGTCCCTTGGTTTATATAAGGCAACAGTGTATTAACAGTGCTGTAAATATATTTTGTTGTTGTTGTTGTTGACAAAGTTAGTGAAATTTGTATGAAATTCCTGTGATGGTTTTTAATACACAATTTTGGGTTAGATGTGGTTTAGACTTCTTTGTGTGGCAACATGACTTTTGCTTTACTCAGAAGAGCTGTATTTTCTCAGTGCTGAGCTCAAGCTCCCCTCCCAAGAATAATTGTTAGTCTAAGATGAGTATACTCTTCTGAGTGTCATAGATTAATTTTTTTTCCCTTGCCACATTTCTGCAGTAGAGAAGCCAGATGTCTCAGGTGAATGATAAATGTTACAGTATGTTGTCTATGAGATAGTGGCAGGATAGGGAACTGGAGTTGAGATGTGGGGGCAATTATTCTCCCTTGAGGAAGGGAGAGGTTTGAAGCAATTTCAGTTAATACTGGTTATCTTCTTAGCAAGTTAAACTGCTCCCCAGTAGACGAAGCTGTGTGATCTTTAAGGAAGTTGCGCGTCATAATTTAAATCCATTTATATAAAGAAAACAGTAGAAATGAATGTGTTTCTCTAAAACAAAATTTCATTGATAGAAAAGCAGTAGGTACAAGGATTTGTATTTCCCACATGTTAGCAAAGCATAGCTGAATTATTTAACTTCCTTTTGCTTTTACACTAAGATGGTGGTTTTTCAAAAGTGTAGAGCATACTTCTTAAAGTTGAGATTAATAAATGCTCTGAATTTTAATAATTGTAGTATTTTTCTCAAGTTGCATATGAATACTTGAAAACTACCATTTAATTGGAGACTGTAGAGTACATATCAGTTTATTGCTTCAGTTCCTGTATTGCCTGAGAAACCTACTGGGATTTGAATGGGATGTATTTTGATAAGTGAAGTATAAACATCATATGTCCTGAAAAGCTCTGCAGGAATTGGTAAGTGTGCCAGACATGTTTAAGGACACGAAGAAGGCAAACAAATGTTGTGGTGATAACTAGTACTTTTATGGCTATGTATTGTGCAACTCAAAACTGTTTGAATTGATTTTTGTTCAGGAGAGTGAAGATCAGGCATCCTTCCATTTATTTAGTCTATCTGAACAGTGGCAACTTGTTTTACAAACTAAAAATAGAATCTATCCTTTACATGCATTTTAGCTTTTTCTTCTACCTAAATATTCAGGAGTTTTGAAAAGTTTGCGTAAAAGGCAAATTCAGCTCTTTCTGTCAGAGCTACAATCCAGTCTTGACTCTATATCATCAGGGACACTTGGCTTTTACCAAGATTAGACTTTAGGAAAATGTGTTGGTTTTGTTAAATACTTTTTTTTTCTCTTCGCTACTTCACGATTGTATGTGAAATAACAAGTGTTTCCAACACACTATGCTTCTACACTTCTGTGTGAGCTTAAGTGTACCAGTCTGAATCATGTTCTCTTGGTTTTGTTTCCCCCTTTTTAATTTAGCACTATTAGGAGGTGTTCAGAAGGAAGAACTGAAGCAAAAATCTTCAAATAAATGTATGCTAAAATGGACGGGCTCACAATCTACAAGGCTATGATGTTCTAAGTCACTTAGACCCTAAAATATTCTTGTTGTTGAGGTGGTAATCTTTGTGTTTAGGTATTGTTTGACTATAGCATGTCTTACGTGTTGATTGCCAGCATTACTTTTTTTTTTTTATTAGATGTGAAATCTTTCTGTGTAACAAGGTCTTCATGGTTCTATCTTTGATACTTAGCATGCATTCAAATGTGGCTGGAGTTTTGATATGATGGATAAAAGATAAAAGTACCATACAGCTATAACTGAAATTCTTAAAGTCAAATTAAGCATTTTGCTAATAAATATTTGCAGGAAGTAAGAATGAGATGAAAGTGCTGACAAACTACTTCTTAAAACAAGCACAATTAACAGCACTTTAGTACTTGACAGAGGCTAAGCATCTAGCCTGGAAATCAGATGTGTATTGTTTCCACTTCACAGACACCAAGACTGGTGTGGAGGGGCTGGATGTGCTCAGTGCCTCCAGGGCATCTGTGCCAGTTGGAAGTAGAGCAGGTTTGCCCTTGACAGTCAAGGTGGATAGGGGAGAAACAAGCATACTGTGCCTGTTGTCTGACTGTTGGTTTTACCTGCTGCTGGAAGCGTTGCAGAAAGTGGAAGGTTTACCGTGTGATGCTGCCGAGTTGGATAGCTCACAGATTATAGAGTGGGTGTTTAATCCCCATGATTTTCCCTGAGGTGACCCATAGTAGTGCAGACCCTCCTGCTTGTTAAGACCATTGCAAGTTGATAGATAAGAAAAAAACCAAACCCAACAAAAAAAAAACCCAAATAAAACAACCTATCTCAAAAATAATAATTACACCCTCGTTACTTTTGCTTCTTATTCCTCCTTTTCTGTTTACTGTATTTTATTTATAGGTGTTGATTTTAAAATCAAAACAGTAGAGCTAAGAGGAAAGAAAATTAGATTACAAATCTGGTAAGTAAAACAAACGTGCAACCAGCAGTATGTTTTAATTTTTATGTTCTAGCATGAATTAATATGCTTGTCTAATACTATTAACTGTTATAAGCTGGTTTAGCTCTTACCCTGTTCCTACTCTCTTCTGTTCCCATAAGACTTAACCAAAACCAAATAGCTTTTAGATTTTCTGAGGCTAAAGGAGGAGAAGGAGAGATAAAGTTAGAAATAGGATGTGAATGTAATTACTGAAACATTAATGCATCACAGAGGTCTTGAGCACCTTTTGCTGTAAGAGTTCTATCACCTACACAAGAAATAGAACAGGAATTCTACGAACAACAAAAGGTGACTGTTCTGTAGACTCTAGAGAAAGTAAACTGTGGGTTATTTTATTTTTCTGGGCTGTTTAAAAATGACCTTCATTGTAACAGCAATTATAAAATAACAGTGAAATATGTTGCCAAGTGTTTTTCTGGTTTTAATCTTTATTTAATCTCATATTAAATAACTTTGAAGTGAGGGGAATTCAGAATTTATAGCCATTCCCAACAGCACTGAGCATTAGAACGATCCTGAACAAGTAAAGCTCTATACCTTAACTGGTACTTATGTTCTAGCACAGGAAGATCAGTCTTAGCTAAGCTTTTCCTTCCTGGAGTAGGTTATATATTTCCTGATAATGATTCTCCTTGTGATTAACACAATTTATATTTTTTGGAAATTAGCACCTTTGTTTTGCAGAGTAGTACAGTACATAAACTTTATTCTGAGAGAATAAGCCAGCTATGTTTTATATGTTAATCTTATATGCTGCTATGTAGAAGCTGAGCTTTGGTTTATTAACAGCGCTTGATTCATAATTGGCATTGTAGTTAAACTGTTAAAGCTGCTAACAATCCAGAGAGGTGGAAAAAAGCTCTTAATACACTCGTTGTTACACTTTTGGGATATTCTGGTGGTTTCTCATTATTAACTACATGGATGCAGTGAATTCAGTTTACTAACTCCTCTTGGCAGGTCACCATCAACTCTGTCACACCATGTGTCTGTCTTGCTTCCCTCTGAGTTAACTGCTGCTTCATCTTTGGTATCACCAGTCACCTAACACTTGAATGTTAGTGGCATGTCTTCATCCATCATCTGCCCCTGTTTGGAAACCTGTCACCACAAAGCTGGCAGTTGAGCCAGCGATTGTTAGCCAGGGTCTGCTGGAGCTGACAGAGGTAACAAATTCTGTGGAGTTGGTACTGTATGCCTGATATGAATTCTTGCTATGAAATGTGCTAAGCTTATCAAACAGCTTCTTCACATTGGATAAATACTTTGTAGGAGAGATGTTTTGTTGGAAAAGAGCTGTTTAAACCATTATTTTCCACATATTGAGAATATGCTAGTAGGATATAGGAAACCTTTAAAGCTAAAAATTGCTAAGATGTGACTGTTACTCCTGTGTGAAGCCCTGGTAAAATGGTGGACAAAAGCGCAATGTAAGGAGGTAATATTTTAAAAATATGATAAAATCCATGACTACAACATCCTGCTTCTAAGAGTCAGAGTGTGTCCAACAGCAGCTCTTAAAACGCTGTTCTTACACTTGACCTGTAAGATTGTCTTGCCATACTTTCTGATTTTCTCAGTGTTTTATAACGGACAGTAGTTTTGTCTGAAAACCTCTGGGTGAGAATTAATCTCAGAAAAATATCACCTGTCCTGGGATATAACAGAATGTATAGTTCTTGTGTTCAGTACCTCTGAAATATATTACTTCAAATAGTAAAAGATCTTAAATATATTTGTGGGTTTTTATGAGAGGAAGAAGCTCAGCTTGACAAGTAGAATTAACTCCTAAAATGATTTAAACACTTTTTTCAAAATATTGCCTGTAGGTTCCATAAAAGCACAAAGCATAAGAAAATGTTAAATTATTTTTAAATTTCTATTTGTTTAAAAATATTTTCCTTTCTTTTGCCACTTGACACCACCACTCATAAAAATTTCATTTAACTTCAGAGCCAGAGACAGATTTTAGTCTGTTTCAAGCAACTGTTTTAGACGGGCACAAAGAAAATTTATGTAAAACAAAAACTGTCCAAACCACATTTAATTAAGATCAACTGTATTTGTATCATATTCCATGCGATCTGAAATAGTGAGAATGTGACAAATCAACACTTGAAAATGGGCTTTGTGTGTTTGGTGTTTTTTATTTGCTATTGTTTGATGTCGTATTGTTGGAGTGATGTCTACTTTCCATCTTGGAAGCAGAAATACAGAATCAAGCAGTGGGGTGGGTTTGGTTTGTTTTTGGGTTTTTTTTTTTTTAGATTATAGATGTTCAGGGAGTTCACATCCCATATGTTCCTGATTACAATTTTGAAATGCCAGTGTTTGTCCACTAGAACAATTAATTGAAAAAAATTAGGACAAGAAAACTGTTTTTAGCATTTAAAACAAAATTAATCTGTTGTATATAGATGTATCTACGATTCTATATTTTTTTTCAGTGATGCAAAATCATTGTCATGTTGTAATAATTTATTATTTGGACTTCTGGAGTTTGAATTAAATTGAGCTGACCTGTTATGTTGATTCTGACCAGAGCTAGTAAGGAACTAGCAGCACAAAATATCACTTAGGAAATCCATAAAGTTTTGTGCCATTAGCCCAGTCCAGTGATGCTTGACTTTTCTAGCTTTCCATTTGTGCTTCAATAGCCATCCTTACTAGAACACTTCATCTGCAGGAGTGCGATATGTCAGCGGAAATAGAATAAGAAACTTAATTGTTCCAGCCTTGCACCTGAAATGAAGGTCAGATTTTAAGTCAGATGTGCTTTTATTGTTAGCTCTGTGTTAGGGGCTGTCATGTTTTTCCTTGGTATTGGAAGAATTTGCTGCATATATATTGTATATATTGTCATGAAAAGGAGAGAGAGCACCTGGTAGAAGATGTGATTTTTTTTTTCCATGTGAAAGATCAACTTGATACTCTTCTCAGGTTATTTTTCCAATTTCCACCTTACTATTTAAAGGCTAGTACAATGTTAGTGTAATGTCAGAGACTACAAATTCAGCTTATTTTCTTCCAGTTTTTAAAGGAAACAAAGGCTTCAGTATCATGCTTGCAATCAGAAACCTGTTGATTGGTTTCATTTAAACTCTGCAATAGTGAAGGCATTGTTTGTGTGAAGGGTGGGAAAGTCAATGACTTGAAGCAAGGCTATGTAAGTCAGCCATAGTCTACTGTAATTAGTACAACTAGCAGGTAACACTCAGTGGCCATCTGGCCATTTAACATATTTAGAGGGTGTCCATGGGCTGTCCATGGGTGTTTTGAAGTATCCACAGCAGGTGGTGTCTCTCAGCCAGCTAGACTACAGGCTGTGTGATGCTTGGGTGAACGACCTACATGTTGGGGACTGCAGGATGTGAGGGTGCAGCAGCCAGAGGAGGAGCAAACTGGGAATACTCTAAACTTGTAAAGGGTGTTGTGGGGTGAGGAAAGGCGGATGATGCCAGGTAGACTTTGGGGAAGAGATACAACACTTGATGAGCTAGGGGAAATGTGGGAATCGATGAGATAGCAGAGTGTAATGTTGTGTAGTTGGGTCCATTGCCTACCCCTAGGCTTATCCAGTGTGTTGACGGCTGTCTTCAGAGAGGATTGTTGAAGATTAGTATAATTATTTTCCTTCTGTTTTTTTAATTTATGAACTGAGTGATCTGGTAGCCCCTCTTTGATGGAGTTTTTAAAGGTCGTCAGCACTGATCTATAGGCACAGCTAGGTGACTTGAAATGCTCCCTTTATTTCTCTGTTCCAGTGGGGGCACAGAGAAGAGAGAGAAGACTAGCCTGGGGGAGAAGGAGGAAAAAAAAAAAGCAATTCCTTCCATTATTCTGGTCAAAGTCAGAATTGATGCATTATCAGATACGCCCTTCCTCCTGCTGCCTCGTTATGTCTGCTCAGAACGATGGAACCAGAGGGATCCCATCCTTAATACGCTTCATCAGTAGCCTCGACAGTAGCAACAGATGGCAGGGGCTGTTCTGCAAGGCCATAATTCTGAGAATCCTTAACATGAGTACTGAAGCAATGTTATCTATATGTGGAAAATCAACGGTTCTTACTACAATTTTTAAATTTTTCATGGAGACAGTGTCCAAAGGACCTTTCAAAAAACAAATCTGACTGTAGCATGGATGTAATGGAAGAGAGAAACAAGGTTTCTTGCTTTGAGTAATACTTATGTATGTAATTTCAGTTGCCAAAACTTGTATTGCTTTAATAAAAATGCTTCATCAGTGATACACAACCAATTAACCATCTAAAACTGGTCTGAAATACAACTAGAGCTTGACCTCATTGAAACAGGCTACCTGGTTTTACGTTGTGTGGAGCCCCAAAGGTTTGTATGTGTGTGATTCAAGTTAAACTGGATGCAGTAGGAATTTGTTCTCTTCTGGCCCATATTGGAATGCCATTGGCTTGCAGTGGGCTATCAGTCATTGTCTTTTCACAGGCTACAAAGCAGAGGTTTCAGATCTTTTTCTAGTGGTCACTGCTTTGCTTTGTGAAATCACTAGCAAAGATTTGTTGATGTCAGGTACACTTGTGGCAGTTTCAGGAGAAAGTTGAGTACTTTTAAACCTGCTTAGTTAAGATCGTTTAAGATTTTGTGAAGAGGAAGATAGGTTTGTGATAACTTATTCTACTACTTGCTGTACATGAACCGTAGAAGAATTAGTTCTTCAGGACACTCAATTGTTGTGGCATTTTGTGAACATAACTTTTTTTTTTTTGTAACAAGTGTTTTGGGTCTCCATTGTTAAGCTCATTCCCAAATTCATCCTCCTCCTCCTTTTGTCTAAAATGTGACTGTTGAAGTGAGTTCCTTTTGAACTTCTAATCCCTACACAAATGCACACATTTCCCCCATCCACGTGTAATTTTGGTCCATCTTTTGACTTCCTCTAACACCAAAATTTCAAAATTATCCATTGACTCTGGGAGCTGAACTCAAGCAGCAAACGCTCGATTGCTTTGGAGCACCCTATGATTTCTTTTCTGGTTTGTGATACCAGTCACATTTTAAGACGGAGGGCATGCACCAGCTATATTTTTTAGTAGAACTCTCAAAAATCTTCCATAAGCAGGCATGATTATAAAATTCAAAGCAGTTCACATGTTTTCATGGTTCAGTAAAAAACACCCTTCTGTCTCGTTTGCAATATAAACCATAGCCAGTACAGGCAAGATGGTTGTCCCCTCTGGAAAATAGCCTCCAGCACAAATGCATCCTGACTTAAAAAAAAAAAATAAAATGGAAATGCCATTTGAACACCTCAGATTTGTAGATGTGTGAAAGCTAAGTATCTACTTTCAAAAGCCAACTACAGAGTGGTTGCTCACTCTTTTCATTCCCTTCTGCCAGTAGCCTCTGTGTTAGTTTTAGACCTGTGGCTGAATTGCCGTGGTTGCTCAGAAAACTCTCTGAAAGCTTGAATCATAATGACAGATGCATTCCTCATTTTATAATTGGGTGTCTGGCTGTGTTAGTTGGATCAGCTTGTATCCATGTTTTAGTTTTATTTTTTCCTTCTCCTTTTTTTTTCATTTTCTTGGGACTATTAAAAAACAAACTAACAAAACAGCCAAGAGCACAAAAAACAGCTTCATCTGCTGGTACATTTTCATTGGACAGCTTCATTCTCAGACACATGTAGAACTGTTTGGTGGCCTTTCTTGGTGAAGTTAGTATGGGAGATAAGTTGTCCTCATATGAAAACTCTTTATGATTGAAAGTACTGCTCCATTTTTTTCCCTTGAAATTCATGCATATAGAAGGAGTGTTCAATATAGTGTCTAGTGAAGGTGTTTTAATAAAAACATAAACTTATTCTGTACTTTGCAAAGTGGTGAAATATTTGTGCCAATGTTTGCTGCTGCTTCTTAGGGACACAGCAGGTCAGGAGAGATTCAACAGCATTACCTCAGCTTATTACAGAAGTGCCAAGGGAATTATTTTGGTGTATGATATCACCAAGAAGGAAACATTTGACGATTTACCAAAATGGATGAAAATGATTGATAAGGTAGGTCTTACGTATTTTCTTTTTGCATGTTTTTTTAAGAAGTAGGGGTTTTTTCCCCTCAAAGGTACTCTCTAAGACTTTTAATACCATTCATAGAGAAACTAATACCAACTAATTTTCACTGTATTCTTTTAGGTGGTGTTTAACATTAATGTGACTTTTTTTGCAAAGTGGTTGTCCATTCTTGCTTCCTTGAACTAGAATTATTTCAGCTAGAAGTGTCAGTGGTGGTCTGTAACATCACTTGTTTACCTGTGCACTGAGGATGGACGAAAAAAAAAAAAGGTTTATTTCCTGTCTGTGAAATAAGGTCATTATGTTCACTCTTAGATAAACTGGAACAACTAGTTCTCAACTCATGTTTTAAGAATGTAGCTTAGAAATAGGAGTTAAAAATTACTGAAAAAATATTTGGAAGAAAATTATGTAGGCCTTCCTTATTTAGTAGAGGAATAGTCCTTTCATAAGGTTGTGTTAGCATTCCAAAATCTTACATTTCTATGGTTCAGTTAATTAAAAATGTTTTAATTGCAGTACGCCTCAGAAGATGCAGAACTTTTATTAGTTGGAAATAAACTGGACTGTGAAGTGGATCGAGAGATTACTCGACAGCAGGGAGAAAAGGTAAGAACAGGTCTAACCAAATGCTTAGTTACTGCTGGAAACAAAACTGCTCTGGCATTGCTGCTGACAGTCCATGGCTACTCCTTGTTTTGGACTGACAGGTCTGAGGGTGGTGGTGATCTGTCAAAATCTGTATGGTATTTACCTACATTCGTAGAATGTGCAGCTACATACTTGCCTTGTGAAGCAGCATAATGCTCCTCTCATGAAAAAAACCTAGTTGGCTTACACAACACAGTAGTGCAGGGGGCACTCCTTTTTGGGCTCTGAAAGAGGATGTACCCAAGACAGGCACAAATGTAGGTAACTACTTGGGACATCTTTCTGAGCCTTCTACATGTTTGTTTTTCGCCCATGGCTTAGTACAGGCAACAACCGTGCTTGATCACTTGGCTCACCTTTGTTTTCATGTTCCTTTTGTTCAGTTCCAACTCCAAAAGTGATAAGGAGCCAGACAGGAGAATATGTTGTAGCGTGACACTGGTAGCACCATCTTGATAGGACACTGTCAGTATGGACATGCACAAACATTTTCCTTCAGCTGCCCGTCATGCATTTGGAAGTGACGCGTTTTCTGTTAGTGTCGAGGCTGGCTCTTGCATTTCTACTTCCCTTTTCTGCATTTTAGTAATAAGGTTGAGAGAACTCTTCTGTAAATTTCTTGCTTTCTGGCAATCTGCAGCAATCCATGCCAACCAAGGACACAAATTTCTCAGATTTAAGTCTGGAAAAAATGCAACACACTTTTCCAGGAAACCAGCTTTAAGTTAAAATTAGCTCTGTACGGCAGTATTTGCTGTACCTTGGAGAGATTCGGGATTGTTAAGTCGCAGATTTAGGGAAATTCATGGGTTTTTTTAAAGGTTTTCAGGAACATATGTTTGCTGTTTATTGCTGTTTGTGTGTATCTTCATGTAGTTACTTTATTTTCTCTTCCATCAGTTTGCACAGCAAATAACTGGGATGCGGTTCTGTGAAGCAAGTGCCAAGGATAATTTTAATGTGGATGAAATTTTTCTAAAACTTGTTGATGACATTCTGAAAAAGGTAAAACATTCAGGTGATAGTTCCTCTGACCACCTAAATGGTCAATGCTTAAATCATGACTGCAGCTACTTGTTGGGAAGACACAGAGGGCAAGTGCACAGAGTCAGGTGAATTTTTTGGTTAATTTGTAGTAGTTGTGTTGTAGCTCACAGGTTCTGCTGAACACCTCAGTTATACCAAATTCAACAGCAGTATTTATTATGCCTTCTCCTGTTTGCTGTACTTCATCTTTCCTATAACTTCACAATATATGAAAGGCTGACTGCTTTCATTTGTGGGTGGTTCTGTTGTAATTTATTGTAATTGTTTTAAGCCCTTGCTTTATTTCTGAAACAAATTCCTAACACAGCTTACTTGAATGTAGTTCTCTAAAACCAAAAGATCCTTAACTTGAGGCTTTGGCTGACAGCGGACCCTTGAAATGAGCAGTTTGTGCCGAGTTCTGTGCAGATGACTGTTTACAGGCGATTTTTCTTTTCTTTAAGATGCCACTGGATGTTATAAGAAACGAGTTGTCCAACAGTATCCTGTCCCTGCAACCAGAGCCAGAAATCCCACCAGAACTGCCTCCTCCAAGGCCACATGTCCGTTGCTGTTGACTTGTTACTCCATACAGAGTGAAAAATAGTAGCAGGAGGGTAAAGAAAGTATCTGTACTACTCTGCACTACAATCATTTGGCAGTTTCTTGTTGCACTTTGTTATTCGAGTCAGAGCTACACACTAACTTGTAAATATGCAAATATGCAATCCTGTGTAGGATTCAGCTATAACATTTAATTATTACCCCTCTCCCTCAAAATGATGTTTAATTCATTACCCCAGTGTTATAAATACTGTACAGTCGGTGGGGACTTACCACACTTCCAGTTGAGGAGGAGGAGAAATTAAATCTATACCTATTCCTGGCATAAATGTTGTAATAGTTCTTTGTTATTATAAACAGGCAGGCAGAAGCTCTTCTGGTATGAAGACAAGTATATGGTGCTTCGCTAACTATTTTAAAGACAATTTTTTTAAAAAACAGGACTTTTTATGTACAAAGCTTCCATAATCAACATTACGTTTCCTTTTAATGTAGTGAACACATTTTCGGCTGTAGCATCCTCTGTTGACTGGATTTATTGAAAAGCTAAGTTTAATTTTTGGCAGTCTTTTATTTATTTTGTTTAATGCTGCACCCTTTCTTTGCGTACCAAGGCATCACATCTGGTGCAGATCAAAGATTGCACTCTGAAATAGCACATATAATTTTCTGCATAAGCATAAACTTGGTTGCAAGAATCACTACGTTTCAATAAGAGAGTGGAGATTATATTCGAGTTCTAAAGAAGGTATAAAAAGCAATGCTGCTGTCCTAGACAAATTCTTGTAAAAAAAATATTATACATTTTCCTATGTTAAGGAATATATATGTGTATTTGTCTGGACATCTGTAGGGTTGGGGGAAGGGAATCTAAGGTAAAATTATTTTCTTTCCTAATGGTGGAAATTATTCCCATCGAGCAAATACTGTGTTAGGTTTTTGTCTGATACAATGAATTTGTGAGTTATATCTTTGGTATATCCTTTATTAAAATGCACTGTTTAGTTTAGCTGTGGTAAATCGGTAGTTACATATTTGAATAACTTGGTGTGTCCTGAATGTTGTGGTATTGAAAAACATTGTGGTCTTTCTAAACTAATGAAGTGCAAATAAAATTTTGTATTTATGAATGACAGTGGAACTGCACCTATTATTAGAATGGCAAGTATCAAAAGATGGGTGAAAGGTAGAATCTGGAAAATGGAAAAATGCTTGTTTTAATTTTCTTCTGGTTTAATTTTCAGTTTGATGGTTCCTTTGAGTGTAGTTAGAAGAGCAGCAGACATTAGTTGTTCACCTTGGTCACTGCTCTGTTGTGAGAGCAGCTGATGACCTAGCCCAGCTGATATCTTCAAATAGCATGTGACTGCTTGTCATGCTGTCTCAGCAGGTGGTCAACAAACTATTCATTACACTGGCAACACAAGTTTGAACCAGTCTTCTTCACACTACAGCTTCTGGACTTCCCATTCTCTAGTGCTGGAACCCATTTTGTCACATTTGCCACTCTGCTAGCCACAATGCTGGCACTGACCAGTAAGGTATAGCACTCACTTAAACAGCTTATCTCTGTTTTCTGAAAGGAAGAAAGACACAACAATCTGTTAACACTACACAAAAAAAAAAAAAAAAGCCCTTGCTTTGCTGAGTAAGCTCTGACATTCTGATTACAATACCACGCAGGTCTTTAGCACACCCAGATTGGGACTGACAAATTAGGGAAGCATGGTTGATATTTGTGCTTATGTCTTCTGCCACCTTGTGCCTAAAGAGTTTGCTTTTTTACGTAGTAAACTTAGAGTTTACTATATTGGTAAGATAAAAACAATTTCTAAAGCTCTTGTAGGATTTCTGATGGTACTCTGGGCAATAGCTAAAAGGAAGGGAAAATTATGGAAAAATGAGTTTTAACTTGACAACCATTTTATTTTAGCGGATTTGTTTTTATTTGTACTTAGAAACTTGTGATTTTTTTCCTGCAGTTTTTGATTTTAATAAAAATTAAGAAATTTGACTTAGATACACTTTCTTGTAATTCTGTGCTGTTTGTATATAGGTAGATTGGGATCCCAGTCTCTTGTACCAAAAACTAAAAATTATTGCATTTCAGAAAGACATATTTTTGTAAGAATGCTTTAATGTATTTGATTATTCATTGGAAATCATAAAAAGTTCAGGAAACCTGTTTGCTTTGCATCCATTGTGCTATGGGACTGAAGAGGGGTTTGTCTCCTCATTTTTTACTCTGCAACCTTTTATGTGAGTGGAAAAAAGTTCACTTATGTCCTTGCTCCATCTAGGAGGCATTTGCAGTGTGGCATGGAAAGACGGATGAGGGAAAAAAGTTACTGTTGCTCCCTATGGAAGTTCAGCTGTCAGCCTAACCCTTGTTGACATCTAATGATGTTCTGTTTGAATGGTCTGCACAGCCACTGAGAGATCGCAGCGTGAAAAAGAGGAAAGATGAGCACTAGCTGCAGCTTTAAGTCTAACTTGTGATAGCAGATGGCTGTTCTTGAGGAGCCCTAGTTAAGGGCAGTCCATTTCATCTGTGTGTGTGTTGAACATGCTTTACTACTAAATACATAAGACACTGCTGAGGTCCTCTAGTCCATGGCAGTTTCTTCATGCCAGAGAAAATACACAGGAGTATCTTCATAAACATGGCAAGCAGATATCAAAGGAGTGTCAGAAATAGCATGCTAACATGTGCTTCGCAGTAGTAGTGGTCTCTTGACTTTCATAAAATAATGGTAGATAAATTGTGGCCCTTGAATGGGGATTTGTCACTGGTTCCAGTAAATACTTGAACTGACACCACTTCAGTGGTATGCACAGTTAGCACTGGGCCTTGTACAAAACTCAGTTCACTTCCATCAAGAGACGGATACAATATTTGATTGTGTCCATAGAATTTTAAATCTGTCTATAAATGGACATTCAACCAGTGGGTTAACAGATCATTTCTTCATAGGTGAAAAGAAGAAAAGTAGGAAAACTGGAAATGTCCCTTTTGTAATAGTGAGACACGATATGGAAGAAGCTAAAACCCCCTGGTGGGCTTACCAGGGCTTCTGGAATTGTGTGCTGTCATGCTGTGTGTGCTAGAGGAAGGGTGTCAGTCACGTCTTCCTTCTTCAGAGTGGAGATACCCGACTAATGTCAACATTTGGTACTTCTTCAGAAGGGGGTTGAGAAGACTGGTGGGAGGGAAAGGGCTGGGAATTAAAAGCCAGGGTTTGGTGACTTACTGAAGCAAACTGAAGACTGTGTGAGATTTCAGCATTCCCTCATTTAACTGGTACGTCATGACTCTGAAGGGGCAAGAATTTCTGTCAGCAGAGGGTTTGCCTTTTGTTCATAAACGGATCATTACTTTGAGTGCTAGATTTAAGCTGGATTGTGGATTTTATGGGTCTTTCTCACTTGGGCAAGGATTTCTCCTTAATCCAGTTATCTTTGGAAGCCAACAGTTGTTTTACAGACAAATGCCATCGGTTGTCTCAGTGGAGCTGTTCTGCTAGCTGTCAGCACTAGCAGCAGCTCCATGCTCCTTTTGTTCAATGCCTTTACTGTTTTGTGTATAGATGTATATAGTGTGTACACTTCTGAGGTGGGAAGGAAAGCAAGGTAGGTAGCACAAGGGGAACAGAGCAACCAACCTAGTAAAGAATGTGAATAAAAACCCCTCTAGAAGGGGGATAGGGCTTGCAGTCCATGTCCAGCTTGGTCACTTTGCTGTATTGTGAGCTCATTCACACTGGCCGTCTCTGCAGATGGTCAAAGACAAAAAGAAACTGCACCAACCAGCATGAATTCATGCTCCTTTCTTGTGTTGGCAGTTTTTCATTCAGGGGAAACAGTTGTAGTTCTGCTGAAGCAAAAAAAAATCCTTTTCCTGGAATGAAAATGGCTCATTGATGGACTCGTGGCAGGTGTAGACTCATTTTGGTGAGAAAAGGCAGAAATATGTGGACTCTGTCTTTCAAATTACTGCTGTTGCTTTTATCAACTCTTGATTGTGCTGATTCACAGAACTTTAGGAGTTGGAAGGGACCTCGAAAGATCATCTATTCCAACCCCCTTGCCCAAGCAGGATCACCTGGATTAGATCACACAGGAATGCATCCAGCTTGCTCTTAAATGTCTCCAGAGAAGGAGACTCCACAACCTCTCTGGGCAGCCTGTTCCAGTGATCCGTCACCCTCACAGTGAAAAAGTTCCTCCTTATATGAAGGTGGAACTTTCTATGTTCCAGTTTGGAACCATTTCCCCTTGTTCTATCACTGGCCGTCACTGAGAAGAGCCTGGATCTATCCTCCTGATACTCACCCTTTACATATTCATTAACGAAGTCACCCCAAGTCTTACTTTTTAAATAGTTGAAAAGGGTTAATTTGAGGTGCTAGTCCGTGGCATTCTTGATACCTCGTAGAAAGGCGTAAACCCAGTTGGCTCTAGGTTTTTTAAATCTGCATTGTCCTCCCTAGTGGTCAGGGTGGCTGTGTTAAACGTGGGGCTTGCTCACCTCTTTTCCTTCTGTCATAGAACATTTCCAATGGTCAAAATACGGAGGTGGCATCCTAGTACCTGCGATCGTCCCGAGTGTGAGCTGTAAATACGTTCCCACTAAGTGATGAAAAGACAAAGTGCCAGAGAGCCCGTACTCAGCTGAGAGATTAGTTTCGAGGAAAAGTTATTATGGGCTGGCTCGGGTTTCCTGCACGGCTGGAGAGTGTCCATTAGGGGTCACTGAAGTTCCACCGATGAAAGAGTCCCTTTCTGCTCCTTCCTGCGTCACAGTGAGTAAATACATCTCTCGTGCTAAAATCCCTGTTTTTTTCCAAAGCAGCAACTTCAGGTAGAACAGTGGGGATAGTAGAGTAGTGGTGGGCCCTGAAGATACAGCTAAAGAAATGTGCGGGTGTGCTGTGCACAGGGAAGGAAGTATAGAAGGACTAAAAAAAAGCCATTTTCTGTATGCAAAGTTGTGTCAGCTTAGATATCTTTTCTGACAGAAAGGATGGTTTTAGCTAAATTCCATTCTTCTGTGTGTTAGATGCATTTTGTTTAGTTGCACATCTTAGGGATCTCCTTCACTGGCTTATTTAAAAATCATCAAGCACGCAGATGGGCCTTCTTAATTTCCTAATAAATGAGTCAAAATGTAAAACACTCTCCATGTGGATTATGATTGGTGTTTCTATCAGAACTTATAATATCTTAGAATTGCCACTGAATCTGTTCTTGGTATTTTTACTTGATTAGCTGGTCTTGAATGAAATTATTTTTCCTTCCAACTCTGGCCAAAATATACATAAACTATCTCCGATGAAGGGTGTTTTTCCTTAAAATTGTAAAGGTCATTTTAATTCAAAGTGCTTCAGGGGTCTGCCTTCTTCTTCAAGGATCACAGGGGATTATAGGGCAGTGCTATTAAAACAAAAGTTTATTTAGCCTGGGTAAGTGTCAACCCTTGCCAAAGAGTCCAGCTGTCTGTAGATCCTAACAGATAGCTCTGAAATATTTAGGTTTCATTTTATTGATGTGTTTAATTGTTTAATTTTTTATTTCCTGAAGATGATTTTTGGTTTCTTAGGAGGAATTCTGCTTGGTGTTGGCTGTTTCTTTGGGAGGGAATTAAGATATTATTTTTTTTTTAGATTAAAATTGCTGTTTTCCTCTAACCCAGAGTTCCTTATCACATTATCTAAACCCCTCTCATGTTCTATTTAAGGGTTATAAAGTCTACCATGTGTATTCCAGTGTGTCAATACACACAGTCCTCCAGACACCAGCATAAAATTACGGGTCCCTAAAAGCTGGCCAGTCCTGAAGGAAGCAGTCAGTTTTCTTTCTCAAGGAGTGATGCAAATTCACGGTAGCTGTTTAAAGTCGGGCTGCATGGACTTCTTCCAGCTTGCATGACGAGCAGGAGGGAAGGCAACAGCGCCACCAAAATGTGATACCTGCCAAAGTGATGTCACTTTATGCTACAGATGTCTGACTGCAGGCGCTTTTCCTTGGAAGGTGCTGCAGCTGCCCCAGTGGGGTTTCTTGTGGCATGAAAGGAGGGAGACAGAATCCTCAAAGAGCTCTGATAAACACTGTGGGAAAGGGCAGACCCAACATCCATCTGCAGCCAGTGATGAGCTCCACATAAAGGCATTATTTTGATTTTTAAGAATAGAAAAGTGAAATGGACTGTCCAGGTCTCTAACTGAATCCCCCATGGTTATAGACAAAGGTGTAATAGAGGTTTCCCCCGCACACACTGTTATATCCTATAATAGTCAAGGATTAAAAGAAAATAAAGTTTTTCCCTGCAGGGCAGGAAATCTTGATGGTAAACTTGTGCTGTTCCTGAGCTGATGCATCATAATAGCACGATGAATTTTTCTTCCAAGAATTGGTCTGACTGCTTGCTGATTATTTAGACTCATGTGCTTTGTCGATATTTTCAATGTACCATGGCAGTAGGTTCTGCAGCATAGCTAAACACTGGGGAAAAGTGCTTCCCTTTATGTTGAACCTGCCATTTGCCAATTCATGTCATCCCCATAATTCTTTTAGCAGGAGAAACAGGGAACAGTTGTTTCCTTTTTACCTTTGCTGTGCCACCCATAATTTTAAGATCCTTTATCAAATGTTTCCATCAGTCATATCCTTTGCAGGCTTGACAAGCCCTAATATCTTCAGTTACTCCTGTTATTGAAGACATTTCATACCTTTAAACACCCTTACAGCCCTCCTCTGTACATCTCTTCTAATACAATATTTTTTTTCAAGAAGGCCAACATTGCATTCAAAAATGTGGCTTCAGCATAGGTTTATACAATAGCTCTTTATCATTTAATCTTTAATTTATCCAGAAGAGGATGTTTTCATTCATCCTATGTCATTTTAGTATCTCTGAGAGTTTTCAGTGCAGGACGTGGTTGAATGACTTGTAAATCCAGGTAGATTAAATCAAGTGGATCTCTTTTCATCCAGTCCATAATGGCTGGATAGCACAGTTATTGTAAAATCCATAATGTCATTTTTCTACCTATCTTCTATTCTTTGGTTACAGTATCTCCCAGCTACTCAATACTGATGTCAGGCTGATGTCTCTCACAGGACTCTTTTCAGTGGAATGTGTGTGGGAGGACACACGGGACAGATACTTTTTGCACTGGATGTGTATAGTGACCACTCTAAGGAAAGCACCGGCAGGTTGCACTATTTCTGTCAGCTTAAGAGCAGAATCACATAATGCAGACTGAAATTGGTGCAAAAGCAGTGAAAAACTCCATGATGACATACTAAAGAGATTAAATTTGGTTACGTTTAACTTGTACCACTGGTGTTGTTCTGGATACAAATCTGTACCGACATAGCTCTCCTTCACGGGTTCTTGTGAACTCTGGGAATCCAGGCAAGGATTAGTCAAAATGGCAACAAAATAAATCTTAATTGAAGTCAGTTTCTTATTCTCAAAATCCTGTTATAGGCAAAAATGGGGACATACCTTACACACAAAGCCAAGAATTTATTGTTGGTCTAATTGAAATTTTAGTAAACTTAAATAAAATGCAATAACCAGCTACAATTAGTCCAGTTACTAAATTTCACAGTCCCAATTATCTAATCAGATGGATACTTCCTGCTGTGTTAAAAAAAAAACCAACAGTTTAAATGGTTGCAGAGAAACACAATGCATGCACATAGGATGGAGTATGATGTTGGTGATTTGGTTTCCTCCTCCTCCTCTATGCCAGGAGGAATACAGTGTTGGCAGCTGCTTCATCACTGTGGGCTCCACTTGAGGCTATTTTCATGTTTGTTGATGTACTCGTGCGCCTCTTTCTTTCTTCACTGGTCTGCGAGTATGACACACCTGTGTTTACAGTATACAGCGCGTTTTACATATGTTGGGTACTGGCTTTTGTTGTCTGTTACTCCAGCTCCAAATTGTGTGTGTCTTTAACTGGTGATGGGTGAGTGCTTGTATCCTTATCTCAAGCCCTTCCATATCAGCCCAGGCCTGTATATGTCTAAATCACACCCAGTGCCCCACTTTGGAGATCTTTGCTGTCATACACTGTCTCTATTCCTACATAATTACACTGGCCACTGTATATTTGAGTCATAAATATATCTTTTTGTGTAGAATAACCAGCTGCCATTACTATCTCTGTTAAAATTACTACGTCACATGATTAATATAGGCAAAAGTACACAGAATGGGTAGTAGCTACCTGATCACTAGAGGAAAGAAGGGTTCAGCTGAGCAAGTGAAACCAAGGTTTCCAGTCAGGCTGAGACAGGTTCAGCCAAAGAAGAGAAATACAATTACTTTAAGTCAAACATCAGATTAGGGAAACAACTATTACAACAAAAATATTAGGCCAAAGCCATTTTCTTTTCCATAGATAGCTGTAGATCCTCTGTAGGTTCTTGCAAGGCACCACCCAATTAAAACAGGAGAAAGCTGTGTATATGCTGTGGGAGCTATGTCAATCTTAACAGGTATTGTAATCTGAAATGAGTAGGTCCACCAAACTGATTTGTTGCTAGGAATCTGCACAGACATTGCTAGGGAAGGCATTGCTTTGGGTTTCCTCTAGTCTGACCTTGGATGCTGATATATGATAGCAGCTGGAATTTGTTGCCTGTGTTCCTGAAGGTCATCTGGTGTAGTTTCCTCTTGGAGAAATCTTCATTTTCTCCAAGGCAGTTCTGTAATGTAAAGTGCATTAATAAGGGGTGATCCTGATCTGAATTCAAACACGAACAGGCTTGTCTTGTATGGGATCAGAACTGTGGTGATTAAAGCTCTTCAGCAGCATTTTTTATTTACTGAAGCATCTTCACGTAGCAAAGTAAGAAATCAGGACTGGAACAAGGAAACTAAACAAAACAAGTTAAATGTGAGAGGAATTTGGGTCTGCATAGTAAATGCACTTAACCAGTGGCAAGGTATTTCTGCATGTGCCATGATGAGATATGAAAAGTAGCTGTGACCAGGGTCATCTACACTTTAATTAGATCAAGCTGAAAAATGCAAAAGCTGTGTCCACCAGCCTGGAAAAGCATGCACTTGTGGTTCAGTGAAAGAGAGAAACCACAGAGTAATAAAGTTGGAAGACAAGTGCCCTTGAAACTGAATCTCATTCTGCTAACTCCAGTCTTTATTTATGATGTCTTGATCAGTTCCGCTGCAGTTGAGGCATGGGATACTAGGCTATGTAAAATGCCAGTTAACATCTTCAATTACAAGAGGTGGAGAGAAAAGATCTGATTCTGCGGTGAAGCCATCCTCTCAAAAGATGCTTTTCAAGGCAAAAGTAATAACTGTGTGCTATTAGCTGTAACAGTAACCCTAAGCTCATAAAATATTGTATTTACTCAGCTGAGTGGGTTCCTGTGAGTCTGATCTTTTGCATCTCCTTAATCCCTTCATATGCTCCTTTATGCATTCTCCTTTCTAACGCTCCGCTCTGCTACCTGCTGTCCGTGCACCACATGCAGGGTTTGTGGGCATACGGGATTATCTTTGGAGCAGTAGCTGCCAGCACTGGCTGGTATCTGCATGCTACCCTTGTTCAATTCAATTACTGACCGTCCACAGGGCAGTAATTGCAGTTTCAGGAAGCTAAGGTTAATGAGTAAATTGAGTTTTACGATTTCCTGGGTCATAAGATACTGATGGGTAAAATGTATTTGGGTGGGAGAGATTAAAATCATAGCGGTTGTGCTAGACTGTGCTAGCAGCTTGTGGAGACAGTTACAGTGTCTGCTGAAATTGAGAATGTTGTTGATAATGGAAGCCAAAGAAAGATGGAGGAGAGCTGTCCAAACCAGTTAAACTTCTATTTTTCCAGTAACTGTCAACAGCATGCAGTTGGGTCAGTGAGAAAGAGTTTGGGGTTTTCAGCAATAACATGAGCATTGTACCTCCAAGTAAGCATTGTAAGTAAATATTGGTATTTGAGAGAAGAAAAGGCTTAAAGGAGGGTTCTGCCTCATCTAGGGGTCCAAATGAAAATTAGACATTTGCCTCCAGGTGCCTGCCTATCTCTGAGGAAGTCAGAAGGCAGTCCCTGGAGCACATCAGTTACCAGCTTGATCAACAGGCATCAGAGTTGATTAACTGCATCAGCCATCCTCTTCTCATCTGCCATGTCTAGAAACTGAATGCCCTTCAAATTAATGGGGGGATTTTTTGTACAATTCTGTTTTTCAAAGAACTTTATCGAGTCGGTGGTTCCAGAGAAAGTCTAGTATGCTCCCCCCTCCGCCATGAGAAGAGGACTCATGCTGCTGTGGAGGCTTTCTGAGAGCAGTGTGCCTTTTAATGCTGCAGTAAGGTCCCTTCAAACTAAAATTACTAGGAGGAAGAATGTGAATATGAGTAGGGATGTGGGACAGGCAAACCTCACATCTTGAGTACCGCACAACAAATAGTCGTCTGAGGGAGAGGTAAATCTGCCCCATGTCGCCTTGTGCTTTGCGTCTCTCTGTCCATCCCCTCAGTCTCCTGTGCAGGGCTTCAGTGTAGGCTGACCGCAGGGACCTGGGCCTATGTCCTTCCTCTGCTGGCATGCCAACACGTCCAGTCAGCCTCACCTCTGATCTCCCTGAAAAGCTCTTGGTTAGAAAGTGTGTCTCAGCCGTGGCTGACACCTCAACTGCTCTCCCTTTCCCGTTTAACTCCATACAAGGCCATGCTAGGGAGGGCCCAGAAGCCGGGTAACCGCTCAACTGCTCTGTAACCACTCAGTGCATCGGCCTTAGGCAGGGGAGTTAAGGGAGTGTTTGAGGAGAAAGCAGGGAGAAAATGGGGAATGGATGGGAGTGTGTCACAAGCAGACTGAATTTAGATGAGACAGGGGAAATGGGGGAGTGGAAGAAGAAGACATGAGATTCATCCAGCAAATATTAATGTGGCACTGGGAGAGGAAACAGTGCTCGTTGGTACTAAACCTGTGTTGTCAGCCTGTCTGAATTAGCGGGGGTGACACCCACCTTATCCACACTCGCTGAGCCAAGTTGAGCTCCTGGGGTGCCCAGATGAGCCATAGCAGCCTCTTGTCAGTCGGAAGGGGGTGGCTGAGCACCATACCGGCTGCGCACAGGCACTCCCCAGGCAGCTCCAGCCAGCAAGCAGGGCTTGGAGAATCGGGCCAGGAGGGCGTGAAAGTCTCTTGCACATTTCATATCTACAGGATGGGACTGACAGGAGCCTCCAAAGTGGTATCACAGTGCGAGCAGAAGTCAAAGGGATGGAGAAGAAGAAAGAAAGAAGCATATAAACTGAATGGAGGAGAGAATCTGGAACGAATGTTGATAACATTGAATGTAGTCTAGATGTTGCCAAGAAATTTGTTAGTATGTAAGTAGCAGTCTCCTTCAACTAGAATCCAACTGTAGGCACTTTGGTTCTTTCTCAAACATATGCAGGGCCACTTTTGCAGTGGCAAAGGAAACTAGGCCTCTGCTTTTGTTAAAAATGGGACTATAACAGCAGAAAAAACTAATTTTCTAGCACTGCAGAATGTGACTTGGCATCCCATCTGATGCACAAGACAGCACAACCAAAACGGAGACGTTTATGTAAGTATTTTCTGAATTGCCTAAGTCTACTTAATGGCATTATATTGTATCTTCTTACCCATTCCCTGTGGATTCACAAGCACCTAAGTGTATGTCAAATAGTTGATAATCAGAAGGGCAGTGTCCTCCACCATTTGCCTCTGGCAGAGCCTTTGTAAAGGAAATCTTTAGATTCTGAATCAAAATCATAGTGCATTTTATTCTATTTATTTATATTTTATGATAATGCAACACAACAAAGTTCTGTCTTGGCCTTTTCTTGCCCTCACACCCTTTTGAAGGGAAAATTATGCCTAATATTGCTTATATTCCATGGTGGTTCTCTGAGCATAAGGTCAGATGAGGGTGCTCTCTCCTAATGACTAGTAGTTATTTTCTAATACTGTTAATATTTCCATAGCCAAGATGGGTGTTTCTAAGGGAATGACTCCATGAGTGCTTGTAGCTGTGCTCAGAGCAGAGTACAGCCAAAGCCTGTCCTAGGTGTACGTTACACACCCAGAACTCCATTCCAAACAGTGTTGGGGCTGCATTTTAAGAGCTTGTCTTAGTTCTTAAGCCTCTCCATGAAAATTGCCGTTCTTGATGTTGCAGGATTAATCAACAGCAAAACCCAGCTGGAAGATGACTTCTTCTCCCACTGAAACTGTGGGTGGAGATCTGGGTTCACGTCCTTACTCTCTAACTAATCTCTGCTCCTGGTCAGAGCAGAATGGGTTGGGATTGTGATCCCAAGTCTGTTTAAATATCTCTTTAAATAAGGGTTCTGGTTTTCTCGTTATAGACACAAATTTCGTATCTGGGCTTCTGGTGTCTCCATAGCTCTTTCCTAGGCTCTAAGTGATTATATTAGCTCATGGTTCTAGTCCTGAAGAGAGTGTAATTTCATCCCCATATTGCAAAAGGTTAATCTCTTCTCATTAGCAATAAGGGGTCACATCACATGGCTAAGAAAAATAGTAACATACATCTGAATTTCCTACCCATGTGAGCAGTGGAAAAACTAACAGGAGTGGGAAGGAATCATCACATCATACACTTAACTCATCTAATTTTGGATGCTTAAAGTAGGTTCCTCCACCGAGTGAAGTCAGGAGGAGTCATCTCTTTCACTGTTAGAAGAGTCAAGAGATTAGTCTCCTAATTTATTTATCAAAACATTTTACTGTATTTGAGTATGTATCAAGTACTTTTAAAAGGTGGTGTGGATATTTTGCCTTCTTCCCAGCCTCTCAACTTCTCAAGCTCCTAACTTACTGATCCTGCTGAACTTTCAGAAGTACACCAGAACATCTTCTCTTGCACTCCAGATCAACAAGAACAACAAAAAAGCTTTAAGAAAGCTGAGAAAGAAAAATTTAAAATAAAAAAAAAATAATAATTTGGAGCTGAAGAGGAGTAGATGCAGATGTATGTCACAGCCACAGCAGTTGGTTCCTTCTTTTGGAGCTAAACTCTTAGCCTGCATGAACTCTGAGAGCTTAGTGAGCACAACTGTCCATGCCCTTAATAGATATTTGGGCTGAAGGACTAGAGAAGGTCATGTTTTTGAACACCTAACTACAGAAAACCAAATCATGATGGTGGTAATGCAGTATTTCTAAGAAGGCAAATGTGTGACTCCAGTAGAGCCAGGTAGGCCATTGTCATTGGAAGGGCCATCAAGCCCATGGCCCCCCCGCAAGCAGAGACCCAGGGTTCCCTGTGGGGCTCTAAGGGGCTGTCCCTGCTATTGACCTCAGCAGCCCAAAGGCTGCATAAACCTTTAATCTGAATCCATCCAGATGAAAGCCACTGCAGATATACCTAGCCATGCCCTAATGGCACCTTTATTACAACAGTAGGTATCTTCGGAAAGAGAAGATGTTGAGAACAAAGGTGAGGATGCGATTATAAGAATTACAGGTTTTTCTAAAAGCACTGAGGGAAACAGAAACAAAGGCAAACTGAAGAACCCCGCTGATTCTTCTATTTTAATGCTGATGACCAGCTACATCAAAATGATCTGCCAGGAGCAATCCCAGCCAGAGCCGTAACAAAGGAAATACCAGGTGGATGGGCAGCAGACATCAGAAATCTTCTCAGAGGAGAGAAGAGGTAAGGAATGTAGAACTGGCCTTGTCGCTTGTCCTTTAGCAAATGACTAGTTATCAAAAACCCTAATTAAGTTTCTGCCTTAAAATGTGATTTCCATTTGCTCCCTAAGGTTTAAAAATAGCAAAAAGATTTCAGCAATTGATGACACTCCCAGTTGTACTAAATTAGAGTGCAGAGGAATTAGAAGTTGCTGATGTTGGTTTCACATAGTGATGGTCTATCCCTTTCTTCTCGCCCTTGCGCCAGGACGCTGTTCCCCACTACCATCCTTCCAGGCAGCAGCCACATGCCAGAAAGGCAAATCACCTGCCGATGGTGCTCGGTGGTCAGAGTAAGTTCTTTATTGCTTTCAGATAGCCTTTAGAGGTCTTCACTCACCTTTACCCCTGGGTCTGCACCTCCAGTCTTACCCACGTGTGCAGTCTTGTGAAAGTGGGAAGAATTTTGCCTTTATGAGTGTTTTGGACAACAGCGTAACTTTACTGGTTGCGCTGGAAATCCTCTAGGTTTGCACTGCTGTGAGCTAAACTGGGCTCCAGAGGTCCATGTGTGTGGGTTATCGAATGCTTAATTGCATGTGGGCAGTGCCGTCCTCTGACTCAGAAATATCTCTGCCTTGGGAAAAAATAATAAACCAGAAAATATTCTTGTCTTTCTCCATTCACAAACATAATACCTTTAATGTTGCTTTATATTTGTCTTAACACAATTTATTGGATAAATGTCAAAAAAATAGACGCTTAGTTGTTTACACTGGAGGCTGTGAATGATAAACACAGATGTCTGATTACTAACTGGGCGTGTTTGGGATCAAATACTCCATGATTTCAGAAGCATCTCACCTGCTCTCCATACAATGGCAATAATAACGTAGCTGTGTGCTGTGACTGGCATAGCTTCAGCTATTCTGCAGAACTTAAGTCGTGACCATATATTCCACTTAGCTTAGGGCTTCTGGCTTTGAAAGCTCAACATGAGTAATGAAGAGAAAGCAATTTGATTAGCTGGTGGAGCTGACTAGAAGCCACCTTCATTATAAAGGAGGTTAAAAAAGGAGTAAAACTATACAAAGTGGATTAAAGGTAGAATAATAATAATAGCATCAAAAAGCATAACAAAGAAAACCGTCTGCATTGAACTGAAATTAATATTTAATGGATGGCACAGTGGTGTCCATGGCTTTATATTCTTCTGTTTTAATGATCTTTACCGCAGCGTGATGTCCTTTGTCTTGTCCCCTTCTACTGACATCAGCTGGAAGAGACACAGATTAAAACAAGGGTAATTTCTCCATGGTTGTTGCTTGGCACTATTTCTGCTTTGCTCAGCCATGAACTGAAGTTTAAAGGATGAAGTACTGTCACTCAAACTGATTCTTCCTTCCACCCTTTCTTGCCAGGGTTAACCACTCAGCCAGTCACCAAGGAAACGAGTGGCTCACTTGCCCATCTTACCGCCATCCTACAGCCTCATATTGGGAACATCACCATAATCTCATTAGGAGGTTGAATGTGCCATTGAAGCTTGAATCCCCATAACAGGAGGGGAGTGGACTAATGCAATTAAGCAAATTAGCGTTTTGAGCCATTGCATGATATGTGTCTAATACCACGGTATTACATAGCAAAGACTAGCTAGTTTTCTTCCTGTTTAAAAAAAAATAATTAAAAAAATCATCAGAAACAATACCCCAGCTCTCTCCTCGTTACATTCAGAGAAATACTGCACTCCTGTCTCAGCTGTAAAGGTCTTTACAAATGGAAATATAATCGTTCACTTGACCAAAACCCTGAGTTGTTTCCCCTTCCTTTTCCCAATACTGCCATTCCAGTGGGTCTGATTACTTTTATGTGTAACACTTAGACTTACAAACTACAGTAGATAAAAACAGAGCTCCAGAGACTTAAAATAATAACTAAATTCTGCTAATCCTAAGCCTGGTGTCATCATTTTGTTTTTCTCCTCTTACAATACCAGATCAGAACAAAACTAACAAAACTCCTGTTGGTTTCAAACCTATTTTGATGTGAAGTGTTTCTTAAGTGCTAATAGCTATGAATAGTGCCACCTTTTCTGGAGATAATTAATTGCGGCACATTCGGTAATTCTCTAGTAATGCAGATTATTAAATTCCTAAGGCAGAGTTTTTCTGCCCTTTGTTTTGGAGGCTAATCCAGTTCCGTCGTCCCTCAGCCTGCCAAGTAAACGAAGTGGCAAGGATGGACTACAGCGAGAATTGGGAACCATAAGTCTTTGAATAATATCCTGGCATATTTCAAAGACAGAGTATTTCTNTAGAGGAGTGGTGGTACCCTCCTGTGGATAATGCCGCCATCTCCATCGTAACACTTCTTCCTTGGGAGGTGGAAGATGGAATGACACAGAGAGGATCTAGCAGCCTCTTATGCATATTGATTAGCAAGGATATTACGCCGCTGGCTGCTGCCTGTCTTCAAATGAGAAGGGCAGGAAAGATGAGTGTATTTTAGTAGATGTTATTGTGCTACCACTCATCTTCCTCTGAATAAATCCCAGCCTGCCACTGGGCACTGCAGTCAGGAGTGTAAACATGAGTTATACTAAATAAGGGCACTGGTTATACACTCTGCTTTATATAATACATGGACCCGATCCTAAGCAGCTTACAAAATAGGCATACATTATGTAGGCAGTGTACATAGTCCCAAAGGATACTGTAATCTTAGCATTTTTGCCTGAAAACACAAGTAACTTCAAGACTGAATCAGTACTGAGAATATCTCACAAACTTGACAATAGAATATAGTACAGATAATGATGCGGGTTTTGGAAAGGCATCATGAGTCTTTCAGTGGCCACAAACTCCCAAAACGTCAGAGCTGAGCCAGTGCTGAAGAGAAATCAAGTGTGCTGAAACAGAAAAATACAGGACTGAGCTTCCCCAAGAGAATGAGCTCTGCAGTATGGTGGCAATAGCCATGCAGCTCGGATTAAAGCATTTTAGTATTTATGGTATCAGATTAGATAAGGGGGAAAAAAAAGAATTAATGTTTTAAAGTCTCTTTTTACCCCTGATACCGTTGTAAGATAGAACCAGACATTGAATTATTTCCCCGTTAAGTTCTTACATAACATTGCTATAAAGTGGTCATGTTTTGTTAGCTGGGTTTTTTCCTTTTATCATGTTTGGATTTAAATGCAGCCTTAATCCTGCATATCCTGCTTTGAAAAGCTTAGATCTGTAATGTATTGTAAAGTATTCTTTAAAAGACTTTGCTCTGTAATGTGTGGTAGCCGTGAGTTGATACAGATTTCAGTTCTTAACCTCATCCTTGATCATTCCTCTTCGATAATATTCTTCATTTAATGCAATGTAAAATTTTGACTATGCACAATAATTGAGACAAAGAAAAACCAATATAAGGCATACTGTTATTTAATACAATTTATTAGATAAAGCATGCAGTAGCAAAACATTTTTGGGCAGAATCACCAAGATACCAAAGAATGCAAAATAAAACACACCATCTAGTAATGATGATTTGCAGTTCTTCTTTTCCTGTAACTTTTTCCCCATATTCAGAAGAGCATTACCAAGCAGTTGTGACACAGCCTGTGAATCTGGCCTCTAGCTTCAGTTACCTGTGAGGTTGCAGGACTGTTACAATGAGAGCAGTAGTATACAGAGTAAGAACAGCAGAGCTTGAGTTCGAGCCTTCACGGTTGTAGCTCAAAAGTAGAGAAGTGAGTAGTTGCCTTAACCTCTGATCACCCAGTGAGCACCAAATAATTACCTGCACTCTTGTCCTGAACCTGCCCAACCTCTGTACAGTTATGGTGACTGTCCAGATGAGCATTTAATAATTGAACTGGACTTTTAACCTAATTTTTCTCAATGTGTCCCATACACAATAAAAGAACTTACACATACGCCATCATTCCTATCCTTTAACTATTTTCACATCAAGCTCTAATCAGTACACATGCTTGAAGCACCATAAATGTCGCCATTCTGGCACAAAAGAAGAGATTGAAACTGAAGCCGTATTTTGTATCCACCATGAAATGCAACTTCATTCAGAGTGCCGTGACCACCATGCTCATGGTGGATGGATGTTACTCTGGAGGAGGTAAGGTAGGAGAGCACTGCCAGACACCTGCGACCAGGTTTCCCTGGTCACCTTTTTTCATGCCACACTGGAGTAAGGGGTTCATTGAGTAGCAGTTATCCTTTTCCTTCTCCTTCCCTGTTCTCTGTTTGATGGAGTATTTTGTGTCTGAATCTCCATCACAAAAAGATTTCAACAGGTAATTTACATTTCATTTTCCTACCCTACTGTACATTTCTCTTTCACTTCCCTTAATTTAGCAAATTCAAAACTTTTAGAAATCTCTATCACATTTAATTAATATATAAATAAAGGATGCTCTGGAGTTATGTAAGCACAGAAATCAGTTTACATTCCTGCTTCCAGATACCACCAACCTGGAATCAGGACATGTGTTTTGAGGTCCTATCTAATGAAAAAGCCAGAACTTGCCATAAGCAATTTTTTAATTGAAAATTATTCATAACAATTTTGTTGGACATAACAGAAAAAAGAAATTACTTTTGGAAAACCGTAAGTGGGTTTTTAGCATTTTGAAAACATATGAAAAGTTAAATACGCTGAATACATGTTAGAAATAATTACTCACTTTTAGTCCCCAGTCTTGCATGGGTCTAAATTAAATTTACCACAAAATTGTCTATTACCTAATTTCATTAAGGTCTTCCTAACGTCTGTCACAGTCTTGAGCCACCAGAATAAAATTTTGCTATCAGCAAATTGTTGAATGGGGATATTCACTTCCTCTTCTAAATTGCAAATAAATAGATAGAAAAATTCCAATTATATTTTGATAGTACTTGACAAATTCGGTGATTAATGGCATTCCGTCTCTGCCATTTATCCTACATATTTCCCACCTTGCAGTAAGATTTCAGCTCATTACAAAACAAATTTCCAACAATATCCAATGACAGATTTTATCAATGCCCTTCAGAAGATTTTTAAATCAATGGCAGCTGCTGGTTGTTGTATCATAAACTCCTGGTATTTAGAAAAATGTTAGTTGTTCCTTGAAAGTCTCAACGGTTTCTTTTTATTATTTCTCATTAATGTCTGCACTACACCCAACACTGGCTCATCTTCTGCTGTATCCCAGGGCAGTAGCTGGTTTGTGATTTCACCTCTGTGCTGATATCCCCTTTGGTAGGGATGATCTTCCTTCTCTTTTTGTTTTTAATCTGGACTTAATCTAGTCTTATCTAAGAAGTCACAAGCTGTGCCACCACAGTCAATGATGGACAGATGTAGCAGAGGCAGCGCACACAGGGTTCCAGCTCAACCCCCAGCCCACTCTCTCAGCTCATCCATATGGCCCAGTGCGGTATAGGTGAGCAAACCACCCAGGTCATCAGTCCCTCCTTGGGGTGGGCAACACAAAACGTTGGGACAGAGCATCAAGCCCACAGCATCATCGATTATTATGCAGAGGTGAGAGATTCAAATACATTTAACGTCTTAAGACCAGTCAGTGCTAACTAACACCATGCTGTCACATCACAATTTCAAATAGCGAATATTTGAGCTCTAATTCCATTGCCAGGCAAGAAATTGCACAAAAACATATTTCTTCCATCAGAAGCTGGAGGACAGACTCCAAACTTTCTTACAAGATAACTATAACACTCTTCTTCCTCCCAAGTGTGTGTCCTGCCCTGCAGGGCAATTCAGCACGGTTCTGAGCTCAGCTCCACAAATTGAGATGCAGTAAATCACTTTGTTATCAGATTTTATCTTATTCTTTAAAAAATGTGGGCCCTTCCGATACTAAATAGCATATAGAACTGCTTCAAACTAGCCTTGAAAAAGAAGAGCCTCAAAGTGCTGTAAAGATGAAACAGGTATCTAATTTTTGAGCTTTTTAAAAATTCTAGTAAATATGTTTTAAGGGCAATTCCTGTATATGTTACAGGCATCTGCTGGTCTAAAAATATATTTCAGTGAACATTAACTCCTTTTTAGTGAAAATATTTATTTCTGAACCATTTATTACAGGTGTAGGGAAGCAACGCTGTCAGTTCTGTTACTGATCAGAAACAATGTGTAATACCCTCCAAGACGTGTTAAGAAAAGCAAGCAAAGCTGGCTCCTCAACTTCTGTATCAGAAGTGTTCACAGTATTTGCTTAAATTCAGAAATTAAAGTGCATTACTTATTTGCTCAACAAGTGTGGAACCCTGAACACAGCACTGATACTATTTTCAGTGACTTATATTGTGCTCAGATAGTACTTAAACTGTGCTTCCATCTCCCCCTGCAATCAATGGTCCATCTTCCAAACATCCCTCTGATGTACGGAAATCAATCACTTGTTTATACTTCCCTTTATGTAGGATAACCTATCGGCTTCTACTTCATCCGAGCCTTTATTTTTTGGTTTTTGAACACTGACGGGCGAGAGTGTGCATGATCCTTAACAATCATTGATTTCTCAAGGGATTGTGGAACCTCCTTGGCTGGGCCTAAACTGCAGGAGGTAACCATGGGCTTGCCTCAAAGGTGCTGCATAGTCAAGAGCTTGTCCATCACACAGGGATGCAACGATGTGCGATGGGAGATTTGGAGAGGAAATTCCATGTGGAAGCACAGGCAGGGAAGCAGCCTTGAGTAATCAGCTTTCCTGAGCCTTAACAGAACAGCAGATGCACCGAGGACAAAGAGACTCCTAAACCATCACAGTCAGAGTATTTGTAAGAAGCAATCGTTTGGGATTTTCAGAGGCAGAAAAAACCCAACCCAAAAAACCCTAGGGAGCAGCTGTCTCAAAAAACAGACAAAACAAAAATAGTTACAGCTTTGAGGGAACTGGCACTAAAGCCAATGGTCTGAAAGGTTTAGGATCAGTTGGAGGTAGATTAATTGAAATTACTGAAAAAAAGCAAAATAAAGAATACAGTGTATCTGGCCATGGCGTCTTAGGAGAACTGAAGTGGGAATGAAAGAAAATTTGGGATTTCATTTCTGCTGGGAACAGCCTCCTTAATCATGGTCAGAAAAGAAACAGTTGAAGAGTTTCTAGGGGTAGGAAGAAATAGTACTGTGGGAATGAAACACTTAGAAAATATGGACTGGTCAATTGCCAAATTTGGCACAGGTATATGTGTGTGTGTGCAGAATATGATATTTTCTGCAGCTTTATTTAGCCAACTGTGCCATTAGGAATTGCTAATTTAATGATATTCTAAGACTGATGTTTTGCTCAGTGTAAGGCGACACTTTCCTTGCAGAATATCCAGACTAATAACACTGCCAACCAACAGGCATCTTATTAGTCGGCCTCATCAGCTCTTAAAATATGTTTCATAATTCTGTTAAATACTTCTGGTGTTGAAGTAATATCAAACCGTGTCTTACAAACAGTATATCCAGGAATGTGCATCAGTTGCAACACCCAGAAACTGTGAAAAGCATCTGTCTTCAGGAAGTAACAAGCATATGACCCATTTTTCTTTTTTCTCATTGAATGCCTAATAAATTAATGCTACCTTTCTGCACCAGCTTTCTACTGTCTATGAGGGAAGACCCAGAGTGTCGCTCTGGGTGCCCCTGGTTAGAGACAGCCTTTGATTCTCAGTGGTTCTTGACTTTGGACTCTCCCTTTTAAATGTCACAAAACATCATGGAGTTAAAAACATTCAAACTAATTATGGCTTTGAAAGTCTTGATTTAATAGTGTAAATTTAAATTAAAATTAAGTGTCTTTATTGAGATCATGGATAGTTTGTGAGGAAGAAAAGAAGAAATTCATTATTGTGAACTGAAAGAGGCAATAACTAATAGCTCCTTGGTGTTTGAGGTGCCCCTTGGTATGATAGTTTGATATATTTATTTTGGAGGGGTTTTCTCATTGGACAGTACAGTTGGCTGTACTGTGCAGAGGGAGCAGTGGGTAACTGACTGAGCCAGGCCTCAGCATGAGCTTCTGTGGCTCTCAAGCAGATACCGGACTGGAAAAACCCTGTAACACTGAACATATAGGACTACTTTCTGGCTCTTTGGCATTTAAGAAAATGACGTTGAAAGAGGAACCATGCACTCCTACACCTAGCAGAGTTGCAAATTTCAGCCCAGGCAGGGGTGACTAACGCAGAGCTGGAGGAACCAGGAGACAGAGTAGCTCAATGCTCAGGAAGGATAGGAGGGCTTCACTCGTGGGAAACAACTGCTTGCACAGGGAGACCCAAACTCTCTCTCCAGCAAAGGTTCAAGGGCTATGTTTGCTTCCCAACCATGATCTCAGGAGGTTTCACACACAGACATAAAGGTTCAGCACCAGCAGAAATGACTGATGACACTCGGCAAGACTCATCAGCCCCTTGCTATTTGGGGTTTGGTCTTTTACACTTGCAAGCTGGGAAAGGCTTCAAAGTCAGACCTCCCACTTGCTGCCCTGACACATGTCTACCAGGCCCTCTGTGACAGGCAGGGTGCTGCTATTTTCTCAAAAAGCTCATTGCTGCTGTGTTTTGAGGGGACCTCCATCCCTACCAGAAAGCATTAGCAGTGACTGCATGATGCCCAGGGGCCCCATTGCAGGCTCTGGTGAAGCTGACGTGGACATATACAAAGGGAAAGCCCTGGTTGCCCACCACCTTTTGTGGCCAAAAGTAAGACAGTAACAGAGCTAGGAGCATGTGGCATTGGGTGATGGGCTGTGGGGGATCACAATTTTGGATGAAAGTGTCTAAAATCTCTCTAAGACCTTCTTCTGGTACTGAAGTCCTTTACAGGAGCTAGTTCATGCAATTATTTCCATTCCCTGGCTGAATTATGGCAATCAGCAGTAGAGTTATTATAGGATAGAGGCTCCGGTAAAGAACAGAGATCTTTTATAGTTGGGTTTTATACAAATAAGGAGCAAGCCATCGCAATCTAGACAGAACTCTGGGACCAAGAAAAAAGCTTTTGAAAAAGGTCTTTGGTGCTTTGAATCCCCCACGGAGAGATAGCAGTCGAGGGAGTGATTGCAAAGGAAAAGGGGGAAAAAAAAAAAAAAAAAGGATGTGTGAACTTGCAAATGTCACGCATTTTTCTGTGGAAGCTATGCCTCTTGCTGTTGTTAACGCGCCACTGTAGCACCTGCTGGCCCTGATTAGGATTCCTCTGGGATGGTATAATCACAGGGTGCAATGTGGCCACAAAGAAATGACAACCCGTGATCTGCAACATATAAAGGGAATAATGATAGACTCAGACAGATATATGATGGTTTATCCATACGTATGGCCCGTACGGACGCATTCGTGTCTTCACTTGCTGTCTTGGTTTAGGTCCGTAAACATCAGTACTCCCTTATAACTCCGAGCCCGACCATTGTAAGTTGGCTGCTCTTACGGTGTCATTGAAATAGATCTCAAACAGGGATTTGAAATAGGAGAAAAATAACAGCTTGGGCTTAGGCTTAGGCTACTGTAAGCTGGGCCAGCTGAGGGAAAAATTTACATTTAGATTGAGCCTCTTCACATCTTGTCTAAGTAATTGTAAACTCTCTCGTGCCTCATCCCTAGTAAAGAATTTGGGCGGCCCTGAGCTGCCAGAAACTGTGCCTTACGCTTTGTAAGATGTGTGATAGCTAATCTAAGTAGTCAGGCTTAGTCTCGACTTTTCATAATTATTTGTGCAAATACAACTCAGTTATCAAATGACTACATTAATCAGACAAAGGATATCGGCATTGCCAAAATAAATTTGTTGTAAAAGTGTTATGTTTGATTATTTGTATTATTCAACCAACACCCAGATGTCTTATTATGTTAAGGGCCACACAAGGATGTAAGAAACCGTTCCACCACCACCAGGGAGTGTATGAGTAATGTATGATAAGGGAAAACAATTGGGCATTACAAGCAAATAAAAAAGAAAGGGAGAGGAGAATTAGGATAAGCACGATAGTCTGTGCCCACATGTACCATTAGTGTGTTTTAAGTCAAGGAAAGAAGTGGGTCGATATAAATAAATAAGAAATGTGATAGCAGCAATCCTTACTGGGCGTTTGCCTAGCCCGATGGAGATTTCTGTGGCATGCACTTGGCTTTCATATTAGGGTCTTATTCACACTGTGCCTATTTACACCACTCTTGTGGGGGTCTCCAAATGGCATCGCACGGACAGCAGAGGAACACAGCCAAAATGCTACAGCTGGCCTCATACCACACAAATCTGCCATCTGCACCCAGCGAGGCACGTGCCCAGCGAGGGCTACGGAGACTGCATTTCTTTGTCATTACACGCTTTAGACTGCCAGCACGATGTAAAGGGATCTTAGTGTGACTGAGCTTTCGTCTCAGTCTAATGTGTTTTGCTGCTGCATGTTTTCAGTTCCACAGCTATTTTGCTTCAGCATCGGTGTAAATAAAACACTTTATTAAGATGCCTAGTCGAACTGGCACCACCTCTGAATGCAAGGGATGATGAACCTTACTGTTTGCTTCAGTAGGAGGAAGATGCACAGAATACAAGGATACATGTTTACAGGGGTACCTGCTCTCCAGTCCCCTTTCTGACCTGAGGTCACCATGCCACATCATGGGCCTTTAATTATTCTGAGGCTCTATTTATTGAGGGTGCCTCCTCAGAAGTCAGGCTGAGTTTGCCTTTAGGACCTTGTGGTGAGTAACAAAGAGTGATCTAACAAAACATGTTAAAAACAAAGCATTTAGCAGCTGAGACAAAATATTTATTGTGGGGGGGGAATATAACATGGCAAAAAAAATACATTTCTTCATGTATTTGCAATGTAAAATTTTCTAGGTAGCCATGGGAAACTGGACTCTGTCAGGCACTCATGTGTCTCAGATTAATTCTCCCAGACAATTCCCAGCCTTCTGTGAATGTGTTCCTTTTTTTCACCTCCCTAATTCTTTTCCCCTCCAGTGCAAAGAAGCCTGGCACTGTCTCTCAGCTATTGTTTGTAGAAAAGTGGCTTATCTTGAGACATACTTTTTCCTTTCATTTTCCTTTTGAGTTGAACTGTTCATAGGGCAAAGTCAAAACAGGGTACTCATTAATTACTACAGAGCAGTTCCCCTTTCATCACAGGAATAGAACACACTGCAAATCTAATAAGTGAAACTGGAATTCCCGTCTGTTCTTCAAAGCTATAACCAAAACCAAGTGAGAGCAGCAACACAGTACAGCGAAACAACCTTTCTGTTAACTCTCATCTAGGACGACATCCATGATACATAATATTTCCATAATAATTAGTATTTCTCAGGATGAAATACATCAACTTCAGTCTCTTTCACTCTCAAGCACCCTGGAGAAGGAAAAACCTCAACAAACAGGTAAAAGCAGAGCAGCTTGGTAGGAAAGACTGATAATGTGTAATGGCCTGACACAAATGTTATGTCATTAAAACATAACAATAACATGTATTTTGTAAGTTGTTCTCGGTCAAAATCTACCTGAGACGCTTCACATGGTTTCTATAGATTGCTTATCTCACCCAGTCAGCCGTCAATTACTAATGTGGTACGTGGAGGGAGAACAAGGAGACTTGCACCCACAAGCAGGTTTGCTGTGTTCTCCTTTCCTCGGACTGTTTTGTAGGGTTTGACGTGGCCCAGCGGAGCCTTAGCAGTAGTTCCACTAGATGTGCAGACTGATCGCAGCAAGTGCAACCTCCCCCAGAAAAGATGCTTTGGCCTGTGACCTGGAAGGCGCATCCGCATGGGGGAACCGAGCCCCTCCCCGGCCAACGGGGCGGGGANAAGATTAAAACCAAACCCAAACCCAACAAACAACAAAAGCAACTCATCTCCCAGTGGGTGCCCTGGAGCAAGGCTTTCATGTCCTGCCGGCTCGGGGAGGGACCGCACCGCCCTACCGGGGAGCCCCGTCCCGCCGGCCGTCGCCCCGCGGTGCCGGCCCCGAGCCGCGGCTTTCTCCAGGGTGCTGGAGCCCCCCGCTACGCCCGGCCTCGCCGGCAGCCCGGCCATCACCGCGTCCTCCCGGCTAGCGCTGCCCACCCCGGCTGCCCGGGACGGCTCCGAGGAGCTGCTCCCTGGTCCTGGAGACCTGTAAATACAGCCCTGGGCCGAGTACCGGCGGGTGGGGCGTTTTTCCCTCTTCTGCGGAGTA
>VXBZ01003838.1:313812-435587 GCA_013399135.1 Heliornis fulica
CAGGAAGGGGAAGCGGGGCGCCGCGGCGGGCAGCGGCCATGCGGCGGCGGCGCTGGCCCGCGTCGGCCACACGGACAGCAGCTCCGACCTCTCCGACTGCCCCTCCGAGCCGCTCTCTGACGAGCAGCGCCTGGCCCCGGCCGCCAGCAGCGACGCCGAGTCCGGCACCGGCTCCAGCGACCGCGAGCGGGAGCAGCCCACCGCCCAGCCCGCCGCCGCCGAGCCGACCCGCACCAACACCGGGCGCGGAGCCCCTCCGCTCCCTCCGCTGCCCGCCCCCCCGGGAGGAGGGCGAGCCCCGGGCCACGGGGAGCCGGCGGCGGCGGTCCCCGAGGAGTTGCAGCGAGAGGTGGAGGAGCTGCGCTCGGAGAACGAGTACCTCAAGGTGAGCGAGCATCACCCGCGGAGGCCGGCCTGGTGCGTCCCCGCCTGGGGAGGGGGAGGCAGCGGGGGAGGCGCAGCCCACTTTTGCCCGGGACTGCGGGATCCGCTCAGACCCCCACCGGACCTCATGCCCGGTGTCACCCTCGGGAGGGGGCAGGGGGCAGGGGGTGCCGGCCACGGCCCCGTGGCACCGGCTTGAGGGCAGATGAGGGACTTGACGCGTGTCATCGTGGCGCAGCGTAAACGCCCGGTTTGCGGAGGCTGGATGAACTGAAGCCGGGTGCAACATGTACTGTGGCAGTGTTAGCGTTTGTTTGTTCGACGCGGTGGTGGGCCGGCAGACCCCAGCTCTTTCTGAAGCGCCGCAAGCTCTCCGCTGGTTAACAAGACCTCGCTTTCCAGGAACTGATTTCCTCAGTATCACCCATTAGGAAGAGCCAAAGGAACCGGTTCCCTCGGTTCCCGTGGAAAGGTTGACAGCGTTTCCTTGTCCGTCTTGTTGCGTTATCGCTGGGAAGTGAAGCCACTTGTGCCGAGTACTAATAGTACTAATACAAGAAGTACTAATACAAGAGCGGCAATAAAAAGGGACACTGAATCCTTGTACGGGTAGAAAGGGCGTCTGTGTGCATTCATCCTTGGAGAAACGGGGATGTTTAAGTTTTTTAACTTAAAAAGTTAAATTCAGGCATGCTCTGAGCTGGGTTGACATGCGGGAACCTCTAGTTGGACTTGCACTTACAATCTGATCTTTTGGCACAGCAAAGAGGCTACATCCATAAAGATCTGTAAATAAGATAAACTGAGGTAGTCATGTCACTGCAGTTACTGTACCGTTTAACTCTGTTGCTGGAGAGAAGAGCCCTTCTTCCTTGATGTTGGAAACATCCTATTGTCAAGGAAAATGACCATGGAAATCCCTGGGAGTTTTGCTAGGGTAAGGGCTGGCGTAGGGTGTAACCTTGGGAGAGGCGGCTTGGTGAAGGGGCTTGTTAATGGGGTTTTGGCTGAGGGACAAGAAACAATGTTCAGCATAGCAAAAGGTTAACAGTGGGGGTGTGCAAGGTTCTTTGCTGGGTGCTGCTTAGTGAACTTGAAAAAGGAATGAGCAATGATACAGCAAGATTTTTTTTTTTTTAATCTTAAGTAAAAACCAGCCAGGACTTGGTTGTTGACTTAACAGGCCCCTCTCCCCGCTCCCAGGAATGAGTGAAAAATTAAGGCAGAGGATGGAAAATAAATCACAATATTCAAGATTTGAAGCGATCAGAGGGAAGAAGGAGTGAGTATGTGCTTTTCTGGGTTTCAGATGTTTAAATGCGTTAACTCTGAGACGGAGCAATGAAGATCTCTGTTCGGTGTGAAACTGCAGGCAGGAAATGTGTTAGATTTCAGTGGGAACTGAACAGACAGTAACAAAATATTATTATGTTTTATAGATCTGTAGCTGTTCACAGTTCAGTGGGTGTACCTGAAACACTGTGGGCACTACTAGTCATCTAGAAAAGGATTAATACAGAACTAGACCGATAAAATTATTGGCACATATCAGTCTTTTTATCACCCTCATTGGATGGAAAACTCCCAAGTGCGTGAGGGAAAGGTAATAGTTTGTCAAATGATGATCAGCATTCAGAACCTTTATCACAGACCAGAAAGAAGACAAGATGTAACAAAATCAGAACTGATAATAGGAATTGTTTTAGGAGTAGGTAAACTGGCACTGCTGTTAGAAGTCATGCAGGCCAAAAGCCCAGGAGCATCTCTTTGCATTAATGGATTTGCACAATTGTAATATTTAAACTTTAATCCATTATGAAGAATGCATTAAGCCTCTTATTTCATCCTGAAATTAATTTTTAACTATGGTAAACTGAAAAGAAAAAGTGTGTCTGTGCTGTCTGAGACCGACCACTGTTAGAGTGTCCCCCCTGAGGGACTTTCTGATTCCAAGACCTGACTGTCATTGGCAAGTCATAGGTAAAGAACTTTATTCTAAATAATTTGAAACTTCTCATCTTGTGCAACAGTGTAGTCAGTTCTTCCGTCCTGATGTCTTCATCTACAGCAACTCTATCCCAAAGCTTTTATTTTTTTTTATTTGGACTATGACTTTTTCAGGTTACAAGTATTTCTGAGACCAGTAGGAAAATACAGACCAATTCTTAGAGCTCAGCATCTCAGTTGACTTCCAGTGGGCATGTCCCGTGAGCTCATGCTGTCATCTCTCCTGAGGGGAATGACTATATGCTGTTTCTGCTGTCTTGGCCATGCAGGTGTGCAAAGTTTTAGCAGTTCTGCTCCTCTCTTCAGATGGTTGGAAGCAGCTTAGTGATGCAAAAATTATCAGGACAACCCACAAACTTAATTTTCCTTTCATAGGGAAACCTATAAAAAGCTCCAAATCAAAACCACAGCATTGCCTGACTTACTCACTTGTGAGTTTGTTCCTGGTGTTCCTTACAATGTGGTTCTCTTGGGTGGTATTGGAATGAGTTGTGTTTCCCCTTTAACTGGAGGGGACTGAGGGATAACTGGGAAGCTGTCAGCTGCAAATAGACAAATGATTAGATAAATCCCAGAAGAAACTTAATTTCCTGAGCCTGGCCATATGCCGAATTTCTGTAGTTTTCCCTCCTCCTTATCCTTCCCTGCAGCTGGAATGCAACAGTAAATGTGCATAATTTTAAAGTCTGTTTCAGGGAAATTTACTGTTCACATGGGAAGGTCTTTCGTGTATCTTTCACATGTCTGGAACATAGGTTATAGAACATGGGGTGTATATGTATAGATATTCAGAGAGTGCTTAGTGCTGAAGATTACTGGAGATTAAAGGGCTACAAGAAGATAACAAAACAACCACAATAGTTTGTTTTAATTTCTACTCAAGAAGTGCTAGGAGATCTCCCAGAATGCCCCATGGAAGCCTTTGCAGAGCAGAATGTTGGTTCTACAAACATCTGAGACTTTGCATATCTCTGATCTCATAAACGGTGAGCCAGGTGTCAACCTGGTATCATGTTACCGCTGTAGGTATTTCTGGGGACTGTGATTTTACTTTAGATGAGACTTTGGCTCCAGCAGTGGTCAACTATCTGTAAAGTTAAGCCTGTAGGTGAAGTGGCTGAGTAGAGGTGTTTACATTGGGAAGCCTCTCTCGCACTACACTTGTGAAATTTCAGTGTTCATTCCTATAATTGTGTAAGCTTGTTTCTGCTACCTGCAGGGGTAGACTGTAGCACAATGGCAGCATTTAAAAGGTATCAATTATTTGTTGATGTGTAAGAGAGAAATTATATCATGGTGTTTGACTGTGGAGCCAGGAGTTCATTGCTAAGTCCTAGTGGAAGGCAAAATTTTCAGTTTTGCTACAGACCTGTTAATAATCACAAAATAGTGCCCACACAAGTTGTTGTGTTTCAGGATTACTTCAAAGTGTCCAGCACGTGGAGGAACATTATGCACCACTCAAGTCCTTGGGAAACTTTCAAAGAAGCTCTTTGTGGTGTAGAGCCCTCTAAAGGATGAGGAAGCTTAAGAGGTCCCAAGTTTTAGCAATTAAAAATGCTTGTGCTTTATCTCAGCCAAAGTTTAATTCAGACTGTTTTAATTAAACAAGCACACTAGCAGAAACAACGATGGTCCTTTTTTTGTCTTTGCATCCTTCATGGCCACAGTGGGAAAGCAGCCTTCTATGTGAGGCATAACACTTTGTACAGCCCTTGAAACAACACCAGTGCTTTCTAGGCTTTTACTGGGTTGTCTTCTCTTTGTGCCTGTGTTGGTCTAAGTTCAACATGCCAGAAATGCTGCTGCAATGTGGGCTAGCACAAAAATATGTTCTAACCTCAGCTGGGTTTATTAGATCAAGCAAGATAAACACGACGATTATCTTTATTCTTTCAGTATTCATTTTTATCTGAGACATAATGCTGGATATAAATTGAACAAGAGGTCACTTCAGGCTCCTTATTCCAGTCTGATACATCTAAAGGATATTTGTTTTTGTTCAAAATCACAGCGTGTGTCATATGAAGTTACATTGTATTTCTAGGCTCCCTTGGAACTGTACATCTTCAGGTCTGTAGGCTTGAGATGAACTCAAGAGGAGAAATACCACTGTTTCTTTTATTAATCTGCAGGGAGTTCTGTGTGTCAGAGGGTTTTGCAGAGCAAAAATGATACGCTGAGGCCAGATTTTTTCCATTTAGTGAGATTTGCAGGGGTTAGGAAAACAAAGCTCATCCCCCATCTCTGCTTGACATGCTGCTTTTCCCACCTGATGACTGGTGGTCCCAAAGAGAACGGAGGCCATCACCCTTCCTGGGGCACAAAACCATCTAGAGGGACAGTCAGCTGTTGGAGGGAGATGTCACTCTGGGGAAGAATAGCGAGGAGACCACCTGCCTTGTAAGCCCCAGCTGTGTCCCCATCAACCCCAGCACTGCCTGTGGGGAGGATTAGCTGTGTGATGCACCAGGCAGTAGTTTCCCTTGGTGGCCCTCACTAGATGATATCCATATTGCACCAGCCAGATGACTGCTTGAATGACTTCAGCTGACCCAGTGGAAGAAGTGTGTTGAAACAACACTGGGGCTAATGCTTCAGCAAGGCAGAAAAGCCACCAGACACTGCTCTTGCTCTTGGATCCAGCAAACCTAAACCATCCCTGAAGTCAAGAAATGGTCACATTCCTACAGTTTTCCAGTTTTCCTCTTGTTTGGTGCACAAGCTTCAATGTCACCTCAGTGCAGGACACTCGAAGTAGTTTGGTTTGAGAGCTAAACAATAGTATCAGTGCCCCAGGGACTTTACATTAGCATATTTTGCAAGAGGCAAAAATAAGGGTTGTTGCTTTCTTCCCAACTGAAGCCGTTTAGAGCATATTTATCCCAGCTGCAGTTCTGCCGTAAAGTGGTACGAGGGATGTGTTTATTCCATAGCGGCAGCAGCATCTCCTACATACAGACAGTTGGAGATATTTAAAATATGAAAACAGAGATTACATAAAATCACAGTTCATGAATCTCAGCTTTATTAAGGACTTTCTGGAAGTTGTGGATTTGTCAGCATAATAGCAGCTTCTCACTGTAATTTTTACCCTTCCTTCTTCCCTCAATCTCTCCTCTTTTGATTTAACATATATTAAATAACCTTCTGTTTAGAAAATAGTACTGCCATAACCTATAAATATGACTTTTGGCCAAATCAACAAATACTTACATAAATAATTTCATCCTTAATTTACATTTTGTTAGCTTTCCTAGTTTGCAAATGTTTCCAGGTCAGTGTATAACTTCTAGACACTGATGATTTTAATACACTGAAGCCTAGACTTTCAGTTTGATAGTGTGCATAAGTCTAAGGGCATAGTAATAAATTCAGTATCCTCACATCTTTTATTCTTTTATGCTGTTTTCTGCATGTAATCTCTCCTGAACAGTAATTTCAAAAAATTCTTTTTTTTTTTTTTTTTACTTATTATTGTGTTCCAGTTTTTAGTGTCTATTCAAGCTCTGAGTTAAGAGCTTTTTCTGTACTAGTCAGTAATTCAGCTCAGTGAGGGTAGATCAGCAGGCTGACCCAGATGCAGCTGGTGCTGATGCCACACCTCTGTCTTTGGACTTTATTTTGTCTGTCCCCTTGAATAAAATATCCTCGTTGTCCATGCGTTTTACGGTTGTCCAGAGGACTCAAGGGTAATGGAGCACATCTGGTGCACCCTTGGAGCGTACATCTCTGTTGAGTTTATTTCAGAGGGAATCTGATTCTTTTGTGCTTCATGGGCTGAATGAGTACACATGGGCTGAATGAGTACATAATTGGTGGGGATGATTGGAAAATTTACTTTCAGATCTCATTATGGATCTTGACCAGACCGTCCAATGAAGATGCAGCCCATCAGTTCTGCAAGTGTTCCTGGTCATCTCAGTTGGAATGACTCATAGGAGTATGGCTTACTTAGAGTAATAGCTGTATGGCCTGGATCTTGCTATCTCGCTATCTCTCTCTCTCTCTCTCTCTCTCTCTCTCTCTCTTTTTTTTTTTTTTTAATAAGAATCCTACACAAGGCATATTCCTATAATTTACCCTTAATTATACTTCATTAGAAATTAAATCAATAATAAACAAGCATGACATCGGTAAAGGTATTAATGAGATAATGGCTTCTGATGGGCAGGTCTTCAGTTTTCACAGTGCAGATGTGAAATGACACCATCAGTATGTATTTGGGCTGCACAGCAATGTAAATTGCACATGAGCTTTCCCCTTCAGCCATCTCACCTTGGCTTGGCAGACTGACAGGGAAACAGTGAAGCCTATTTCTGTTGCTTTTTGCACCGAAGCCTGGGGGAATCCTGCAAAGGGAGCAACAACTATTGAAGTGTGGCCCTGTCATTCATACAGCTGCCTTGTCAGTCTTGGGACAGAGATCCCTATTAGAACCCAGAGAGCTGGCCTTTAGGAAGTCATTTGGGCCAAGTACCTGAAACCCTAAGCGGTTAGATTCAGGAGCAGGAGCAACCTGGATTTCTTCTGCAAATTTGGAAAGAGCTGCTGGTTAGAAAATTACTTTTCCCACACTTCCATTTGCTCTTCCTGGTGAGCAGAGTGGCATCTGGAAAGAAAAGCAGTTTAGCTTTTCCCTAACCAATATTCTTTCTTCAAGGACTCTCTACCTGCTTACTGAAAATAACAAGATAATTACCACTAAATTAAAAGGGATGAAGAGATTGCTCTCATCCCCTACAGGAACCTACAGCAAAATGAAGCTTCTTACGCTGGCACTTAACCTCCCAATTTCAACTGCCACTTTTGGCAGTTGCACCAGAGCAGGTTCAGATTAGATGTTAGGAAGAAATTCTTCACTGAAAGAGTTGTCAGGGTGTGGAACAGGCTGCCCAGAGAGGTGGTTGAGTCACCATCCCTGGATGTATTTAACAGATGAGTAGATGAGGTGTTCAGGGATATGGTTTAGGAGAGGTACAGTTGGACTTGATGACCTTAATGGTCTTTTCCAACCTAGTGGTCTGTGATTCTTCAAAAACTTCACCAGTGAATCAGATGTGAAGTGGCCAGAGTATTTGGCTATACCCCGAGGAGGAGTGAATAGGGTCCAGACCATAAATTGTTTTGAAAGAGTCCTGCTGGGTTTGATCTGCAGAGTTCATTTTCTTATGGTTAATTAAAGTTTTTGAAACTTCTGAGGATGTCATTGATGCAAGGGTAAGTTCTGTTAGTGTGCTTACACTATTCATTTTCAGGCAGTGTATGGCATGAGCATGATCCCGCTCACTGAGGAGTAACACCTGAGCTTCTCCATCCACACAAATATCCTACACCTTCTGCTGTCCCTGGGAGGGCTCTACTGGTAGAGCAAAGCCAAGCTGCTGAGTCCAGAGTAGTCATTTTGGAAATAACAAGGCTGGTGCTTACCCTGAAGTCGACTTGAGCTGGCTCAACAAACTGGTGTTAAAACGTAGCTGTATAAATATAGGAGATTTTATGTGTGGATGGGATTTTGGCAGGATTAACACCATAATTCTAACATAACTATGCTCATGAGGCTGAGAAGTTCAGCACATCTTTCTTTTGTCAGGACTGGGCTCAGGCACAAGATATGTCCCTCATTTGTTGCAAAAGCTCTAGTGGAGCAAGATAAATACAGGGAAAATCTTGAGCATGCCTCAGTTTAGGCCATAGGAAGGGGGACTGGTTGAGAGGACTACAGGGGGTCTGTAAGCACACATGTTCATGGAGGGACTGGACAGGGATGTTCCAGCCTGGGGGGGTGCTCTGTCAAGGGAGCTAAATCCATAGCCATGTCTTCTGAACCCCAACACAAGCGTGAAATATTCTCTAGCCATCCTTGGTGGTTCAAGTGTCATTTATGGATCTGAAGTGAGATGACAGGGCAGCTAGCTCCAGTGCAAGTTCTTTTTGAATCTTACTTAGGCTATATTTTCCACAGAAAGGTCTTTATGGTAAAATTAAATTTTAAAGAAACTTTAGAAATTTAGTTCATTACAAATACTCTTCTGGCTTTTTTTTTTCATTTTTTTCTTTTTTTTGTTTTATGGCCAACTTTGCTCAAAGTTAGTAGAGTCATAGTTTTCCTTTCATAATGTAGTTTAATGGCTTGTACCCCTGTGCTTGGAAGACCTTTATAAGAGTTTTAGCTCTGGAGCTTCAGTCATGCACAGATTAAACAAATGGGAATAATAGAGCTTATCCTGTTCAGCCATAAATCTTTAAATCTGACTTTAGACAGCATGTGCCCCTCCTCATGGTATAATGTGAAATTGGGGCAGTTCATGATGCCCAGAAAAGAGTGACCAGATTACTCCCACGGGCACAGGTTTTATTTTGCCCCTGTGGTCCTGTTATTGAAATGTGTGTGTGCACAACAGAAGCCTGCTTTCTCCCATACCCAGCCCATCTGTCATTAAACATGTACACGGTGCCTGGCTTGGATGGGACAGCACTTTCATATGGAGCAGTTTGGTGTTTGGCGTAAAGTTTTGTTAAAGTTTTCAAGGGGCAGTTTCATTTTTAGGAAGTGCTGATTGTTAAAAGGGCACATCACAGAGAGATGCTGAGGTACTCAGGTAGGTTTACTGTAGTCTAAATAAAGCAAGGAATCAGTTCAGATGGTGGCAAAGTATTATGAACTTTTCAGTTTAATTAGAGAGGGTAAAAGGAAGGTGTTACCAGTTTCAGGAGACAGATAAGCATCTGGTCTGGTTTTAATTATTAAAGCAAATGTAAGAAATATAATAAGTATTCATTATTTTAGCTCATCATATAATTAGTCAATTCTGGGATTAAACTTCTGTTCCTATGACTTCTAGAGCTGCATGTTGCTATCTGTGTTACTTCATTAATATGGTATCCTAGTGAGCATGTTTCCTATTTTGCTCCCACGGGTGAGATTTAGAGGTATGATGGAGCACTGTTTTGATTTCTCACAGGATGAGCTGGATGAACTTCGGGCTGAAATGGAAGAAATGCGTGACAGCTATTTGGAGGAAGATGTTTACCAGCTGCAGGAGCTCCGGAGAGAGCTGGACCGGGCAAACAAGAATTGCCGCATTCTGCAATATCGTCTCAGGAAAGCGGAACAGAAAAGCTTGAAAGTTGCACAAACAGGCCATGTGGATGGAGAGCTCATTAGGAGCCTGGAACAAGATTTAAAGGTGGGTGAGAGATCCATATTCACAGTGACAGAGAGAAGGCTGGGATTTGGCTCCTTGCAATGAAAGGGAGGGTGTCACATGAAACAGGCAGTAGTTCTCCAAGTGTCAGGACCAATTTCCTTCTTCTGTGGTGGAGAACAAATATGCAGCTTATCATCATAAAAATATGTTAGGGAGTAAAGAAACATGTACTTATATTCAAAATGAAAGAAATGCAGTCAAGTTACATTTGTGCATTTGAAAGATTTGAAGGATTTTGTTTTACTGATTTTACTGAAGACCTTAGCTTTGCAAAACTGTATAAACAAAACCTGATCTGCTTTTCCCAATTCATACAATTTCCTTCCTTTTCTCTTCTTGCTTATGCCAAATAACTGGAAAAAACCCCACTCTAGTCAAAGTTGCATTTCTTAGTGCCCAATGAGTTACTCATAATGGAAACAGACTGTTAGAATATTTTAGCAAGACAGATAGAGAATCAAAATGCTATTGCCATAAAACCACAAATTCCTGTGAAGTTATGTTCATACTGAACAGTTTTCACTTTTTTTTTTAGAGATATTTCCATCAAGGCTAAGCTTTGTATAAGCATGATACTTATCTGGCTTTGCTCACCTGTCTTAATATTGCTATCTTTTAGCTGTCTTGAAAGTATATGTAGAGATGGGCTGCTTACCACTAGAATTGTTAAGCAATTTGTTAAACAAATGCAAAGCATTAAATCTTCTGGAATCCACTTCCCAGCAGTGGCAATGAGAATAACATATCAAGTCATCAAAATTTTCAAAAAATCAGACCTAATTTTCTATTTTATGATAAAAACCAGATGATAACCATATCATTATAGAAATTATGCATTACTTGGTAAAATTCTTGTTCATGGTTTCAATCTCTTTCAAGTGAAAAGAGATATCAATATCAATATCTCTTTCACTTGAAAGAAATATTGATTTTTTTTGCTTGTTTGTTTGGTTTGGTTTCACTGACTTGTTGTAATTCAGTAATTCATCATTTTTCATGATGAATCTCCTTTCCAAATGTTTTTTTGAGTAAATATTTATTCGTGTTAGGCTGGACTCAGAAAACCTAAGCTAGCATATATTTCTATGCTCTCATATCACTCCTCCCTAGTTCTGATTGCTGCAAGAGCAGCAAATTTGAGTGAATGAGACTGCTGCACGGATGCAGCTTTGATCGATTACCTGTCAATTTTACAGCACAATTCCTCATCTTTTGTTTTACTGATGTGATATGCTGGGACTTTGATGTGCAGGTTTGGTATCTGCTTGTTTCCCCCTGCTGTTCATGAACTTGCCTTAGCATAATGTGGAGAGGGAGCTGGAGATGGGTAATCAAATATATTTTCATCTTGGATTTCTTTATTAGAAATGCATATTAGTTTTGATACTTGGAAGGCTTGTAGTCTTTCATCAACAATCTCATAACTGAATTAAATATCTCTCAGCTGTCTAGTGTCCTAATATGCTTCCTACTGTAAGAGACGTACTGTAGCTGTTGCTCATCATAGATCCTTTTCACGTGTTTGTGCTCTTCTGACCAGGTAGCCAAAGATGTTTCTGTCAGACTCCACCATGAACTGGAGAGTGTGGAGGAGAAACGTGTTAAAGCAGAAGATGAAAATGAAATACTTCGGCAGCAGATTATTGAGGTGGAAGTATCCAAGCAGACACTACAGAATGAGCTGGACAAGTTAAAAGAGGTAAGCAGTAGACAGGAAAGCCATGCTGAGTGGTGTTGCAGGGTTAGATGGGAAATTTGACATGCAAGCATCTTAGACTAACTCTTAAATGAAATGCCTACTGATACTGCTTGTACAATTGCCCAGTAGGTCTCCTTGTCTTTGCTGTGTGCCCCAAATGTGTCGATAATTTAGAAACAAGAGAGAGGTAGAGGAGTGGTGTTGGGTCTTTTGACTGGGGCTTCTCAAGGCCTTCTGTCCCATTTTAAACTGGCTCCTCAAAGCCTCTCTTTCTGCTGGAGCAAGACCATCTTTGATTCGACTCCACTAGCTTTGACTCTCCTTTAAGCAGAATGGGACTTGCAACTATTTGAGAGTCAAATGTGGTGTGTGTGACTTGACTCTGAAGAGGATACTTCAGATAGGCAAGCTGATGCTTTGGCAGATGCTTTTCAATGGTGACAATGGGAGCTACCAGCATGAGCAGGAATGTGGTCTGCAGTGTATAAATAACATTGTGCATTGGGTGCAGAAACACTTTCTGTTGAGAGAAGGGATTGTTTATGTTGGAGCCAACACATAGTTGTACTGGTTGAAGTGACAATCCTTGGAAGCCAGTGAGCTGAGGAGCAGGGGACAGTGAAGGAAAGCCAAATACTAAGTGTGGCTCTTTGCCAGAGCCCACATCCTGGTCTGTAGTGGTATTTCTGTTCTCTTAACAGTACAGCAGATTGGCGGCTCACGGCCTCTGCTCTGTTTTAAACCAGATTGAGATAGAGCATTTGAACATAATGAGGTAAGGCATTTATCCTCTGAGCCCTGGTCAGATTTAGAGAGCTGGTGCAATTATGTGTTATTTTAATCTTTCAAACAGTGTTTGCAAGTCAACTGTCACAAAGCCTGACTCAGTTTTATAAGGACAACCCCAATTTAATTTCCCTGTGCAGTTGGATTATGAGGAGTCCAGTGCAAGAGTTTTGGAGCATCTTGTACCTAACAGAACAGATCACTGACTGGTGTAAATACCAGTGTTGCTATCTTTACACAAAAGATAAAAGTCTGCATGATGTTTTAGCTATTCTTCATTCTCAATGTTCCTTGGGAGTGCCGTGCCTAATGGACGTGATGCTGTGTTACAGGGTCTGCCATCTATATGCCACACAACAATACCATGTCATCCACAGTACGGAACATACTGCTTGTTGCTGATCAAAAGACAGGTCCACTAGATACCGCTTGATGATCTTTTGGATTAAGCTGTTTGTGAAACTGAACTGTGGGTGAGCAGCGGGAAAGAAACTGGCCCAGCAGTGCTGGAGTCTCAGGCTGGCTCTAACCAGGCTTAATTCACCCTGCTGCTTGGGTTGTTACAGGCTAACAGGGCAGGAAAGGCCAACTAACTCCACTCCACTGCATTTCACGTCAGAGTGAATGTACTGTCACTTTGGAAGCAAACTTTGTCCCATGAGAGGCAAAGTCTGGAGGGGAGCTAGGGAAAGGAGGTGATGGGAGATAGAATGATGGGATGTGTTCATACTGATCTGGAGGCAGCGGTAAGGCATAAGATGTAGCATAAGATGCTGTAGTAGTGGAGAGAGAGTCTTTTTCTCATGCCATGAGTGGTGATTTCTCTGGGAGTCAGAATTTTACAAGGTCATGGTTTGTGAGAAGAAAATTTGGGTCCCCAGCAGGTCACACAAGGACAGAGGAACCAAAAGATGGAGAAACAGTGTGATACGTGTGCCACATAAGTATGTGTTTTGCAACGTTGTTGACATTGCTAAAAATAAAATAAAGATTCTTTGTCTCAAAATGTGTTCAAGTACCAGAAGCAATGCCTCTTTAGGAACATTTAATGTGTACAAAGCTCTAAAGGAATCTCTTATAGATGTGCCAGTCAGAAAACTAGCACTTTATATTTCAGAAGAAAAGTGACCCAGAGGCCATGTAGCTTCTTCCCAGTCCTCCGTGACTGTGCATCTTGTCTATCTAAAGGCTGACACTTAGAAGGAGCGTCTTCCCTATCCAGTCCTGGAGCATTGCCCAAGACCCAGTTAGACAGTATTTGCTCACTGTCACCACATGCTCATTTTCTGTAATATCCTTGACTGTTCTCAGCCCTTTTCCTCTGTCATCCTCTGATCAACAACAAAGGTTTTTTACATCCGCGTTCATGTTTATTGCTTAATTCAGTGCTTCCGCTTCTCCTGTTGTGCAGTTCCCTCGGGTCCAGTTTCTGACTGCAGTGGATGTCATATATGTTGATTACCTTTAATGTGTTTTGTGTGCTGAAGTATCTTGAAGAATTGTGCACGTCTCTGAAAGAACTCTTTCATTAAAGCCATCCTTGTTTTTTATCGTAACCTTTTGGAGGTTTCCCAACATTTACAGTGTTTAGTGCTGTTACATATTCGTTCACCACAGTACCTGTTTTGATCTCCTGTAATACTTTCAACAGGTATTTTGGTGTGAAATATATACAGACTTGCTCTGTCTAAATAAAATCCTTATTTCTTAAAAAAAAAAAAAAAGCCTTTCAGGTTTAACTGTGAAATTAATTTAAGCCTCCTCCTGACCGTATAATTTCCAGTTGTTTTATTAAGTATCTATGAGATAGGCTTTCAACATTTGTCACTAAATAACATTTCTCAGTGTGGGTCAACTTTGCAATTAATAGCAGCAAAGTTGTAACAGAGAAGAAGGGTGACAACAAATCACATGCCTTGTCTTTCACAGTGCTCTTATCTCCTCTTCTGCTGCTGTGTCATAGCTAATGCACTTTCTGCCTCAGTACCAGGTGCTTCTGAATTCCCATTTTATGACATGCTCTCAGCAGCTTTTCATACTCTAGAAGAACCACATCTAGACCCTTGTTTTTTTCTGGTATCTGCTAGGTGCTCTCCATCATCAAAATACTCTGTTTTTCATGGATTGTTTCAATAAGGAGGTCCTGTATCATAGACAAGTCACTTAGAGGTTTTTATGGTAATGTCACCTCTCTTTCTTTTTTTTTTTCTCCTTTCTCTTTCCCCCCCCCCTTTTTTTCCATAAGCATGTTCCATTCCATCCCTTCAGCCTTTTGCAGCATTTCCTAGAGACATACTTCGAACTGAGAAGTGGTCTGGTAAAGATTTTTAACAAATACTTGTGGATTTTATCCAATTCTGGTATCAAGTTAGATACCATTCTTCTCTGAGTGTCTTCATCAGCATCCTAGAATTTACTTTGCTTAATCATGCCACTCTACCTTCTTTTTTTCAGTCCTCTTAGCTGAAAGATAATATGGTGCTTTCCATTCCTAGAATTCTTCTTACTGTTGTTTGGCGTTTTATTTGTTATAGAATAGTTTGAGTTGGAAGGGACTTTCAAAGGTCATCTAGTCCACTCCCCTTGCAATGATGTTGCATATTTGACACGTGTTTGACATGGTTGCAATTTAGTAAATTCAAAATTTATTAATAGTATAAGGTAAATAAGATGTTAAATTTTAGCATCCCTTAATGATTGACATTGAAAGCTTTACAAGTAATTCAGTAAAATAGAATCAAAACAGTGACTTAGTTACGGATTTGAAGATGACAAGATTCATGCTAACTTACAATAAGGTGTTTTCAATCAAAGTGCCTAGATACATGTGTATATATAAAAATAAACATAAGACAGATAGGTACAAACAGGCAAACAGAGATACTTGGGCCCAGTGATACATGCCACCCACACTCATAAGGGCAAATGTATGGTTTTGAATATGCACATACGGAGAGAGGTGGATGAAGGAAGTTAGCCTACACTTAAGATTTCCCTCTTCACATTTAGAGTAAATACTCAGAATGCATCGGCATTCCTCAGTGGGTGATAGCTGAAACTGGAGAAGGCTGCCTTTGCTCTGGCACACAATTCTTGTGAAGTTTGCTCCTGAGAGGTATTTCAGCTCAGGGGGAATACTGGTCACAGCCCACTATGACCCAGGAGAGCTCTAAAGGGTCTCACTTAGAATTGCTATTTATAGGATCCAAGACAACTCACTTTTCCGCTTTGGCCCAGCTCGGATGATGAAATATTCTGGTACTTTCTACCAGTTTCACAGACTCGTAAGTTTTCTGGCATCTCCCCATTTTGGGCCACGGCTCAGGTGCAGGCATGCAGGGTTGGCAGGGGGTGGTTGATTATCACTGTAGTTCCCAAGTAATGAGTCAACAAGCGTGTCATGATCCAAGCACAAATGTACCTGGACATTCTTGCTAACAAGCGAACGAGAACCAGACACATAAAGGTGGTGTGTGGCTCCAAAAAAAAAAAAGGGGGGGAATTACATGAAGTACCAAGCAGATCAAGAAGGAGGGGAAGGTAGCACCAACCCAAATGAGCAGGGGTATCTTCAACAAGATCAGGTTGCTCAGAGCCTCGTCCAGCCTGACCTTCATTGTTTCCAGGAAGGAGACATCTACCACCTCTCTGAACAACCTGTTTAGTGTTTCACCACCCTCAGAGTAAAGAATTTCTTCCGCAGTATCTAACCTGAACCTACCCTTCTTCAGATGAAGCCTAATCTCCTTAGTCCTCTCAGTACATGCCCTTTTAAACAGTCCCTCTCCAGCTTTCCTGTAGGCCCTGTCAGGCTGCAACAAAGTCTCCCTGGAGCCTTCTCTTCTTTCGGCTGAGCAAGCCCAACAGTCTCAGCCTGTCTTCACGAGAGAGGTGCTCCAGCCCTCTGACCATCTTTGTGGCCCTCCTCTGGACTCGCTCCAGCAGATCCATGTTTGCTGTACTGAGGAATCCAGAGCTGGTTTATTGCTGTGTAGGGTCATCATTCTCCTACTCTTGCTTGAAATACTTCCACTGATGCTTCTGAAGCTACTTCTTTCACCAGGTAACAATGTTATATTCTCTCTGAATATTTCTTTACTGACTGCCAAGATTTTCTTCTTAGTCTTCTCTAACAGCTGCAGCACTGTGGGTCATTGGAATTTTTTTTTCCACAATTACATTCACCTTACTTTTTCAGTATCCCTTTTTCAACTTTTTTTTTTTTTTTACTGTGAACTTTTCACTGGTTTTGGGCCTCCCTCTGATGCGTTTTTTTGTGGCATTCTCCATCACACTTCAGAGTTTTGCTACTGCTGTGAGCACTTCTTTGTAGCATATCTTTACAAAACTGGGATGTCTCCAAGAACTGTTCCTTCTAGGAATTTGCTAGTTTTTTTATGTGGCTTCACAAAGCTGCTTCTTCCTTATATCTTTAAAACCAAAGGCAGTATACCCTCGAAGATTTGATGGGTATATATATTACAGCCAAGGCTTGCTTGCTTTTTTCTCTTGTTGTCTAGGTTAACATGTTTGTTTGAGTCAGTAGGTTGCCAGGAGAGAAAGAAAAATTAAGAAATTAGTCCATCACTAACAGATTACCTCAGCAACATCCCTGCAATTGTCATTTTCCTCCTTCCAAATATCCCAATTCAGTTCATGAGAAATGCTGGTGTATATTAAGAATCTCACCTGGTCAGCCATCAAGCATTCAGAAAATGCTTTCCAAAGTTTCCTTTCCTTGCACCAATGCACAACTCTTACCAGTTCTCTCCAGAGCCTCTACAAACCAGGCTTGGTAACATCAAGTGGATTTTTTTTTGAGATCTGAACATCCTCCACTTAATATCTATCCTATCCCAAACATCATTTCCTTGGAGACACTGGGGCATCTTTAGGGAATATTGTCCTTATATTTCTTAGTCCCACTCTTAAAAATTTTTGCTTTTGCCCCCTCAACTTGAGGCAACCTCTCAGCAAAGATATTTCATGACTAGATGATCTATCTTTAGTCTAAGTTGGAACAGTTGTGAAATCGTGCTTGGCAAGTGTCAGGTGCCTTTATATACAGTGATCGTTAATTCCCCTGCAAGATTACACTCAGAGTAATTCTCTCTCTAAAAACTCCATACCTGAGTAAGAATAAATCACTTTTGCTACTTACTGTAGAAATACACTGAGATGGTATAAGACCCATTCTTCCCTGTGGGGATAATGAGTCGATCACTTGTTTGCAGCTGCCAAACGTATTTTTGTGTGATCATTGTCTGGGTTTGGCATTGTGAGCGAGGGAAGAGAAAGAGGCACAGCCCTGGTGGTGCTGACGCTGCTGGGGAGGAGCAGCCCTGCCCGACCAGACAAAGACCGGGAGGATTAGGGATGGGGGTAGCAGCTGCCGAAAGATTTTGTATGAGTGCTGTGGTTTAGCAAGTAACGAATGAGAGTTGTGTAAGTGGGAAGAAAGGGACATTTGTTGGCTGTGGGATGGCCACACTGAGCAGATGACAGTCTCTGTATTGCCGCTGGAAGCAGAAAGACCCGAGCGGGAGCAGCTGGAGGTGTTGCTTTCTCTCTTAGAAGGACCTCTGGCACAGTGGCAACTTCCTCTGTGAAACTGAGGTTTCCTTGGCTGACTTCACTTGAAATCGTTTGTGCTTTGAGCCCTCCGGATTGTTTGGACCATTATTGGATTGAGATTCTCCAGGCACGTTAACTCCGGAAATCACTTCCAGTTGCTGGAGAACCAAAACTGCAGCTTGTGTTTACTCGGGGGTGGTGGGGTGAGGTTTACAAATAAAGGCAGAGGCAAATTGAGAAGGCAAGAAATACTGCTTCTAGTCATTTCCACGTGAGAGGAGAGAAATGGAAGTCCACTGACCATTATTAATGTCTCCAACACATCTCTCTAGGAGACAGACTGAGATTAAAACCAGTGCATACTGTAAATGGGATTTCTCAGGTTACCTGTGGGTTTTTTAGGGCAGTGGCTTGTCTCAAGGCTCTTTCATCCAAGGCTTGCTTGCTAATGGGGCTGTTCCCATGTCCTCTTCCCCTGCAGCACCTGACTTTTGAAACACAGTGCAAGAGCTGCTGCTTTAAAGTCAACGTAATTTTTTAAAAGATATTTGTTCCTTTTAACAGTGAAAAGCTGCATTCTAAAACTTTCAGAAATATTAGATATATATGAGATGAGATGAGATGAAATATCTTCCAGGCTTCTTATTTAGAGACAAATTTTGCTCCAGAGTGCATGTGCACTACTCTGTTTAACATCACTAGAAGCAGAGACCATTTTTCTGATAGAAGAATTTAGCTCTATAAACATAATATAGCAAAATAAAATCTGGAGGCTGCTTCTTAGAGATGAGCATGACAGTCTGATTTTCACTGCCTGAACATTTTAAGTAGGGTATACTGCACGCAGCATGTGTGATTATTCCAATCTGAAATCACTTTTCCCTCTTTTCTCCCTGATGTAAACACACAGGTGTGATGGGAAGTACACAAATGGTGAAGAAATTATTCATGGTGAAAACATGCTTGTTTGTTTTCATTAGCTAGGATTTCATACATGTTTATTAAGGTAGCACATAATTTTCTTCGGTCATTTCTCAAATTCTTTTCTTCACCAAGGTGAATATACGTTTTTTTTTGTAGTAAATTACTTTTCTTACTTATGAATATAACATTAATTAATGGGAATTTGCTGGGAGATAGTAAAGAGAAGACTTAGAAAATAGAGATTCAAGTAACATTGAAGGGGCTAAACAAGATCATCATGTTGACCCAGTAACCCTGCTTAGAAGTCACTGCTTGTGACAGTTATAAGTCATGAAGTCTTCTGCAATAATAATAACTAAACCCATTAACTGCATGAAAGTTTTACTGCAGCACCATTGTGTCTCCGGTATCTTTTTTTTCCCTGTGATAAATAATGAATTAGTACCTAAACCACAGTGAATGATTTATAATCATTATGGCATTTCAGGAACTGTACAGATAGTGAAATAGTCTGCTCAGTGTTGGTACCAACAAACGGGATGGAGGGAAGGTGTGGGAATGGATCTGCCTTGACACGAAATGTATAGCAGTTAAGGAGCAAACTCAGAAACATCATTTTCAAGGAATTATAATATACGTCTTCTAATGCACTATTTGTATTTTTTTTTTAGAAATTTAAAAAATATGTGGAAACAAGAAAACAACCAAAAATTGTCTTACGTTTTGTGCCAGACCCTTATGCTTATAAATATCCCTTTCTCCCTTCTGCCCCTAGCATGTCCATCTGGATTTAGCTTCGGCTAACCTTTTTTTTTCTAGACATTTGTTATTTGTCTGCATTTGCCAGCAATCTTCTGATACTGCTTCCAAATTCTGCTCTAATGTGAGGGTTTTTGAGAGCAAGTAGCAATAGCTGCTGGTCAGACACAGGGTTTTATATCATGCAAAATCCCCTGTCCTACTGGTACTCAGCCTGAGCAGAGCCTCTGCTCCCAGATATGGGCTACCTCTAACTCACCTCCTCCACAACCTCATTCTGAAAGGCTTTGGTGGAACTCAACTGGCTTTTGCATATGGATAAATGACATGTAAGGGATGTCATTTACAGGAGGAATGATCACCTACTGTAGCTGCACGATTGACCAGGTACCAGTTAGTTATAAGGAAACCTTCTTTGTATAGTAACTGAAATTCCTCTATGCCCCATTTGTCGTATATAGGTTTGCTTGCTATATAGCAGAAGATTTTTTGTAACTAGAAGGCAGCTACTCTTTCAATAATAGAAACTGGCATGAAGATAACCTCCATGAAGCTCAAATTGTGTATCGGTCTCCCCATCCTCCACCCAGTTACCAAAAATAATCCTGCTGGCTGTCACATGGGCTTCAGCAGTGACAGTGCAAATGAACTGTAGCCTCTGAGACATCTATATTAAACTTTTATGGGAAAAATATAGGCTTATTTTTTATTCTTTAATTTATCCACAGCATAATTAAAGATTTTCTCCAGCAAGCCCTTGTAAAAATTTGGTAACAGACTTGTCGAGTTCTGGGGAGGGGGGGAGAAAACTAGGGCATTCTCACCAATTTGTAAATCACATTTCAGTTGGGGCGTAAGTCCTTGGTGAAGACAGTGCCCTTTGCTTTTCCTGCCAAGGTGTGGGCAACCCTTTGTCTCAGGGTGAGCAAATTGCCACAGCATGCTGTTGTTCTGTGAGCAGAAGCTGGCATTTAAAGCTGGGATATCCACCATTTCCCCTCTCCAGTGAAATTCAGATCAGCCACTGCCTGGCAACTGCTCACACGGGAAGTGTCATACTGGTTTGGGTGGGAGATGGGTACCCAGGACATCACAGTTCCAGAATTGGCTGACACCCTGCCCTTCCTGCTTCCCTCCCAGGGTTCAGAGGAGTCAGCAGGGATCCTAAGCAAACGTGACCTTGAGCATATCTGGAAGCTCCAGCTGAAGGAGAAAGGGTATAAAAACCTGTTCAGAAAGCACTGTTCGTTTGGTGTTCAGTGCAAGCTGGCATCACCAGCAAACTATGTGCTGCTGTTCCTGCGAGGCGCAGTGTTCCTACCACGCTTTGGCTGGCTCACGGTGAGCAGGCGCCAACTGTTTTCATCTCACATCACCGGTAATTTCATCCCAGCATCTGTAACTCTGAGTAACGGGATGGAAAAGAGGAAGAGACAGTCTGTCAGGGTGAGAAGAGGAGCTTTGTGAGATGCATAGCTTCTTACCATGTTTCCCAGATTGCCTGTGGTTTTTTGTTGTGGTGATGCCGTGTGTAGGAATACAAGTTGCATTGTAGTATTGGCAGCCACAGGGATGCAACTGTCCGGAAATTCTTAGGCGGGTGAAAAAAAAAGTCATATCTATTGATTTTTGTCCTTCTTAGAAAGGGTTAATTGATTATTTCTCTTCTGAATTTAATTATTTATGCTTGCTTCTCTAGCTCTATTTTTAAAAGGAGAATGTAACTTATTGCACAGATAACGTATGAATTATTAATATCGCACTACTCAAGCTGTCAGAGGATGAATGAGAAGGAAAGATTTGACCATCTTGGCAAGTTTTGCATTGCCACATGCAATGGCACTGGGCTTTTCCCCTTCCCTATGTCTGGCACTGTGCTGGTGAGCCTGGCTTTGCCACACAGTGCCGCTAGGCAGCCCAGCTTGGTGGTGTGTCACACATCACCCATATCTGTCAAGAAATTCTCCATTCCCCTGAAGTGGAAAAAATGGAGTCAGGTGGTGCAAGTAGATCAGAAAAAGGTTTTAAGTGGCAAAGAGGTGGAATTGAGCTGTTGGGAGACTTCAAGCAACCTCTAATCAGCACATTTTGCTGCTTTCTGTAAATAACCTCTTTCCTTTCTGGCACAGATGAGGATAATTTCACCCATCTCACTCTTTTCACAACCCAATTTATGCCAAAGTGGTGGCATGTGCTTCAGCCCTATTCTCATCCCCACGGAAGAAATCTCCACATCCCACAGGTCCCCATGGGTTTTGCCAGCAGTTATATTGCCAGGGTGCTTGTTTCAAGGCTGGCATGTTTTTTCACCTTGTTCCTACACTCAGGCTCTCAAGAAACGCCTGGGAAGGAGTCGGTTTTTGTTCTGTGGGAGGAGGCACTGCAAAGCCTTCGCTTGATTTGCATTTGGGTTTGTGCCTTCATGTGAGAAAGCATGAAGTTTCTTTTAGTACATGTAATGATAGTGCATTCAATCCAGAAAAAAAACTATGCTCTCTGCCCCTAACGGGTAGATTACCCCTGATTTCTTTCTCCTTTTCATTTTACCATATAGTTTGTTGCAAGATGAAAGCTTGAGCTCATTTGCATTATATTCTTACCAGAATATGAAAATTGTAGGTCTTTTCCCAGTGATAGTAGCTGGAGCTGGGGAGGGTAAATTGTGTTGGTATTTAGGGACATCAACATAATATCTGTGTGGGCAAAAGGAGCACAATGATCCATCTGAGATTGCCAGATGTACATATTGGTCTATTTAAGGTCTCTTTCTCAGGGATCACTCCAAAATAGTTACAGTCCAATATCTTCCGTGTGCTCTTGCTGCAGTCAGCTGTTCTGAGAGAAACTGGGTCTTCTGCAGAGATTGATGAAAGCAGCTTTCCTCACCATTGCTGTGTGCAGAGTTCAGGATAAATTCCTGTCCTTGACTTCAGTCCTGTCAAAACAGCAAAATTTGAAGCGATGAAGGAGGTATAAAGTAATTAAATGGTATGATAAACATTTCTAAGGCAGATTTAAATCTGAATGTCTTTAAGTTGCTTTTCTATTTAATTATTTTGATCATATATAGTATGTTTTTCTATAAAAAATAATTGATGATTTTTTTCTCATCTCCCCTTTTGCTTTTCAAGAGCCTGGTGCTACACAGAACTGTAGAATAGTTTGAGTTGGAAGGGACCTTTAACGGTCTTCTAGTTCAGCCCTCCTGCAATGAGAAGGGACGTCTTCAACTAGATTGGGTTGCTCAGTCTTGTCCAACCTGATAGTGGATGTTTCCTGGAAGGGGCCATTTGCAACCTCTGAGCAACCTGTGTCAGTTTTTAACCACCCTCATCATAAAAAATTTCTTCTTTATGTCAAAGTTAAATCCACCCTTTTTTAGTATAAAGCCATTACCCCTTGTGCTGTCATGAGCATGGAGCAGAGAGGCAGAATCACTTCCTTCATTTGGTGGTCACGCCTCTTTTGATGCAGCCCAAGATATGATTGGCTTTCTGGCCCATGCATATTGTTGCTTCATGTCCAGATTTTTGTTGTGTGCCCCTAGTGCCCCTGTTCAGGGCTGCTCTCAATCTACTCATTGCCAAGCCTATAGTTGTGCTTCAGATTCTACCACCCTGTGTGCAAGACCTTGCGCTTGTCTTTGTTGAACCTCATGGGTTTACATGGGCCTACTTCTTCGGTGTTTTCAGGTCCCTCTGGATGGCATCCCCTCTCTCCAGTGTGTCAACTGCACCACTGAAGTTGGTGTTATCTTCATACTTGCTGAAGGCTCACTCCAACCCACTGTCTATGATACTTGTGAAGATATTAAACAGTACTGGTCCCAGTACAGACCCCTGAGGGACACCCCTCAGATCTTCATCTGGATATTGGCCTGATGACCACTAGTCTCTAGATGTGACCATCCAATCAATTCCTCATCTACTAAACAGTCCATGCATTGAATCTGTATCTCTCCAATTTAAAGAGAAGAATTTTGTGGGGAACTGTGCCAAAGGCCTTACCCAAGTCCAGAGAGCTGACATATGTAGCTCTTTTATCCACTAATGTAGTCACTCCATCATAAAAGCTCACTAGGTTGATCAGTCAAGTTTTGCTCTTGGTGAAGCCATCTGGCTTTCTTGAATCACATCTCTGTCATCCATGTGCCTTAGCATAGCTTCTAGGAGGCTCTGTTCCTCACAGAGGTGAGACTGATAGGTAGTTAGTTCCCAGCGTCCTCCTTTCTAAAGGAGTCCTACTACTTTTCCTTTGTAGAATCATAGAATCATAGAATTATTAGCGACTCCCAGAGGTCATACAATCCAACCCCCCTGCAAGAAGTCACAGAGGTGAGACTGATAGGTAGTTAGTTCCCAGCGTCCTCCTTTCTAAAGGAGTCCTACTACTTTTCCTTTGTAGAATCATAGAATCATAGAATTATTAGCGACTCCCAGAGGTCATACAATCCAACCCCCCTGCAAGAAGCAGGGACACCCCCAACTGGATCAGGTTGCTCAGGGCCTCATCCAACCTGGCCTTGAACGTCTCCGGGGATCCAGGGGCATCCACCACTCTTACAGTAAATAACTTTTTTCTAATATCCAATCTAAATCTCCCTCTCTCTATTTTAAAACCATGACCCCTTGTCCTGTCACAACAGGCCATACTAAACAGCCTCTCCTCATCTTTCTTGTAGGCCCCCTTGAGGTACTGGAAGACCGCTATAAGGTCTCCCTGGAGCCTCCTCTTCTCCAGACTGAACAGCCCCAACTCTCTCAGCCTGTCCTCGTAGGAAAGGTGGTCATGTATCTTTTATGACAATGCTTGTTGATTATTCCTAAACAAGATGATGTAATGCATATTGCCACAAGTATCATGAACTCTGAGCAGTTATAGGGGAAGCTTCCCATATTAGTCTGGGGAGGGTCTGAAATATAGGTCCTACATTACTTACAAGGATGTGAAATGGTGGAAATCACTTGTGGGAAGGAGGTTATTGTCATACCTTGACCATGATGCATCAAAATTATAGAAAGATAGCTCTTAAATTCTCCACTGTTGTGGTAAACTGCTATAGTATATGCCTATAGTTTCTGGATTATGTTCACAAAGGAAAAGAAAAAGAAATTAAGGTTAATTTAAAAAAAAAAAGTTGGAATGCATCTTTGAAATGTTCAGCACACCAGTCCTCTCTTTTGATGTCTCTGTCATTTCAGACAGCCAAACCTGTCAGCTTTCTTCCCTCCCCTTCTTACTGGTCCCTTTTTGGTGGGATTCTCACATCTTTTGTTCCTTTCCTCTCCACTTCAGACTTTTCCTCTGCATGTTGCAGATGTGGATGCTAAGTCAAACCCAAAAGTCTCCAGCATACAGAAACCAGCCCTTGAATTAGGGGCAGCTGTGATGGGCAGGACTTCAGGCACAACTCAGCACAGCAGTCACTAGTACTGGGACTTGAGCTATGCTGTTTGAAAAGTTATTTTACAGCTGCTGCCAGAAGTTTTTGCAAGCACAAACATCTTTAAACAGGAAGGTTTTTCTGTGCTATTTCTGGTTCCACCTGCTTTCAATTTCCCTGGAAATAGCCTAAGACCATTCCCCTATTGGGATAATTTGTTACTTCCATTCTGGTCCTGACTGTACTAAATGCAAAGATCAAATAAAATGAAAACCACTATGTCAGTGAATATTAAAGTCAGGGTGGTATTGATCTTATAGTGTTGATTTCACTCTTGGGTAAAGTTTTGCATCTGAGTGGATAGTCCATCAGTTAACCATAGCGGACACTGTAATTAGGTAGCACAACTTCAGAGATATCCCTTGCTTCTTTTGGCTACTGTTGTAAGAGTAAGTATATGCAGCAATTTGTGTATTGTTCGGGGAAGAAACATGTAGAAAAGGGATGGAGTTTCTGTGGTTCTGCACAGGAAGATCAGCCATTGACATCCCTGCAGCTGCCTTTCATTGAACGTGGTTTTGTGCCATCAGGTTCTTGGAAGAAGCAGGTACATTGCATGATCTGCTGTCCTTCCGAATTGGTATGAATAAGCCACATGGAGAACTTCTGCATTTTTGATTTTGCTACAAGATGATCGGGAGAAAATTTGACAGTAATTTTCTTAGTGAAAGAGAAGGAAGAGGAGGTTTGTGAGGATGAGCATTGCTGGCGTGGACTTTTCACACATGCTTCATGTCTTCACAGATGCTTTCCTTTGAAGCAAGGGCAATAACAGTTTGTAGATGGGATACTCCACAAGTATCCACAAGTGATACCCCACAAGCATTTGCAGTGTAACGCTCCACAATACTTCTTCAAAGAATCTGGTATTAATAAACAAATCACTGTAACTTTACTATATGATCTTTCATGGTGAATACAAACCAAGAGAGAATAGTACCTTTCTGTACATTATCTTCAGTTTTCTAAACTATGCAATCTGTAATTCTCAGCATATAAAGACTGACAGCACTTTCCAGTATTCGCTGAGACTAGTTGCTAATAGAGGCATTTTCACAACTAAACCTGACAGTCTGTTAACTGGTTTTAAATGTGGGTGTTGATTGGATCCTGACACCTTTATTCCAGGTCATGGGCTGACATAATTGAAGGGGACAGGAGCACTAATTAGAATGCAAGGGTTGTCATTCTTATCATATTACAATGTGGTCTTTAAAATTCAAGCTATCTCTTCATCTCTTTCTGGTCTACAACTGCTTTGGTTCCTCACTTGGTCACTCCAGCTCTTGCTCTGAGGTCCTGGAGTTGAGTTTTACTCAGCAGCCTAGAGACAAGGGGGAGAATATGAGATTTCCGCTTGGACAATCGGGAGAGGAAATGGTTGAGATAAATCGCCCACCACTAAAGGCTCATTTTACTTCTGCCTCAGAAGTGGGAACTGCTGGGCGAGGACGACATAACAGTAACCTCTTGGAGACTTGTGATAGGAGGTGAGGAATGGAACGCCTTGGTATAGTTCTGATTTAGCTTTAACTTTCTTTTCAGGAGCTGCTTGTAGCTGATTATCCATAATCCAGACATTTCAAACAAAGTCATTAGCAGTAATATTTCTACTCTCCCTCTGAAGTTGCTCATAAAGGTTTAAAACCTTGAACCAGATTGGCAGGTTGACATTTGCAAGAAGAATTGTTTTTACCATGTAAAACTGCTAGCATAAAAGAGCCTAGGCATCGTTAAGGATTTATTGAGTTTCTATTTTCTCTGTTAAAGTACTGACTATTATTTTCAAATGAAAGATTTACCATAATAAAGTCATTAGTGACTCTGCATTTAGGGTTTTTTTTGACAGCACTCCTAGCTATTACAACCAGGCAGTTAGACCGTGCCTCTGTAGCATGCACAGCAGTGACAACTTATCTTTTCCTCTTTGATAAGAGATGGAGAATTTGACCAGAAGTGAGCAGATGTCAGAATGCTCATAGCTACCTGCAGTTGCCTTTTTTTGGTTTGTTTTGTTTTACAAGCACATGGTGTAATAGCTCTTTGGCTTTTTACTTTGTGTTCCTTCTTTCATTTCAGACCTAGATATTTTTCATGACTGAGCGTGTGTTACAAAGGCAGCCTTAGGGAGTGATGTGATGAAGAAATGCAAAGCGAACTATCACATTATTGTCCAAGTAGGAAAAAAATCAGTCCTTGTTATGCTTTTTAGGACTTTAGCATTCAGTTCATGGGAATTTTGAAATATGGGAGGAACTGATGATAGTACTTGCACATTTACCAGGGATTGGGGTAGGGAAATTGTATCCCTGGAGGGATCAAAAGTCTTGATTGCTGTCTGTCAGCAGTTTTTAAAAAGACCTAATGAATCCTTCAGACTAACAGATATGCATCAGAGCACCAAAGCACCCATTAGTTTGGTTTACTATGCAATAGCAAACAAGTGTGTGAAGGCCAATAATGTAATTTAACTACAGCCAAATATCAAGGTTTCAGTATCTTACAATTGTGGATAGTTTCAATAGTTGCCTATAAAAGCCTCCAATTAGCATCTTGTGGTGGAGTGCCACATGATGTGGGATCCAGCAACCACATAGTCCCGTTTCCCCATCTGTGGTACCGTTTTGTCAACTCCAGACTGAATTAAGACTTGCAACAACAGGTAAAGATCTAAAATCTGGCCTAGGTGAGGTTGAGCAAGCTACTTTAAAAGGGTATTTCTGTTCTTGAAAAATACTATGTAAAGCAGCGTCTGGGGCTCACTGTTTGATCAAGCAGACCTTCAAAGTAATTCTCTTCAGTGTAGTTTGAGATTACCAGTCCTGAAATGTCAGCGTGGGTTGAGGTTTCTTCGTGAACAACAGCAAAAAACTGTTCTGCTCTACAGACAATATCCCTTGTGTGGACTGTCTCCTCTCTGCTATGGGCAGCGGAGGTAGCCTCTTCTTTCAACCACACATCAGAGGGCACTGGCCAACCCACTAGCCTCTGCCTTCTGTAGCAGATGTTAATTCATCCTCCTGACAGGAGGAATGGAAGAGAATATGTCTCCTTTCTTCTTTTTTTTTTTTNGACATCAGGGGAAGCTATGAGGGGGAAACTATGTGTACAAATGTTCCTTTTGCAGAACAGCCTGATCTGCCCTGCGTCTGGCGCCTGGGGCAGTTGTGTGGTGCTTTCCTACTTACAGATAGATCAGCTGCAGGTTGCTGCCTCTCTTCTGCTCCCTGCTCCTGCTCTTTGGTGGGTTTGGAGCATTTGATAGACGAAAGATACTGGAACTAGAAGCTCAAAGTGAAAATTCACCCATGACAGTGAAAGTATGTCTTAATTCTTCAAAGGCTTAAGAGTTATCTGGGATTGTGTGCACCCTCTGTATTTTGTTTCACAACTGTCTGCAGAGTTTCTATGAAAGGGAACTAGAAGGCATAAGAAGATTATAATGCCCAGATTTTTGGAGAGTGATGGTATGCAGGGTGGGATTGTGGAAACAGAGCAGCGCTTTCAGATATAAAACATGATGAATTGCATCAGCATAATGATGCTCAGCAGTAGCAAGTGAGTAGCAGGAAAGGAATGTAATTTCAATTATGCCATAAATTCACTTTTAGCTGGCACAGGCAGCTATCGGAGGGCAGACAGACAGAATTTCCTTCCTAACCTTAATGAAATATAAGCACTCTGGTTTTAATTTGCTATTGACATTTCTTATTTGGTGCAGCAGAGGTTGGAAGAAACCTTCTCCTGTTGTTTTTGCTATCAGGTTTATTTCCTGGAAGTTTATTCCCTGCTTTTTTATGACATGATTTTCCTGTGATGATGTCATGATGTTTACAGCATTCCTTGCAATGGCAGAAGCAGAGACTGATGCCTTGTTTTCATAGCTGGATGTGGTAGGGAATAGCCACATCCAAACTGCTGCTCAACCACATCCAGGAAGCCTAATGTCAGCTTGAGAGTCCTTTCAGACACAAGGTAGATCCTCTGCTAATGCTGTCAAGCTTGAGGGCTGTCTCCACTGAGTTCCAGCGGGATTTAAATAGTAGTGGGAAAAGATAAATTAATAAAGAAGAGAGGACATGCTGAAAAGAAATTCAAGCTACTCTTGATTACTATCACAGCTACAATCAAGAAAACAGTCACCGAGAAAAAAATCTGGAATGTGCAGGCTGTTGTGTATGCAAGAATTTCTAGTGATCTTAAACAGATTTCCAGCTAGTGTAAATACTTAAGGTATGAGTAGCTTTTTCATGATCACAAAAATGAAAAGAAGGTATTTCAGGGTGTTTGCTGACACTTAGTGATGTATTTGGGGATATAAAAATGTTTACATTTGGAGACAGTCACTGTAATCCACATAATAAATTATATCCTGGAGTTCTCTGTGGGATTTATCCCAGGCTTACTGACAGGGAAAAACGAGGCACAGGATTTATATATATACATATATATATATATATATTTACATATATTTTTAAAATATTTATATATATATAAAACACCAACCATTTTGTTGTTGTTGTTGCTGTTGTTCCAGATCTGTTGAGTACGGATAGCCGTTGGACTTTGATGCCCAACTAGTATGCAGTAAATTTTTATCCTTAAAGTGCAACTACAGTGGTTTGTCCAGGAATTTTTTTTGGAAGCTGCTTTATATTTTATTTCGTTTTTCAGATTAGAATTGTAATAATGCATGTAGCTAAAGTGTTTATGTTCTGCTTGGGTATCTTTTCACTGAGGGCACTCCAAATCACAGCTTTTAATGGCAGTCTTTTTACCCTTCTCATTTCTCTTTCATGTTTAGTGCAGAAAAAGTATTTCTGCTGCTGCTTAATTTTTTCCCCCAGTCCTAGACAAGATGACTTGTATACTGGCACAGAGTTGCTGCAGGCAGAAGCTATTAGAGAATACCTTGTTGTGTAGACAGTGTAAACAGGCCACCAGTCTGTGAAACTGGCTGCTACATGGTTATCACTGAAGGGCAAAAATTCAGGAGACTCAGGGCAGAGTAGGCATCCAGCTGTATGAAGTGAGCAACCAGACCTGTCCTACCAGTGCAAGCATTGCCATGAGTTTTAGGAATGAAGGCAACACTGGATTTAGGATTTAAGTGCACATCAAATTTGGAGATTTACCTGGGATCTCATTAGCTTGAAGGGATTTCCTGCAGATGCTGCCTCTTCAGGACAATCCTTTCCCAAAGGGAACTTGTAGGTATCTTTCAATCTGATATATATAACCATGCTAAAAAAGTATTCATTGAAGCTGAGAAGCTTCACAGTGTCAAATCCCTATCAGAATGGATTAGATTGAAATCGGCCCCAGATTGAAACTCCAGTTTCTTATTCTTCCTTCATCTGAGCTATTAGAAATCCTCGTTCAAATGTCAAAAGTCCATTTCTGTAATGTGTTTTGGCATCTCATTTTTTTTTTAATTCTCAGTACAGCTTCCAGACATGGCTGGGTTTCCTTAGTTGGTGTTTATCTTCTTCTCAGGAATTTGAATTAAAAATAGTGCATCCTAATAATTCAGTTGCTCGTGTAATTTTTCTCTGGCAAAATAAATTTAATTGAAGTAGTCTGTATCATCTTGCTGCTTAGTGATGACATTTGTTTTAGTGGAAACTGCTAGATGAGCATCTAATCAGTAATTCAACTGAACCAAGGTCTTTATTTTTAATTTTTTTCTTCCGATGGCAAATGAGGTAAAGATAAATGTTACAGAATTTCTAGGAAATCAGAAAGTCCAGTTTTTAGCAGATGCATGGCTTTAAGAAGTCTCTTTAACAAGGTTTAGGCTAGCTACATGGATGCATAATCTTAATGCTGAGTGTAGTAAAATAGGATTTAGTGCTACTCTGTACATTCCCAGCAGAGTTGGAGTAAACAGGATTTGTGTGGGTAGGTATATGGGAGGAACAGCTGCATAACAAATCTACAGTCACTTGTAGAGCCTGTGGGCTGCAGCATCATGGGGGAAGTCATACCCTGGATTTGTCCAGGGGAAGAACTGCTCAGTGCCAGCCTCAGGCCAGCCTCCTTCTCCAGGATGTGAAGTGATGGACTCAACATGGCAGAGCTCAGCACAGCCCAGAGGGTACTACTTTTTGTGCTGGGATTGGAGAAGCTGAATCTAGCTAGGGATCAAGCTCCATCCAGTTATGTGTAGTCCTTTTCCTTGATTACTCAACTGTGTTAAAAAGTCTCCTCCAAGCTTTTAAATCCCTTGAACAGGTGTTATAGAAAATCTATTGGCCTCCTCTTTACATTTATCAGATCTAACACAGGAAAAACAGGAGTAATAAGTATGACCATGGCACAGGAGTCAATCTCTTGCTGGTGGAAATTGGAAGGAATTAAACAGACCCAGTTCAGCATGTACAGGTTGGTGGCACTGCTGAGGAAGTGAGAAGAGGACAAGAACTAATCTCATGCCTAGCACTGCAAGGAAAATTTGACACAGGAAATTTTTTTATTTTAGTACACCTTTGTTATTCTTATGCTGAATTTCATAGTGACCTGAGTCACTTGGGGAAGGGACCAGTGGACTGTGTCTTCTGTAGGCTGAAACTGATGGGCAGGTAGTATTAAAATATTTCTTTATGAGTTCAGTAAACAAAGCAGTGCTTAACTGCTTCTCACAAGCTATTGGTCTCCAGGCCGACCTTCACAGCAAACTTACCGTCTGCTGGAATCACTTGCCTGGGCTCACTGGGATGGGGCCTGCATGAGACCACATGCCTGGTGGGTCAGTGCTGGCAGGACCAGGAGCTGCAGCACGTAAATCCCTGGGAGCAGGGAATCACGCTGGGGCTTAAAGCCACTCCTGGAGCTGGAACCCAACCTGAACCATGCAGCAGCCCTGGGAAGTAGCCAGGTACCTTTCCCAGCAAAAGTGTCATCATACTAATGCTGCCCTCTCTGAAGGCTTGCTCTTTTAGGAGAAGGCTGCCCAATGACACCACTGAGCTCCTTCCCTCATCATGCATCTATTGCACAGGAAAATGGAGCAGTGTTACTATTTGCACCCAAAATGGCCCCAAGCCCAAGCAGGAACCACTTTTCTATGCACTATCTATGAACTTGGAAACAAGAAGAGTCTTGAAATGAGTCTTAAGGCTCTCCTTGTGGGTAGGATTGATTTAGAACTCCTTGCACATGTGAAAGAAGAGTCAGTGGCACTGAGGATCTGGGAATGGAAGGGTGCCTGAGAAGGACATATGGACTTCCTATCATACACCTCCGTTTGAATCAAGTCAGACAAAGGGGGATTAATTACTGATTTGCAAAGAACGTTATTCATCAGGTTAGCAGTGAGATGTGATTTTGTTCTTGTTCAGGAATTTGTTATGCTTCATATGTCTACTTCTGACTCATGTTCTTTCCATTCAGCCAGAATTCAAGTCATAGATGAAAAAGATGATGTGGGGAGGACTTTGCCAAAGAGTTGAAAAAGGCAGAAAACCTAAAGCTTTGAACTTTCTTTGAGGCTATTCCTTTGTGCTAATATTTTAGAACATGGGAGAGCAGGGAATTACTGGTATCAACCCCAAAGCCCTTTTGACCCACTGTGGAGTTTCTAGCGCTGCAGAGATATTACACATGGTCTTCTCTAGGTGAATACTGAGTTGTGTATTACAGGCACACAGAAACTCTGGTGAAAACTTTATTTTCTGGCACGCCAATCCCTTAGACCTTTGCAAACACACTGAGCATTCATCTGAGGATGCAGAGATGTGTGTTTCAGCAAATTTGTTGTAGTATGCAGTGGATGCTAAACAAGAAATTCTTGAACAACTGGAGGTGGAATGTCTTCAACATTTTCCATCATAAATGTTAATGTATGTAGCAGACAGAAGGAGTATTATATAAAAAGTTAACGCTTTCAGATTTTTCTGGTGCTGACCTCTGGAAAAGAGGCCAGTATTTGCATTATTTCCATGGTATTTTTTCACAAGGGAGGGGTGAAAGTGAAGGATAAAGAGATTTCAACTTGAAGGCATTTATTCCTGTGAAAGTATGATTTAAAGTGAAAGCCTTTTTCAAAGTAGAAAGTGATGAAGTTAGCTTATGTCAAGATAGAAATCTTTTTTTTATTATAAATAAAACTTCCAGTTAGAGATAGGTCTAGTTTTTTCTGGTACACTTTTTCTGTGAGATCATTAGAAAATGCTAAGTCTCATTACCTTGTTTTGGGTATTGTTATCACTTTATCTGGCCCCAAATATCCCAAATACTCCACAGAAAAAAACAGAAGACAAGTCCTCTGTCATACTCTGCAGTTTAAAAGTGAGGCTTACATATAATAACTGTTTGAACAGCAAAAATTTTTCTAAACTGTAGTATATTTGAAATTTTAGCAACGATAAACCCTCTAATGTTTTCCTGAGATGTGCAGTGGAGCATAAATATAAAGTAAAAGAAGATTTTTGCCAAGAAGACAAACCTGTTTATGGGTACGCACTGAAATTGTAAGAAAGTCTTATCAAAGCTCCTGCATAGACTCAGATTGTGGGCAGATCTCCTACGTATGTGTGAGTCAGGGGAATGCATTGCCAACTGTGAAAAGGCAAGCAAGGTTTGCAATCTATCTTACAGTTTTCTCCTGTAATGTGGCTGCAGCATTCCTCTCCCTAACAGACTCTCTATCTTAATTTAGTGATGATAAAGTATCTCTGTAAACCAAGAAATTTCGTGCTGACCTCCTGCACAGTGTGAGATTTGTTTTAAAAATAAATTATTTCTGTCTTTATTCAGTTGCTTTTTACATTCTAGGCAAGGTTGTTCCAGCCATCCTCTAAAAAGGTTTGCATATGTCAAACACATTAAGATTGGTAGCTGCGGTTTAGATAACTCATGCTGTTTCCAAAATTCATGGCCAACCCAAGCAGAACCTTGTCCTAAAGGAGCATAAACAAAGAAATCCAAATCAGAAGCACGTACAGTGCATGTGAAAGGTGTGTTTCACTTCGGCCAGCTGAGTGCCACAGCATGGAGGGTCGCTGTGCCACCCTTATGTGCCACAAGGCATCAGACTCGCTTGGATGGAAAGACCCACTCTACACTCCTGACTGGTGTATCCCCTCATTTCCCTCCAGAAGTCTCTCAGCTACTTGAGACAGGGATTTAGCAAGGTGTGATCATATCCTGAAATGCAAGCTGTTATTTTGATTCTGCTCCTCATGATCCTTGATGCTTTGCATTTTTTACATGGATACAGGGTGTAAAAACAAGAGTGGTCTGAAGTTGTAACTGCAGTTCTGCATATGTACAGTGAAGTGTAATCCTTCCATGTCACTGCTGAGGGGTGTTCGTGGCCAGTCTTAGTTCACCTTCAGATAACAGGGTTGCCTCTGAGGAACAATCATGGCTAAGTCGCTATTGCTTAGTCTCTGTACACACAAGGAGGGGAAAGCTCCTTTGATTACTGCAAACTGGATAGGTTATACAACATCCTCCAATTTGCTTCCCCTGCATCCCATAATATGCTCTATGCCCCTTTTAGCAGTAAGCCCTATATTTTACACATCCATCAAGGAGGAAAGTTTTTTCCCTTCAGCTCTTTGTGGGTTTCACTCCAGCAACAGCAGCTTAATCTTCTCCTTTGATGGAGCACTTGTGCTCCAATTTCACCAGTTAGGTTACTTGGGTTCCTCCACTTCTTATTCTTCTGATCACCCAGGTCTTTATGCTTATTGTGATAAAACCTTTAGTCAGATAAACTTACACCTTCATTTTTTATTCTTTTTTTTTCCCCTTTTTTGAGGTATAGGTTTTTTGTAGCAAAAGCCTTGGTATTCCTGGGTCAATCACTCTTATTGAGTGACTTCTGTTTGGTCAGTCAGACAAAATAAAATGAGCAATCTCATGGTGGATGCCAGTGAGTAACTGGCCTGTCTTTGGTCCTTCTTCCTCCCAGGTCACATTGAAATCAATACCACTTGGGCTCATCATTTAATGAAAAAAAAAAAGAAATTTTCACATTGCTCAGTGTTTCCAGAAGGAACAACTCAGAATGGAGCTGCCAAGCTCTGGTTTTTTGTGGAAGCTTTAGTCCTTTGTCTTCTTCAAAAGATTGCAAAACCAGAAATGTATGTCCTGCCATTTGATGAACACGTGCTCCCAGACTACTCACTTTTCATAGAGGAGCAGGAAAATCTGCTCTATCAGTTTGCTTTTGAAACTCTTCCTTTTGGAAAAAGGGTAACATTGTGCTCTGATTATTCCAGCATCACTGGCACATAAGTAAGTAGCATATTTCGAGCTTCCAGTACTGCAGCTGGTCACGCCTTCAGCTGCATTTTCAGTACTTAGCCAATGATGAGGAAAAAATGTCTGTGTAGGAAGTACATTTTTCAAGATCTGTTCAGACTTAGTATTCAGTTGGAGGAACTGATGAATGCCAGCAACTTGTTTTTTGAAGTCCCCTTTTAGTGAAGCAGCTTTGCTTGGAGCAGTTGTCCACGGTGCCTTTAGAGACAAGTGAAAATACTCAAGGTGCTTTATATTTTATATAAACCACCAGATAAGCAGGAGTGCCTTAAGCTTTTCTCATCCTCAAAAGAGAATTAGGTGCCAGTTTGGTTGCTTTTAGCCATTCCTATTTGTGTGTCTTCTGTTGCCTGATTAAAGAAAAATCATGGTTGTTGATTTTATGCAGTGCTTTAGCACACTGGGTAGCATTCTATACACAGCAGTGGTGACCAGCTTCTTTCTCTTAATACAGGGGTCTGAACCAGGGTCCTGGTACTGGACTGCGTTCGTTAAATACGGGTTATTAAAAGAAGAGATGTAGCTCTTGTACAACCTTGATTTTTTTCATTTTGGTATTAGTGCTGCTGGTGATCCCTGACAGCTGGTTTGTATCACGAAGATGTTAGAGTAGTACTACCTCAAGGCTCATTATGCCTCATTGCATGTCACAGGCATCTCAGAGGCTGATGAGGAAGGCATCAGGCTACAGAAGGAGGGACCACATGTAGTTATGATCTGTACATTCTTGTGAGACCTTAATGGCAGAAGGATGTGTCAGTCCTTTCTCCATAATTCTCTCCTTTCACTCCGTAAGTCTGGCAAACCGAACTTCAGTTTAAGCATCAGAAAATGCCACTGCTGACAAAGCTCCTTAGCAGAGTGTTCATTTGAGATAAATGCTCGCCTCACCGAAGTCCAAATGTGAGGCCAAATGCAGCATTCTTTATTTACTATCTGGCATAAAGACATGCCAAGAAGAACATCAAGAAATACAGGCTCAGCTGAGATTAATATTAATATCAGAAGGTGGTTGGAGAGATACTGTCAAGTTCTACCTTCCTATCCAAAGAACCAGCCTTCCCTGACTTCACTTCTGAGGTCTGGTTTGGCCCATGCTTACAGATTTCAGGCGACAGATCGAAGGGTGTGTGGATGCAAAAATAATCACTCATGTGTACTCAGACCTGATTTTACAATTTGATGTACTCAAATGTATACTCAAAAATGTTTTTCACATTTCAGAACTTTCTCATTTGCTACAAGTGCATAGTCATTGCCAAGCTGTTCAGATTTAGGATTGCAATGGCACTGCCTGCAAACAGGCAAAAAAAATCTGAAGGAAAGTCCCGAAAGGGCAACAAAACTTCATATTGAGTCTATAGTTGGCAAAAATAAGGAGGATGCTTTCTGTTAACTTAGCATCAGGCTTCTTAGCCTTTTCTCTGAAGCAGCTGGTTGCATCTGCAGCAGAGATGTGATACCAGAAGATGGATGGACAGCTTGATTAGGCTCTGCATCCTCTTCTTACATTTCTGCTAAAATGGTGTTTGCATTTGCAGGCATTCAAGGACAGTCTGCTGTCCTGAGATGGACTCGTTCCTTTGAGAGATATAAATTGGGTAAGGCAGACAAGGGCGAGTCCATCCCAGTCTATGTATTTTTGATAAGCTTTTGCCAACAGTGAGACTTTCCTTTGTTTTTTTCTAATTTGTATTCAGCTTCTTTTTTCATCTGCAATGGAAAAATGATCCCATATGAAGAATTCAGTATTGGTCACTCATTTCACAGCTGTGGCCATGGTTTTCTTTCTTAATAATGAGTGTAATTATCACCAGCTAGGCGTGTTTCTGGTGGGACTTCGCAGCTTAGATAGCTTGCCCCTTTTCTATCTCATGGGCATGGTACATTTTTATTTTACCATTTGCTAAGATAGCTACAGTTATCTTTATTGCTTTTTGAAAAAAAATAATAAATCTGACAAGTGTTAGCATTAAAATTAGATTACATTACTTTAAAATAATAAGGTCATCAGCAGAAGAACTGTTTGGGGAAAAGGAGATGTCAGAATAAATAGCCAATTTTCACAAAGACGACAGACAGATGGTTTGCTCATTAACAGTAGACTCCTGAAATGCCCTCTCCTGCTTTTCCTTTATTCTGTAGCCGAGCTCCCTACTGTTTGGTAGGTCTGTGTCTGAGGAGCCAATTGCTGGTTTTTAGGATCTTTAAATCAAATCCTATGATTGCGCAATATTCAGGGATGTACAGAATGCGCTAGTGTCCTTTTGTTAGATGAGTGGGCATTAATCAGTCCTTTCTTGGGTGGAAAATCCCTGGGAATCTGTTGAGAGTTTTGAAGGCACAAGGCAGCATGGGTCTGATGCCAGAGTCTGTCTGCAGATAAGAGGGAAGAGTGTTTTGTTATTCTTGTGATGTGGAGATTACAGATATTTTCGAGGACTAGGGACCGAGCATTTCCCTATCAAATGATGTGACTGAATAACACTGTTGCTTTTCCAGAACAGGTCAGACGTGGAAGGGCGGGTTTAGTTGTGGATTAGATCATGATCAGCTGGGCAGACTTTAGAGTAGCCTCATTAATTGTTGGTCAGAGTGTTACTTCCAAGTATAACTGTGATTTAAGTGTTTATTGTCTCTTACTGACAGACCACCCCTACCACTGTCATGCTGCTCTCACCACTTATGCTAGTCTCTGGTTGCTGTTGCCTTGATCACTAGATTGACCTTGCAACTAATCTGTTCTTGGGATCTTCCCTAATGTACCTTTACGGATCACAGACCATTTCTTTCCTGAACTAGACCTTCCCATTTAAAAATAAAGAGAAGGGCCCTTGCAGCCAGTCCAACTGGGATTCAGTCCCTGCAAGCTCTTGTGAAGCCACTGGTAGCAACTAATACAAGTGACTTGAAAAAAATTCCTCATCCCAAAGCAGCCTTTGTGGTCTTAGTAATGTTCACCGGGGATGCACAGGGTTCCAGGGGAAACATGCTCCTGCCTCTGCTGACAACCTTTTCTACTGAATTCAACACACTTCTCTTTTAGAAGGTCCTTGTCTTTTGTCAGAGCTTATCACAGGGAGATCTGAACAACTCTGACTGCAGGACTACAAACCCAGACACTGTGTTTTCTGGGGAACTCCTTATGTATACTTCATTTTTTACTTTTTCTCTTCTCTTTGATTTAATGTTTCACATTTAAGACAGCAGCATAGAATTACATGGGGCCAGCAAAGCTGCTCGTACTGACCGTAAAGACATGGAAACTGGAACGCTCCTCTTTTGACAGGGCTTTGAATCAACTACATCTGTGTTGGCAGCAGCTGTATCATAGCTGTCTTATGCCAGGTTGCACCTATTAATGCCGATGCTGAATTTGGCTCAATTCCAGGATACCTTCCATCATGTGAAATGACATGTGTGCTTTCATTGTGGGGGAACATCAAAGGGAATTGAAGAATAAATTATGACTGCTATTTGTGTAACTGTGAAGTCATCTGAGGTGTATTTATATGCAATACCTGTCTGCTTTTTAATTTATGCTAAGCTATGCACAAATTTTATCCCAGGAATGCCCTGTAAGATGATTACACAATACCTATCAGCTGATTTTTTAATTTCTATTGCCTGGAGAGTTATCAAGTGACCTTAACTACAGCTGTAATTCTATATATAATATATAGGTCTTGTAAAAACACAGATTTGCAAAGATTTAATCCTTGCAACAATCCTGTGAGGTACATATGTGAACAAACTGCAGTGTAGAAATACAGGAGATACAAGAATTGGTGTTAAACTAGAACTCGGCATTCTTTACCACATCCTTGCTGGCATCTGCTGCTTCGTTTGTCTGTGTGGGGTAGAAATAAAGCTGTAGAGAAATTGAAATTGTGACCTCTCTTGCAGAATAATCTGCTAGTTCTTCTCTGAACCAGGGGTAGTCTCAGGACATTTTTCTTCCTTTTTCTATGTGTCTACCCAACCTCTGCAGCTGAACTTTAAGACTCTGCTGACTGTGCAACTCTTCAAGACTCTGCAAGAAATTCTACATATATTAGGGCTTGTCTACATCATAAATATCCAGTTATAGGGAAGAAGAGAGAAATCAATTATTTCTTTTCTTCATTTAGCAACTTTTTACAACGGTGCGTACAAAGATTCGGGCACATATGCACAAGCATCCAAGAGTGATGAGTTTTAAAACCTGTGTTTGGAGAAATCTGCATCAGCAGTGTGGGTGCTGGGCCACTTTGTTGCCTGTTTCCCTTTTTTGTTTGGGGTTCTGCAATGTGCGGCTCCTGCATCACGTGAGAGAGGACAAAGGGACTTCAATGGAGTCTGAATTTTCAGCTAATCTCTCTGTGGTGAGACACTGGCAGATAGGAAAGCAACAGTAGAATCCTAAGGAAACAAAATTGCAAAATTAAAATTTGAGAAATTAAAAAAATTGCCTGAAGAGCTGAAAATCCCAGCCTATCTCCAATTTAGGAGCAGCCATCTGACAGAACGGCACCAAGCTAGTATTCTAAGAGGAACGTCCAAACTGCAAGTTTTTCTACATTAAGGTTATTCTGATTTCATTTTTAGAAGACTGAAATAGCCAAAGAAAAATGTTAAGAGCTAGCAATGATGTTAAAAACTGTAATCCCTCAGGTGACATTATTGCACCATTGTACCCAGAATATCGATTCAGAAAAGGACTGCTTGGTTTTTTGGTTCTGTTTTCATGATCAGTGGTTGAGAAAAAAAGGGCTTTTGAATCACAAGATTTCAATAGAAACATTCAGACTATAGAAGCCCATATGCATTTGCGTTCATTGTTAAAATCCAGTCGAAAGGAAACACTGCTTCTGCAGATTGTTCCCGCATTAGAACCTGTGTAGTTTCTTGCTGTGAAATATATCTAGGAGTGCTGTTCTGCACTGGGAATGTGTTAATGCAACAGCAGTGGTGGGGCCATCGCTCTCTCCACACGACACGCAGGGACACGTGGCATCCTTTCCAATCTCCAATGCTTTTTGTATTAAAGCATTATTATTTTTGTGAAAATCAGAGTTCCCTGGCTTCTGTGGAGAACGCTATTTCCAGAAATATTTGGAAGGAAGAGCAGTTGGTCCAGAGGAAAACTTGTCAAAGCTGCTTTTTTAGAACTGTGATCAGCTGGTAGCCTGGAGTATTTTCAGCAAACTATTTGCAGACAGTAATTGCAAAGTTTTAAAAGTCTCTTCCATTCCCTCAGCTCTTTAGCCTTGCATCCCTCCATTGCAAGTTTATTGTGTGACTGAATACTTCTGCCTGGGGTCTAAATGAATAAGTCTTATGAGAACCTCACAGTCCTACGTGTGCGTTTGCAGAGAGGCTTGCTGATTAAATTCACACTTGTTAGGAAAAGCCACATAGAAGTTAGAGGGCAGAGGAAGAAAGAAGTGCCTAAAGAGAAGAAAAGCAGGGCCAGAGGAGAGCATGTCATTCAGAGGAGCCGTTTGAATTCTGACAAGTGCGCATAAATATTGGGCCTGCCCATAATAGGGCTGTGATTCTGCAGTTCGTACTGAAGTGAGGTCAGTGGGATGCCTTGAATGACTAATAATCAACTGCTCACATCAGTGCGTACAGCACAACAACGGAGCCTGAATAGCTGCGAGTGCTGTAGTCCCTTTGCTCTGTAGAAATAAAAATGGGGTTAGAATTTTGGTTGTGGGTTTTGGGGGTTGGTTTTTTGTTTGTTGGGGGTTTCTTTTGTTATTTTTTATTATTATTTTGACTTATTTGGGAGTTTGAGATATAAAATAAAAATTCTCTGTAGTGCCAAATGATGTTTAAAAAATATTTTTTAAGATAATCCCTGCTGAATTATTTGGAAATAACATATAGACAGTTATCTGGCAGTATGTGCAGCAATGGTAGCAACCAAGTGATACAGAGCATACATAACACAATACAGGAACCCACTGGCAGAAAGAAGTTTAAAAAAAGAAATACTTTCCTTAAGCACCAGTCAGAATCAATCCTTTGATATCCCTAAAGTGTGAGTAGTTTTATTATCTGAAAAGTGGGAGGAGATTTCATGTAAGTATATGCCTTTTAATAAAATTGATAATATATGCCTCTTAGAATTTCAGGCTGAAACAAGCTTTCACTTTAGTTTTCGTTAAAAGGGTAGACTGTTTGGCTAAAACCTTCCAGTTTTATGTTGACAGGGAATTGAATAGGTAAAGCCTGAAGAGGAGTCATCCAAATGACTTTCAGTTCTAAGTTGTTAAAAATAATTTTCTCAATTAGAGTTTTATTTTCTTAATTCTAGATCCTTGGGTTTCTTTGTGTCTTTCTAGACACAAATAATTTTCTCCAGTTTTCCCATATAAATGATAAAGCAATAGAAATTCATACTTCAGTTATATGCAAAATAAAGATGCCAGATTAGGAAATTGGTCGGCATTCGGGGCGTTCAGGATGGCCAGGAAGAGAGTTTCTGGCATTGACACTGACGACCCAAGTAGCAATGTGTGTGTATGGGAGAGGGATAGCACCGCACACCTGGCTGCAATGCTGATGGACATGCAGTAAGGCAAGTTGAGTGTTCATATGTGTATATGCACATTTGCATGAGAGACATGTGAGCACATGGGATGAAGGTTTTTTAAGTATCACTCATCTCCTCTTTTTTTTTCCCTAAAGTTTTTATAACTTCATGTCCCCATCATGCACTGTGTGTAGTAACTTGTGCCAAATGCACACCATAAGGATCTCTAAAAAAAGCCTTGATACAACATATGTGAGGCTTCTTTAGTCATAAGGACAAGGGCACTGCATCTCCTACTTTGCGTTTAGAGGAGAACCACTGCAAAAGGTGGGGAAAACAGAGTGCCTAGAGAGGGAGACCTGAGCTTTGACACACTTTAGAGAACTATTGGGAGAAAAAGTGGGTGCTTCTCTTGTTTCTGTTTATGTAGAGCCTGCCTCAAAGCTTCCATCAGTGCTCCTGGAAGTCTGGGAAGGTAGAGCAATGAGGAAAGCAAAAGCTTTCTGCATAAAAACTGCATAAAAACTGCATAAGCAGTTTGATTCCCCTTCTTTATCTATCAGTGGGCAAAGCATGCACACAGGTAGTGCATGCAGTCCATGTGCTTTAAGGCCACTGGGAATTCAGATCATGTTATTTTGCTGCGCAAATCAGTAAGGCAGATATTTGCACCCCTGCTTTAAGCATTGACACTGCAGCACCCTTTGAGATAGGGAGGGCCCCGAGCTAGGAAACAGTTTACATGAGATGAGTTGCTTTTTCCAGATGGCTGAAAGAAACAGGATGCAGAAAGAGCAAGTGAGCAATGAATTAAGTGGTAGAGAGAAACAGTTTCTGTGTTTTAATTAGAAAAATGAAAAGTGCATGAGTTTCCTCATTGTAATAGTTTCTGTCATCTGAGAAATAATGATCTAAAAAAATGAGGGTCTCTGGCGGTCCTTTCACTGGGCTGTCATTATTCACTCTAATGCATACATATTATTCATTGTCATTAATCTTCTGCACCCAGGCTGGGATAAAGCCTATTCCACTGTTACTAGCCATGTTTCAAGTCAAAAGCTCCTCCGTCAATGTAGCTCAGCCATTTTGTTATTGCCAGGAGAGTATCAGCTTCTTGGAAACCGTGGACTTGACAAGTGGTAGAGGAAGAATACTTAGCGAGATGGTTTGAAGTCTCTGTTTTTTTCTTTCTCCTTTTTGTTTTGCTTTGCTACTTAGAGAAAAGGGGTGAAACTTTATGAGGTCACCTAACAAATCAGCACTTTGGGTTTCTTCTGGTTTTGCAAAATAACCCTAGATTTGTGTTCTTGCCTGTGTGGTTTTAGGACATGTCCTGCTCATCATTTTGTCAGGAATCCCAGCAGAATGCAGCAGATCAGCAGTAGTTGGGGATTAGTGACCATTAGGTACCTCTATACAGAGTTGCCTGTATGCTCTACAGTCCCCTACAAGCCTCCATTTCAGAGAACACAAGGGGAACCTTACACTGCCCGAGGCCTTAGTCCAAGCCTCACTGAAGATAGTAAAAATGTGAGGAGATATTAAAAAAAAATATTAAAAAGTGGAGATATCTGTGATTTTGACACAGAATTATATTCCACAGTGGTATTAGGCATTAAGCTATTGTAGATAGTTAAATCCCTGTACTTCATACGCTAATCTATAGTAAAAAAAATATGCCTCCTTTTCTCTTTGGTCAAAAATTTTCCCCAGCCTTTGGTCCCCAGAAGGAGAATACCATGGCTGCTTTGCTCTTCCTGAGTGCTTTTCAAAGCTTTCCACATGTGAAAAGGTTCTTTGGAGTAGACAAATAAATACACAACACATGAGAATGTTCCTGCTCTGAGGTACTTCAGCACAAGAAGTACTCAGAGATTAGAAGGATTTTGGAATTACTGTCCAAAAAAAGGATTTCTCAGAGGTTGATTTTCAGATCTTCAGACACTGCTTTTACTAGGTAGTGACATGAACAAGCTGCACAAGCAGGATCAGTGAGCCTTTCCCTGTAATGTATGTGTTTTGGTGCACGGTTATAACTGAGGACACACCAGTGGCATCAGCTTTCAGGGACATGTAAAATCAACAGTGCTGCTCAGGTTTTTCATATTACGTTCTGTATTCCAGATTGGATGTGCAGCAGTGCAATCCAGATGGCTGAGTGGGATTTTGCCACTTTCTTGATGAACTGTATGTATTCTCAACAAAACACACATCTTACAGCAATTTTATAAAAGTACAAAGAAAAAAAAAGCTGAATTGCATAGGCTTTGAAATAAAGCCATCAAACCCAAGTGCTGTCAGTCTTCATTTGTTATCATAATAATTATCATAATAAAAATACTGTTTACAACGTGACTAGGGTTACAAATTCAGTCACTCAAAAGGTTAGGAAATGGTAGAAGTTTCCCAAGTAAGCTAGCACAGTACAGACACGGTTCCTTCCTGCTTGCTGCCTTGGCTCAGGGCTGGTCATGGCTGTGGTGACCTTCCTGCACTGCTCTGGTAGGGCCTCCAGTTTCTGGAGGGTACAAGGTTTCTTACCCAGAAGAAGCTCCTGAGAACAAGACCTGGCTGTGTGCCTGCCCCTCACCCTGCACATCAGACTGGAAGTGCAGGGTGTTTTTTGACATAATGACTGTGGTTTTTTAAATATGTGCATGCAAATTGCCATTTTAGGCTTCTTGTGCTTGATTAGATATTAACAAGAAAGGCAGAGAGAAGGACAGAAATATAAATTCTCAGAGATGAGAGATCCTTTCCTATCAGGAATCCTCAAAGTGTAGACTAAATTGTCAAGAGAAGTGATGAAAGATGGAAGTTATGAATTAGACTAAACAAAAATGTGGGAATAATATACAGCAAGGGAAAAAAAGCATGTGTCCAAGCAAAGATCTCCTAATCCTTTTTTGTAATGTTTCATTCACATAACAACTTAAAGCAAGAATTGATGATCCAAGTCCCTTGGTCATATATTCTAAAATCAGTGTGTTGCTTGAATAAAGATTTTTGCCTTGGGTTATTGCTACTTAAGTGTTCTGGAAACTAATCCTCTTTTTGGTTTAAGGGAATGTAAATGGACCATCTTCTTTCTCTCTTCTATACTGTTTTGGAAAGAAACAGATAAAACATTGTGCTTCATAGCAAATTTGTATCCAAACGAAGTATAGCACTTAGACTCCAAATAAGATGATGCATGTAGAGGGGGATGAGTGCCATCACCTCTCTAGAAACCAGTGCCATCACCTCTCTAGAAAACAGTGCCCTGAAGTGTTGAGGTACTGTAGTAGGGAAGCTCAGAGCAATGAGCTTCTGCACCAAGGGATGAGAAAGCCATCTATCCTTCCCAGAAGCAACAGAGCAGACTAAGAAAGTCTTATTTCACCCTGTGCTTATATCTATATTCCTAGGAGTTGCTGTCAGAGGTCTGAGAACATGAAGACCTGCTCCAGGGTCTCCCTTTCCCACTGAAGACCCAGTAATGCATGATATGGGTTTCATTTTGTGCTTTGGTCCTTGGGTTCACAGTGTCCTTCTGTATGTAGAGGCAGGGACCATGAATCCTGGAAAAGAGGTTGATTTCAAAGCAGCAGTAACATGGGAAAGTGCAGTCCCTGCACATTTTAAAGAGTCATCCCAGCTCCCTGCAAGCAATGGGAATGTGCTCCCTGGCAATCACTGTCCAACTCTAGGAGTGGGCCAAATGGTTAAGGATAAACCAAATACCCAGATTGGACTCTCCTTAGAAATAAATTCTTATCAACATATTTTACTGTTAACATCTTTATATCTTTTTTGTGCAATTTTTATTTCAGTGTTTAAAACCCTGTGTTCCTGCTTGGGCTTGTCAAATGCCTTTCCAAGTGCATCTTTGGGAACTTATATCCATCATGTAGAGTTTTTCATTTGGAATTTACAGGGTTTCTACTGACACTGGTTTTACTAAGGAAATGTTGGGAGAACAAGTGGACATCACACTGTTGCTCCTGGAGCGTCGTGTGCTACAGTTCACCATTGGGCTGGCGTGTTCACCGGAGCTCTGTCCCCTTTATGCCTGCCCTGCCCTGGTCTTCACTGTTTCTTATTACAAATGCTACATTCTGGCTTGAATTTCATTCCTATAATTGATGGCCTTGTTCATAGTAGCAGAGCTAACTTGAACTGTGACTCCTGTGGCTTGATGAATATGGATGTCTTAGGGGTAAATGGTAAGTGGTTGTGTGTGGTGAATATATATAGGAAAGTGTGTCACAAGTAGCAACTGTATGAAGTTCAAAAATGTGACCAGCTACCAAAATGTGAATTTACTGTCTTTTTGCTCTATTTTTATAAACGCCTTTTTCAGAGTGCAGTGTCCTTAAAATGGTGAAATAATAGAGGGACAACCAAAGATTACAAAGACTATCTATCTGGGACATGTTCATTTTGGATCATTGCAGTTGGCCTTTAATCTCTCTGCTTCTTTAGAATTTAATTTAATACTTTATAGAAACAGCAAGTTGCTCTAATCCAGGGGAGATTGAATATTCTTGTACTTATAGTTGTCTGCTTGAAGAAATTTTTTCTTTCTATCCTCAACACAAAAAAAAAATCCTGTGGATGTTGATCTATTAGCACAGAAAGTGCAGATGTTGCACAGCTCTGAATAACTTTCTCTGCAAAAAGACTTTAAAAAATAGTGGGTTTGGGGTTTTTTTTCTGGTTTTAGATTCTGTGAGATGTGGTCTTTACACCTACAGTACGGAGACTGCAGAACTGTGTGTTTTCTCTCTCTCCCAGTGCTATAAATTGCTGAAGTAACCTCCTGATTTAGTACGAGCTTGGGTCTTTGCTCAGCTCTTCTCCTCTCCTTTACTAGCAGCATCCAAATCAAGTCCAACTGCTGCATCCCAATGCTGTCAAACTCTTGGGTTTGTTGCTCCAGTGTGCTGAAGGTTGTCCTGATACTAGGACAACCAACTATGTATGCAGCATTGCTTTCTGTATGTTCTCTGTAGCAGAGAATGTAATTGGAGAGCAGTTACCTATGCCTGTGCTTATACCACCTTCTTAGTCCTCTTCTGAAAAAAAAAAAAAACAAAACAACCAACCAAATCAAAACCAAAAATCTCCAACATTTATGCCTGTAATAGTTCTCCTGTGCTCCAGAGATACCAGGCTGGGTGTGCATTGGTCAGCAACAAATATTTTCATATTGTCTTCCATTAAGAATGCCAACTCCTAATTACCTCCTAGAGCCTGCAGTCTAATTTATTTAAGCCAGGCCTGGCAGCTCCCAGCTGAAACGCCTGTGCTGACAGCGGTGTGTTTGCTGCAGTCCCTCACGAAAGATTTGGGGTGGAAAGCATGTTTTCAGGGAGAAGAGGAGGAGAGGGCAGGTCATCTGTTTTCAGGTAGTCTGCACCCAACGGTGGGTGATGCTGAGCACTGTGATGGGGAGGGCTGATGGCAAAGCAGGTATTTTCAGGGCTGCTTCCAAGAGTTTGCTTTCTCTAGTGGTTGGCAAATTTGCCCAGGCTGCCGTGGTTAGTGTTGTCATGAGAATAAAACCAAAAAGGGTTAAAAAATATACAAGCTGTAACATCTTCTCTGGTGGCATTTCAACCACTGTTTTGTCCAGAGACATCAGAAGAGCTGCAGCCAGTATTGCTGGCTGCAGGGATGGCTGCCTGCCCTCCTGGCAAGGGACACCATTCCACTCTGGGCCTGCTGAGCCTTGGCCTGGCTACGGGCACCAGGCATGTGTGCCAGCTGCAGGGATGTCTGCCTGCCCTCCCAGCAAGGGATGCCATTCCGCTCTGGGCCCGCTGAGCCTTGGCCTGGCTATGGGCACCAGGAGTGTGTGGTGACACAAGGGTCTGTGGATGAGGATAAGCACTGTTGCTGTTGGCAAGCCATTTCAGGGCAGGTCTATTCTGCTGTGTATATAGTGTCTGGAACATTTTTCAGGAGCTGTCTGCCACGATGTAACACTAATGAGGTAATTACAGGGCTCAGTAGTGTCAGTGCAGTGCGCATTGCTTGGATTAGGCCTGGCTCTTGAGCGAACTCTTACTGAAAGGGGTGCACGCTGACATGGCACATGGCCGATTTGTGGGGAACAGGAGCAGGATGGTCTTCAGTGACTGCAGCTTAGCTGATGTAGGGGAATTTGGGGTGCTGCTTCTGCCTCCTGCACCTGGGAAGAGGGGAGGGCAGGTGGTTGCTGCTAGCACACATTACTGTAAGCATAATATGGTGGGAGACAGAGAAGTGGAGGACTGGCAGCCACACCTGGTAGATTTATGAGGCGGGTTTGTGAAGGGGGTGCGGCTGTGGTATCCTCTGGTACAGGCACCTCGGGAGAGGGTTAGCCTCTGTTGTGGGGGTCAAGGGATCAACACAGAGTGGAGAACTTGTGCTGTTGGAATGGAGGGGCGACAAGTTTGGGTGGGACGTACTTACTCATGGCACATTGGTGTCACAGTGCTGGTTTAGGAGGAGGGGGAAAAGTGTTGCTGTTTGTAGTGATCTACCTGGCTTCTTTCTAGTTGCCTTCTCCTGAAATAGGACTCAGAAAAAAAAAAAAAAAAGGAAAGTGTTATAATTTTCTGTATATATTGTGACACGTGATGTAATTTGGGTATTTTATGTTTTAACAAAAAGGGACAGTCAGGGACTTTAAAAATACATTTTAACAAATTTAAGAAGTTATTAAGAGAAGCATTTGGACAGAAGCACTGCTAAGATGAACCTGTTGGAGTTTAAGATCTCAGCTGTCTTGCAGGTTTTTGTTTATTATATTAATAGCAATTATTACATTACTGGGCTATAATTATTTACCTGTTCTTACTATGATTTTGAAGTAATGTGATTATGCTAGTTTCAGGTCCTCTTGTCAGCCTCCACTGACCAAGCTTTAAGTGAAATGGTTTGTTGAAAGTGTAACTCTGAACCAGATCGGCTATGTCCTGTCTGGCTGAGAGATGCTTTCTCACCTTCCAGGGTTTCAGAATGTGGTGCTTCCCTCTCCACAGCACGCTCCCAGACCTGTCGCACCAAATTATTTGTAAACACAAGCCAGCTAATACCACGCCAGTATCAGTGCACACACGAAGGGCACTGGGACACTGTGAGAGAGAGACAGTGCTGTGTGTTAGTAGTAAGAGAGGAATGAAAGAGGCTCCTCCAAAGCCCCTATTCATAAGCCTAGCACAATAGAGTAATGCAGCGTTAGGGAAATTTAAGCTGGTGCTGAAAGCTAGTGTGCTTTGCTGCTTTTTTACTCAAGGGATGGCTTTTATCCTGAGCTGTAATGCTTATGATATTTCAGACATGGCTTGCTTTGTTAGGTCATGTGAATGATGAATATCGCAGTATTTAGAGGTTTCTACTAAATGAAACGCACATGGGAATAGATGCAGATATAGATCACTTGCGTCAAACCCAGCTTTATCAGGGCTTGATGAGATATCTTTTTCAAGGGCCTACAGCAAGTGAAAAGCAATTAGAATTTAATTGTATTTTCCAGTTCCATTAACTGTCCCATAGATATGTATGAGAGTTCACGTGAAAAAAGCTGCCACCCTGACACTGTATTTTCACTGCACAACCTTTAGTAATACAGAAACATGGGATGGCAGCAAAGCAAAACTTCAGTTGGTTACTTGGAATTTAGTGACACTCCAGGCCTTAAGAATGGAAAGGCACTCTGTCCTACCATTAAAACAGAAGGGATGTTGCTACAAAAATAGGAAATGCTTCCTTTCCACTAGATGGGCAGGTAATGGTAATGGGAAGGAGATTTCAGAAAGCTGTGGTGTGAGCTGGAAGCTGCACCTCCTAAAGAAACAGGTCTTGGTCATGTTCTTTTAGAGCTGCATTTGTTAGGAGAGTTTATTCGATAGTGGTTTGAGAGTGACAGGGCTCTGCACAGAGGTTTTTCTTTATTGACCAGAGTGGGCAAGCAGAGGTAGTTCTGAAGCAGTGAGATGAAGGGAAATCATGCATTCCCTCAATATCAGGGTCTGGCAAGTACAAAGCTGCAAAATGTTCAGAGGAAAACTGCCAGGGGTGGCCAGTGGGGCTGGATTTGTGTGGATACGGGGTGCTGGAGGAGGAGCACTGAGGTCTCCTGCTTTTTTTATACCCTACCATAATTGTCCCATGTCGTCCTGCAAAGCGCCTGGAAAACACTTGCAGTGAGGCATTCCTGAGCAGTGATTAGCGATGCAGTTAATGAATGCTGGTTTACATCACTTGGGGATAAATCTACCTTCTGACCATCTGTTACAAGTGGATCTGGTTTTCTTCCGATTCACGTTCATGCCAAGCAGAATTACCTTCGTTTAAATCACTGGTGTTTCTTGGAGAGTAAGTGCTACAAGAGAGTTGGTCCACTGGCAAGATTTCCCAATGTGTCACATACTGTGGGGCAGAGATTATGTCCCTCTGGATGCTTTTTTCATTCTTGAATATGAGGGGGCTCAACAGCTAGCAAGAAGTTTAGTGCTTCTTATGAAATGCCAATATGCAGCTCTGAAGCTGTTAGCCTGGCAGATACTGATCTTCTTCACCTACTGCTGTCTTTAGAGCGAGTGGATTTATGCGTATTTTTTTAAAGGTACTGTCAGATCTCTCATGGGCAGTATTTTCTAATGAATGCAAATGAAAATTGTGATTATCCATTTCAAAGGAATTGGTAGCAAGCCATCATTGGGCATGGAACATTATTTATACAGCTCATAAGCCACAGTGATGCTCGTGCATAATTTCTCACACACCACAGTGATAGAAGTTGCCTTCAGGGCTGGACTTTCCAAGCCAGCCTCTCTGTTTTTAAGTTGAAGGCAGTGGCACTTCAATGCCTGATGACTTGATTTTGCAGGTTCAGTTTGATGCACATATGATAGCAAGCCCACGCTTGCTTGCAGATGCCAGACTGCAACCAAAATGACTTGCTGCTCTTAATAGCAGTGAATAAAGTGACAGGCTGGCAGCTCTTAGGGACTCCTGGTTCTCTTTTATTTTCCAAATCCTTCTCTACTGCTGCCTGCTCGCAGCTCCATTCTCATCCTGCTCAGCACTTGCCTCAATATGAAATCTTGGGGCATATCGTTTGGTTACACATATGATTGCTCTTAACTCAAATTTTATTTCCATGTCTTGATCAACCTCTAATTCCAGTGCATCAACTCTTGCTTGCTGTTCCCTGAGTGGGTACTCTTGCTTGGTTTGAAGGGCTTTTCTTGGACCTGTTAAAAATGGAACTCACTTAAAGATACAAATCATTTCCTCCTGTCCTTGCTAGGTTCCTAGGGAAAGTGAAAATAATTGTGTCTTCCTGCTTTTAATAACATAGCTGGTACATCGAATAACCTTTTGGAAAGTTTCCCTTTTAAAACACCAAGGAATTTATTACCCTCATATATTAGCTCTCCTTGGTAGCTGAGAAGTGTGGTGACAAACACCTTCAGTTTGCTGGTATTCTGGTAGCTGTTTGCTACATTCATGCATTGAGGCTTCTGCATAAGTTGTTATGGATCTAAAGGTTTACAAATTAAGTGTAGAAACCTAACCTCTTCTTGCTCAAGGCTTGGGGAGAGTGGCTGGAGAGCTCCCTGGAGGAGAAGGACCTTGGGGAGTTATCTGACAGCCAGTTGAACATGAGCCGGCAGTGTGCCCAGGTGGCCAAGAAGGCCAAGGGCATCCTGGCCTGTATCAGGAACAGTGTGACCAGCAGGAGTAGGGAAGGGATTGTCCCACTGTACTCAGCTCTGGTGAGGCTGCACCTTCAGTGCTGAGTGCAGTTTTGGGCCCCTCACTACCTGTAGGATGTTGAGGTATTTAAAAGGCGAATGGATGATGTGCTGAAGGACATGATCTAGAGATGGACTAGGCAGCATTAGGCTGGGGTTGCACTCGATAATCTTGAAGGTCTATTCCAACCCAAGTAATTCTATGATTCTGTGATTCTAAGATGCTCTTACTTGAAGTTACACATGGAAAAGCAGTGAGTGTGAGGGCCAAGGCTGTGCCCTCTATTGCTTCAACCATAGTGACCCCTCTTGCATACCAGGACATGATGCTGCTGACTGGTGACTGCTTTCACTTACATGTCTGTTTCCAGAATAACATCACAGTTTGAAAAAAAAGAGGAAACAGTAACTGTTTGTCCTGGCTAAGCTTGTGTAACAGGTTTTCCTATGATGTTTTTAGTGTTTAAAGTCTTCTTTCATTAAACTGCTTCAGTATCAAAAAAAAACCCCGAAACATTTCTCTTATTCAGCTTCATTAGTTACAGGAAATCACTGGATTAAAGTAGAGAGGAGATTAGCAAAAATAAACTGTAGTATGTCTGGGGCATATGGTGCCATGTATGAACGGGTTTTAACTACTTAACTGTGTATAACAAAGAGCAGAAGGAGAGATTTGTCTTAGCGTGCAATAATTATGATTTGCAGTAGCTGCATAGCTTAACAGTTAGAAACCACAAAGCAATGGAAAGCTTTTGGTTGGGATTTGCTTGAGGTGAGAGCACCTGTCCCTAAGCTCACATCATGTTTTCTGCCAGCCAATGGCCAGGCATAAGATTGGACTTAGCTAATTAACAGGATGCTTCTCCCTCCTTTCCCTTCCTCTTTGCAGGGCTCATAGTTTGTAGTGCTGGGTTAGCATGGGCTACAGAGACCGGGATTTAGCAGGAGCTGGCACTGGTCCAGGCATGATGCTCCATTGCATGGGCCAGAGGGAAGGCAGGCTGTGAAGAAGCCCATGACAGCCCGGGCTTCTTCTCAGATGGAAATTGCCCTGTGTAGAGCAAATAGAAACAGGAGCCATAAATAAAAGAGACCACAATCTCAGGATGATTGCTGGGGAGTATCAGCCTTTGGGCTCTGGGCACAGACAATGCAATGTGGCTGGCTTTGAATTCAAATGACTCTGCAATTTGTAGCTTCCTGGTTGTTTTGGGGTTGGTTCCCCCCCCCCCCACCCCCCCAATATCTGTAATTTTCCTCTGGTACTTCAACTTGTAAAAGTAAAATTTAAGCGTTTTCTGACTAGATCCAGCTCACATTGGTTTGAACTTGGACCTGAAACACAAGTCAGTGCAAACACTTGTAGGGTTCTGACAGTGCTCCACCTTCCACTTCTCAGGAAAACTTTTTGATTTGGGTGCTGAGAGGTTTCTGAGAACCAAACAGTGGTGGTGATATCATCTCCATATGTTAAAAAAAAATGCTTATAAAGGGATTTAAAGATTCACAAAACCAATCAAATGTGATTTTTAAAGGAAATTCATAAATACCTGGAGAATTACCTGGTCTTTATCTGGGCTTCTCAGAACATTTCCTAGCATGGATTAACCAATAATGTTATGCCACATAGCTTGAATATGCATTTCTTTCACTTCTTTGGGGGTTGCTTTCTTCTGGGGTTTCCACAATATGTTTCACATGTTCTGTGAGTAACATTCTTGGACTTCTGCCCTGGATTAATCAACATAAATCATTGCCCCATGCAAAAAGAAAGTTTTGCCAAAAATTACAGTGGTCCAGAGGAAAAGAGATACTTTTTTATTTTTGGTTTTGGGGTTTGGTTTTTTTCTGTGAACTCTTGACTAATTTTGTTCAGTTTTTGTGTGTTTGTTTGTTTGTTTGTTGGGAATTTTGTCCATTGAAAAATTCACCAACAAGGCCCTGATTATCTTGGCTTTTTAGTGATTAATACAAAAAATTCTATCTCCTGCTGCTCAGGAGAGTATCATTACTTTAGTTAGTTTTATGGTGATAACCCCTGCCAAACTGGTAGGCTTTCTGTTGAGCTTATCAGTGACTCAGACTTGCTTCTATTGCAGAGTTCCCTGAAGAGAAGAGGAAGCAGAGAAATGCACAAAGAAAAAAAGGCATTTACCCAGGTATGGTTTTCAAAACATGCAATTTTTAGCACAATCACATGATAAAAATCTGAAAATTTATTTTTATGGGTTTTGACAGGACCATCAGGCACATTAACTAGAGTGCAATTAGGCCTTAATCTACTGAGACCTCCCAGAGATAATGTAGAAGCAATTTAGGACACAAGTGTGATCTCTAAATTTTGCAGCTTCTCAGGCTCGTTGTGGTTGTGTCAGTAAATTCAGGCTGCTGGTTTTATACAAGAAGAGAAAATCACCTTGCCTCACAAAGTAATTGGATCGCAGCTTAGGGACTAACTAAATTTATATGCAGTGCCAAAGATTTTGTGCTAATGAGCATCTTGGCAAGGAACAGGATTGACACAGTATAACGACACCTCGGGAGCTTTTCTGTCACAGCCCCAGGTTTGATCTCTCTCGAGTGTCGGGGGCCTAGCACATGAAGTTGTGCTCCCCCAAGCTGAGATACAATACAGAGCCTAAGATACCCACTCAGTCTCTCTTTGGACACCAGTTTTATTGAAATCCCATAGGAAACAGTCTGCCCAGTTTCCTCTGATTTTTGTGCTGACTGTTGGAGTTAAAGCTTATCCTAGCACCCGTACAGTTTCTGTTTATAGCTGGAGATAGGGGGATAGAGTTTCACCTTGCTGTGAAATGAGCCAAGAGCAACATCGTGAATTCATTAGAGAAATGTTGTACCTCCCCTGCTGTCCCCTCGGAAGGTTCAGTGTATGCAGCCGAGAACTATGGGTTTTCTCCGAGTTGATGGAAGCTTAAAACCCGTGGATTTGCACTAATAACCATAATAAATCATTGCAGTATGTTACGCTTGAGTGGGTAGGGTGGGCAGACTGAGGGCTCCTGGTGGCAGGGGGCTGCAACTTGCTTTTCTGGGGCACAGCAGACCAAGTGTCCCCAACAAGCTGATAAAAGCACAGCTTAATCAGACCTTAAAATGGGACACTGGGCTTTCTGCCTGCAGATGGAGAATTATTTAAGTCAGTCAGTCAGGTCTGGTTTTCTGCAGTTTGTTTTTCTGCAAGTCTGTAAAATGCATGGATGAAACATACGTATATGTATATGCCCACACACATGCAGATTACAGATGAAGCTACATGAAGGCAAGGTTGTGTCCACTGGGGTTTGTGGGCAGCACCATCCTTCCTTTCCTCATTCCTGGAAATACAGAGCAGTGCACATGGAAGGGATTCCTAGTGCTTGCTTCCTCTGCCCAGCTCCAGGCAGCAAGAGCAGCTGGAGTTTGTCTTGGAAAGCCTTGAACAGGGCTTCATAGAATTAACCTAGTAACCCTGGGTCAGCTCTGCTCCACTCACAATGTGGAGAAGCGATCCCACATACCACCCGGGGGAAAAAACTCTTTATGCTGTACGCACGCATCGTAACTCATACGAGCAAAGGATTTGGGCTTGAAGATGAAAACCATTGCAATAGCACTGTGCAAGGTGGCTCTTCAGTTTTCTTCAGCAATAGGAAAAAATGAGAAACAGTCATATATTGACATGGCCCAGCCTATATATGCATTTCCTAGCTACCTCCCAACTCCAGGGTGCTACCCAGAGCTGTTCCCAAACATCCATATCCTTTTAGAGGTATGTACTGACTGAGACCAGAGCACACCACAGCAAATGCCCGATCTGTTTAAACAGCTTCTGGGTCCTGAGGCACAGCGCACCTCAGAAGTTTCAAAACACTGGTCTTCAGGGATAGATACCCTAAATACCTAAAATAAGTTCCAATACCCACTGCAGGTTTTGTGAAAAGCAGTGACAAATTTATATTCTGAGCATCCACACACTTACAGCACATGGCAAGACCGGTGATTTTACTTACTGGGAGCTGATCATAAAAAAAAGCTGGAACATCATGCCCACCACCGGGCACATTGAGTGAAATACCCGTGAAACTGATTGTCTTGAAGTCACGTAAAAGCAGAATTCGTAGTAGCACTTACCCACCTCTAGCAGTATTGAAGAAAAAAAGTTTTTATTCAGCAGAATTGCAAAACGGAGCTTCTTGGAAAATACCAGGCACCAAGCAAAACTCAAAGAAAAGTGGTTCTCCAGCGCAAGGTAGGAGTGCTGGCACTCAGCCAGATGCTTGGGTGCTGGTCGTACTGCCCTGTTGTCAGACTTGTGACTCCAAAACTGCTTACCCATCTTCTGCCTGGCAGATCCCTTGAGCTGGTGGTGGTGGTGGTAGAGGAGATGGTGTTGGTCTCTATCTATCTTTGTGTCTTCTTGCCAGAAAAGAAATATCATAATCAAGAATTTTTGATCAGCTCTTCATTCTCATCACATCTTTTACATTGCGTAATGAACTTAAGTTCATTGCTTTCCCTTAAGTTTCATTTCATTATCTCCACGTTCTACATCTGTGTAAATTAGACTACAGACTTTGCAGGGAAGGATCTGGGTTTTTTCCATTAACATCCTTCTGAACTGCCATGCAGAGCTACGATTCTATTGCATGCAAATAACCATTATCAGTAATCATTAATTACCATTTATCCTTAGTGATCTCCTAAAGTCCATAGCTAGCACCATGACTGATGGAACATTTTTGCATTGTCATTCCTTCTTTTCTTTCTATACAGTATGCCCTAGATAGACCTTTCAGGGAAGAGTCCAAATACTGATGCGAAAAACAGTCAGGCTCTGCCATAGCTTCCAGCCCCTGGCATTCAAGCCTCTTGTTCCTCAAAAATGGTGAAAAGACCGCACTGTATTCTCTTCCCTCTTTTTCCCTTTCTTCTAATTCATGACTTAGCTAATAATGAACTATACTTAATTTTGGTGATTAGTTCTCCTTTAGTTTGCCGTGTATGTCAGCACTCGCCTGTGTGGGTGTCTAACCCTCTTGCTTTTTCTATTTGGTTTCAACTGATCAAGAAATCACTGATATTTCTGCACACAAAGTTTTAGAGGGACAGGTGCATGAAGGTTGGAGTCCTACCCTTCTGGCATGCTTAAATCTGGCTGATAAATCTCTCCTGACCATTCTTTTCCTTTGGAAAAAAGCTGTCTGGGGAATGGGATTTTCAGTAGTCATGCTCTCTGGCAGAGAACTGGGGAAGATGTAGAGCTTTCTCACCTTTCCAGATGGGATCCATATTTAGTAGGTGCGATTAACATCCATCAGCTCTGTTGTTTTGTATGAGGCTTGTGTTTGTTTAACAAAAAAAAGTCTTGTTTGTTTCAGCTCCTGTGAAAAACAGAACTTACAAATGTGATTTTTTTTTAATAGACAAAGCCTAGCAATAATGTAATGCCATTCTAAGAAGTTAACGGTGGTTTTGTCTTGTTATAATAATACACTAACTCTGCAGACATGTTGAATCCTGCAGTGATGCCAAGCAAAAACATTGAGCCCTGACCCCTAACCCACCAAAGCCCTTCTCTTTTCTTCAAAGGCTTCAAAATGCTGAGTGCATTGTCCTGAGCCCGACTCTGTGGCTGTTATTTATATTGCTCGCTTTATATTGAAATGCAGTGAGCGTCAGGCTGAGCCCCTTCTGAGCCCCAGGGAAGCTGGCCCCTGGTGCTGCATCCATTCAGCTGCAAGGCACCAGTTAGTGCCACCAATGGGCAGCCAGACATAGACAAGAAGCACAGGGAAAAATGCTGTGTTACAAAGACAGAGTAAGGTAACTGTCAGTTGTGATTATTTCCAAGTTCTTAACAGATAAGTAAATAAACTGAAGTAATCATCGTACCTGTGGCCTCTGACATGCAGAACTGGACTGTATGTAACCTTCCTTGTGATCTCTGTGTTTCCCTAAAAGCAAAGCCTGTAGCTGCAGAGTTAAACTGATTGGTGATGAAGGGGAAAACAGGTAATGTCTTGTGCAGCCCTGACTGAAGATGATGCTTTAATCGTATGACCTTATCCATCCAGAGCAAACAAAATTTCGAGTCACTGTCATGGAGGCTGCATGGAGTTTTGCCAGGTTTAAATCTAATACTTAATTTGCAGTTTTGATTTAGTTTCTTTACCTCTTGTTTTCCTCTCTATCTAAAGAGAAAAGCCATTTCCAAATATATGTGCGAGAAAGAAGTGTGTGTATGTGAGGAGTCGATAGAGAGGAAAATGAGCAGATCCTCCTGAGGCTCTGCTTCTAATCAATTATATGCACCTCGATTGTATTCATAGAAGAGCTCACATTTCTGGTGCCAGAAACACAACGACCAGAGTTTTAATGAGTCAACTGATCAGCTGATTGCACTTGTGTTTGACTCCTGGTTATCACTGAAAACCACATATTAACAGAAATTTTGGCTATTGTTTACCTCTGTTGTGTTATTAACATTTAAGATAACCTTGTTACTGTTGAGTATTTTAACATTCCAACCTGCACCAGGCAGAATGAGCAAGAAAGGTGACTGAGTTCAGAGGTATACAACAAATTACTTTTGTGGCTGTTTAGGTATTAATAGCTGAAATTAAGACATAATTACTATGTATCTAAATAGAATGGGGAGAAATTAATCTAGGTGACAGAAATGACACCATTGCCAATGAGCAAGAATGTGTGCTTTGTAAATTAAATAATTTCCTCAGATTGCTAAACCATAATTAGTTTTGTAAATTTTTTAAACTTTTTAATAGCCTGATCTGAATGAACAATTAAAGTCAGTTGTATTTTCTTCTGGATTTGGTTTCCATTGTTAGGAGTTCTAACAAAATAGTGCTTGTGAAAAATAACAATGCTCCGGAGACCAAAATGAAGTTTCCATAGATAATTGCACATATGTCCACATGGCCTACCAACAATGATGAAATCTGCTGTCTCCAGAGATCATCTTTCAAAGCCTACCTTCCATTATACTGCTAATGCTGATAAATGTGTCTCTTACAAGGCCAAGTGCCTGTATCTCCATGACAATTCATGAAAGTGATTCATGCAAAGAAATTGTTCATCTAGCTTAGAATTTACTTAACCTTGTCTTATTTCAGGACAATACACACTGGAGTTTTCATTTGAGTTGAGATGCATTGCTTTAAAATGCCCAACACTCACCAAAACATCGAGCTCTTGTTTAATATCCTAGTGCTTCCTGAAAAACCCAGGTTTCCACATGGGATGGATTTGGATGTCACTATGGTTTAATTAATTTCTCTTTCCTTTTTCACATGTTTTCACCAATCTCCCTTGTGAACAGTTAGTTCCATACCAGAAACAGCCCATCCTGGTAATAACAGTGGCAGAGACAACAGTAGTGCTTTCTATTCGGAAAGGGAGTTGGGTGCCCCACCTAGTTCACAGTATTGTGAGATTCAGTAATTATAGTCTTCACTTTGCAAGGCAACCACACATCTTAGCACGCATCTTTTTTGTGCTTTCTAGCTGAAGATACCCAAGATTTTGCGCTACAGTGAACAAATTCATCTAAGGGGACTTCATTTTGTGATGCAAAATGGGAGCATACGTATCATTAAATGCAACAGAAACTGCCAGCAAGTTGTGGCTCTTTTTCATTTGAGTAATTCTTACTTTCCACAAATTTTTCTCAGTATTTTTAAAAAAAAGCTAAGCTCTGGCACCCTTAACACTTGCCCTGGCACACTGATTTGACACCCCAGCCCTTCCCCCTTTAACTCTGGTCAGGCTGCTTTGCTGATTTAACCAGGACCTAGCCGTGAAATGTGTCAGCTGTGTGGTTTGCACAGCTCTGTCTGTGTATTGTTAGCATACCAGACAGATACAGCTCAGGGGCTGGAAAGGTGGAGATTTTGGAAGGTGAAGAACTGATTGTACTCTGATATAACCTTTGTGGGGGGTGTGTGTGATTATTCTTGGCAGGAGGACAGTGCTGATTTGAAGTGCCAGCTCCAGTTTGCCAAAGAGGAGGCAGCACTGATGCGTAAGAAGATGGCCAAACTGGGGAGGGAGAAGGATGAACTGGAGCAGGAGCTCCAGAAGTACAAGTCCATCTATGGAGATGTGGACAGTCCCCTGCCTACCGGGGAGGCAGGGGGCCCGCCCAGCACCAGGGAGGCCGAGCTGAAGCTTCGTTTGAAGCTGGTGGAGGAAGAAGCCAACATACTGGGCAGAAAAATAGTGGAACTGGAGGTCGAGAACAGGGGGATTAAAGCCGAGATGGAGGATATGAGGTGCCAGTATGAAAAGGAATGTCTCAGCAGGGACCACATTTCAAGCATTCCTACCTCGCCCTATGGCGACTCCGTGGAGTCAGCCACAGAGCTGCGGCGGCACCTGCAGTTCGTGGAAGAGGAAGCAGAACTGCTGAGGCGGTCAATCTCCGAAATTGAGGATCACAACAAGCAGCTAACGAATGAGCTGAACAAATTCAAGTTTGAGCCAGGCCAGGAGCCAGGCTGGTTAGATGACGCGGCATCCAAGTGTGGTGGCACCTTGCAAGAGGAACTGAAGTCGGCCAGGTTGCAAATTAATGAGCTGAGTGGGAAAGTGATGAAGCTCCAGTATGAGAACAGGGTCCTGATGTCCAACGTCCAGCGTTATGATCTTGCCTCTCACCTGGGCCTGCGGACTTCCAGCCCCAGGGACAGTGATGCCGACAGCGATGCTGGGAAGAAGGAGAGTGACAGCGAAGAGGGTCGCCCACCCCAGCCAAAGAGAGAGGGGCCCATTGGGGGTGAGAGTGACTCTGAAGAGGTTTATGAGAAGACGTCTGGTTTTGGGAGTGGGAAACCATCAGAAATCAGTGACTTGTGCTCCACTGAACTCATGAGAGTGAAAGAGGACACTGAGTCTTTAATTAACATCAAACGTGAGGCTGAACGGCTCGAAAGGACTGTGGACCGCCTTATCACTGATACAGACAGCTTGATTTATGATGCGAAGGTGCATATAACCAGCAGCCCGTCCACCGAGCAAGGTTTCAAAAGTGGTGAGGAAAGGGGAGAAGATAAACATGAACCAGAGCTTCTGGACACTATCAACTCCAGGATGAAAGCTTTCAGGAAGGAGCTGCAGACCTTCCTGGAGAAGGTTGATCACGTTGGGGAGGGCCTTAAGGAGCAGATGGAGGACCTCTCCCCTCTTCCCCATCTGACAGAGTCTTCCAGTTTTCTATCCACAATGACATCGATGTCTCGAGATTCTCCCATTGGTAACCTGGGGAAGGAGTTAATCACGGACTTCCAGGTAGGCGAGCCCCTTGTTTGCCTTCCTCTTGTTTATTGTTTCTCTTTCTTGCTGGCATTGCTGCCTTAGAGCTAATTTTCCTCACAGCTGCTTTGTTATGATTTCAGACCCATGATGTCTATTAAAGTGTGCAGTGTTAAACAAACACTTTATAAGGTTTTTTTTCTTTTGTTTGTTTGCACAACTCCTTTGATTTAGAGGCGGTTCCTCGTGGCAGTGTTTCCCTATGAAAGAGGAGATTAATTAAAAAAAAGAAACATAATTCTGATGAATGTAAATTAGCAGCCTTGCTAAGAAATGTGAGGAGGTCTTTATTATGCTCTCTCGTAAAGGGTCAGGCACGTTCTCTAAAGCCTTGCCAAAAGAACCCAACCAAACACAGTTTCTAAGTGATGTGTTTTGAAAAGCCTGCTTACAGCTCACTCCCCTAACCGAGCAGCGAGTGAGAAGCTCTGTAGCCAGCGAAGGACTGCCTTGCCTAAAGCGTTGCCCATGGGCGCATGTCTAAACTGCCACAACTGCCACACTGGATATGGCTTTTCTGCACAGCACAAGTAAGGAAGGAAGAGCCTTGTGTCCCGTATCCTTCATGACTTGTATGCTTGCTGTTGGTTTGACTCATGCATCCTCATTGCATGCGCCTCATAACCAGTGTTTGCATTCTTTTTTCCTCTCTTTCTCTTTTTTGCTTTTCAGATGTTTCAGCCCATCATTTTGCTCATCCTCATTTTGGTTTTGTTCTCTTCACTTTCTTATGCCACTGTATTTAAGTTGTTTTTTCTGTTCACGCTTTTCTTTGTCTTGTAGTTTTTCAGTCGTCTACCTTACCCATTTTTGTTTTCTTTATTCCCTCCTGTCCTTTTGTTTTTTTGTTATAAACCGACCATGCACCTAACAGTCCAAACTGAGGGATCAGATGGAGTGGCAGCTCAAACAAGATCGTGGAGAGGAGCGAGAGATTCACCACCAGCGAGCCAACACCGACCCACACCGCAGAGCTGATGGAGACATTAAACTCTACAGGCCAGGAAACAAGGGCTGTTTCAGTCTAGAGGTCAGCAAAGCAGCCCCTCTTACTCATTGCCTCCTGCTGCCTTAGCCAGGAGATGAGTAACAGAAACCAGGGGTTGGGGGAGTAAATTTCACCAAACGCAGACCCCTTGTTGTGAAGTTTGTGGTTGACCTCTTTTCCCCCTTACAGAGAAGCGGTTTGGTCCTGACTTTGGACTCATCACCCGCTCCCAGTAGCTTCACTAAGTGGGAAAATATGTCTCAGGGACCCACTACAATTGAGTATAGTAGCAAAAGATCTCTGGAAGAAGTTGTAATCCCTGATGGAATATCATGCTTCCAGGTTTCACCTTTTTGGATATTTAAGGTCTACAGGTAGAGACTGCTTTGCATTTTGCCTGGCAGTATTCTTCACAGGAGAGGGATTTGATGCTGGTGTGCATGATGATTCTCAACAGGAAACATAGCACCCTGCAGCTTCTAAAAAAAACCCCTTATTTAAAATAGAATTCTCCATTGTTAGGGTTGTTGATTTTTTTTTTCCATTCTTCAAAAACATTGTTCAGTTTTTATTTAAATCTTCATCCATGCAGAGGCCATATCAGCCTCAGTAGACATCTCCTTAGTTGCTTTCTCATGATCATAGACTGCCCAAACACTACAACTGGTCCCGAATAAAATTATTTCTAACCTGTCTCTGCAAGACAGAGCCTTGAAAAAACTTTTCTGATATCCATGGGGAAGCCAAATCCACCTTGAAACTGTGGTGGTTAGAGTAGCTTCCAGTGAGGGATGAGTTTTAATATGCTTCTGATCTAAAGACACGTGCAGAAGCCTTAACCTATCTGAAATTTCCAGTTAAGTCTGGGAAAAGGAGAATGCTGTCTGGAAGAGCTGGGTTTGTGGGTAAGGGATAACAAGCACTAGAAAGAAGGGTAGGAAGAGAAAGGTCCAGGGTGGCTAGTAGCTATGCGGCACAGTGCTATATTGAATATCAAAGGGAGAGTGACCTTTCGTCTCATAACACAGGTAATTCTTTGCTGGTTTTGTTTTGTTTGTTTTAATCTATCCTGCCAGTGCAGTGTTTTGGTAGTATTACAATAGTTGATTTCCTCAGCAGTTTCTTTTCCAACTTTTCACTTTCACCGGTGATAATAAACCTCAGATAAGATATCAGATAAGCCCTGGACACTGTAAGTCTCTCACTGGAAAGTCTTTCTTCCTCAGCTGTGAAATGGGCCGGTGAGGTAGAGAAACCTTGCTGGTATCATTGATCATTTTGCAATTGTATTGCTCAAGAGCTATTGTAGGCTAGGTCAGAAAATGATCACAGGAAATGTTTACAATATTTCTGTTTAAATTCTGTCATCTTTATTAATTCCCTCTTATCAAGATCAGCCGTGTTATATTAAGACCTGTGTATGTGAGCCCTCAGTTAAGACTAGGGATTTGGGTAATTTTGGCAAAAAATCTTTTTTTCCTCTCCCAGGACATGATGATGTTTAAACTGTGTACAACAAACTGTACTGGACAGGTAGTTTTCACACCATAGCCTGACGAGGAAAAAGTCAGTGTTTATATTCAGAGGTAGAGAATATCCAGCTGAGGTCCAGATGTGCTGAAAACACGAGCATGGCCCAACCTGAGAAAATATTGGAAGACTAGGGTGTTTCTTTCAGTCAAGGCTACTTAAGTAACAAAAAATATTACACGGCTTTATGCTGAAACTCGTCAGTGTGTGGACAGCCAATTGAAATCTTCTAGCGTGAAATAGTCAAACCCAAGTGAAGCAGAAGATTCCTCCAAATAATTTTTGTCTGGTATTGTTTTTAGTATTTTGTCATTTAATACACTGCACTAGCGAAAACTACTGGAGTTTTTTTGGGGGTTTTGGTTTGGTTTTGGGGATTTTAGGTGCCAAGTGAAAATATACACACTGGCTGGTAGACAACATTGACTGATGATCTTCTTACTCTGCATGGACTTTCAGCATGGGAACAACACATTTCCTTTCAGCAAGGCAAATGTTTTCTTTTTAAGCAAGCAAATCCATTTTTCCAAATATACATTTTTCCAAGCTGAATTTTAAGCAAAAACTTTCCTGAACAAAGCTGCACAGCTTTCTTACAGCCATTTCTCCTGTTTTTAAAAATGAGCATTGTGGGAGCCTAATTGTTTGATTAAATACAAGAAATGCAGGCTGACTTGTGCTTGAAACTACCCTGTAGCCTAAACTGTAAACATCTGCCTTTGTTTGGGCTTTGCACTGCAATTCTTAGTGCAACAGTATTATTAGAATGTATTTGCATGTTAAAGAAGTGGGTTAGAGTCAGAGTCCAAGGGAAATTATATCTTGAAATTGCCTTAAGAGCAGGGCTTTGTTTTCCTGCTGAAACAAGCCATTCAGCTGCAGTTGTGGGAGGTTGGAGCCCATTGGGGTGGCTGTTCGATCCATTATTCATGATTTTAGCAGAGCCGGGTTATGGTGGGAGCGGGAAATCGTTCTTTACCATGAAAGATAAAACAAGTGAACAAGTGAGAATTGGCCTGACTAAAAGACACCGAGGAACTGAAAAAAGGTAACACAATGCTTCATGGAGCAAACACCGGGCAAAAATCAAAGGATAACTAGGGCAACAAATTGAAAACAGTGGGGAAAATGGTAAATAATTTTTCATCTGGTGAATTTTACCCTTTTTACCAGTGGTTTATCTGTAAACCAAAGACAGCTTCCTTATACAGTTTCCTCCTGTTTATTCAGAAACAATACATTCTGGAGAAGAAAAAAAATTCACCCTTTCAAGTGACCAAGTTTAGCTTTTTGATACCTGATGCTCTAAAATGGAGCTGTATCTCATATGTCTGATTATTCCTTCAAAAGGTGTCAGTTCTGCTCTTAACAGAGTTAAGTGGGTATTACCAAAGGAAAAAGCAATCATCTTTGCATTTCAGCTTTGGTTACTGTATTTGCTTTCATACATGGCTTTTAAAAACTTACACATTTATGTCTGTATAGAAGAATGCCACAAAATCTCTGACAATCACAGGTCATAGGAAACAAAAAAAAATAATCACTGGAGTGAATTAATGTAAAAGGAACAGGTTGTCACCAGAGAATTAAAATAAAAGCAGATAGGCTAGAGAAGGTGAGAGTATGTCCTAAAAAGCAAGTGTTCACAAGGTCTAGCAATAAGTAGAAAGAGCTCATATTGAGGAATAATTTCTTCTAGGCCATTTTTACATCTGCTTACCACTTTTCTTACTTATGATGCCTGTAAGAAATACAAGCCATCTCTGTTACTGTAAAGTAAGATCTGGGTTAAGTGTGAACCAAGTAGATACAATGATGTGCAAGTTAGTCATTTAAGTCATTAAGTCATTTAACCACTGGCTTTGAATCACAGTTTCTGTGGGGATCCATTTTGGACATACGTGGAGAATTTCAGTCTATCTTTTGAATAACCGATCTTTAGCTGATGCTGGTGTGTCTGTGCCCCTTCTGTGCAATTTTCATCATCCCACGTCAGAGCTTTTCAGCTGGATGGCTTTCGCAGCAGCTCTCAGCTATGTGCTGAAAGTTTGTGCTTCCTTTTCTCTTGCCCTGATTTAAGTTTTTGTTTTCCCAGAAAGGAAACAGTGAGTGTTTTATATATTGCGATTTCTTTCTTCTGGGGAAAAAAAGCAAAAGCAAAAGCAAAAGCAAAAGCAAAAGCAAAAGCAAAAGCAAAAGCAAAAGCAAAAGCAAAAGCAAAAGCAAAAGCAAAAGCAAAAGCAAAAGCAAAAGCAAAAGCAAAAGCAAAAGCAAAAGCAAAAGCAAAAGCAAAACCAAAAACAAAAACAAAAACAACAAAAAACACCCCAAAAAAAAACAAAAACACCACCCCAAAACAACCAGAAAACAAACAAATAAATAAATAAACAAAAACCTAACCAAAAACTGAGGACCACATTTAAAGTTATATTTTAGTGTCTGCTATTCCTCCAGTGCAAAGTTGTGAGGAGAAGACAGACAGACTGGTACTGACAGTATTCCTTCCCACCAAGATTAGGGGCAGCAAGAATAATTTACTTTGATGAACTGTAGTCTTTCTTGCTATGCAAGGTTCCGTAAAGGTTGACAATATAATGGCTTAAAAGATCCTTTCTGATGTAAATCTGTGTATTCCAGGTCTAACTCAACTTGGTGAGACTTTGTATACTATCCATACAATGAGATGGATTTTTAAAGACTTAGGCTTTTTGGACTTTTAAAGACTTTAAACACAGCGGTGTGCTGTGTTTTCCAATATTGGAGACTGTCCATATAACCACACAACTGCCGATTGTAACATAGCAAATAGAATAAATGTAATTTATTTTTAAGAGGAGAGGAGAAAAGTGCATCTTCAGAAGCAGCATCTCAGAATTCGGTTACATGTATATTGCATGTCAAAAGTAATAGAAAGAGCACTGGAAGTTCCCCTCCAGTCTGGTATGTATACAGTGTTCAGTCATCACCTGTGGAAAAATACCAGTTTTGAGACTGCATGGTTAAATGTATGGTCCAAATATCAAAGTATTATAGCATTAGATGAGCAGCATAAAATGTGGGCCTGCATACAAATGCTGAAGAGCATCTTCCTGCCCTGCCTCCTCAGGCATTCTATTATTCCACCCCTGCTGAAAACTAAAGGCTAAAAAGAAAGATTCCATGAAATTGGATGTTCACAGTTGTTGCATATAAATGGATTACGTTTGCAGGCAAATTGAGATTGCAATTAGCTGTGGTAAAATGGAGAAAACAAGACAAGTAAAACTCAGCTGTACCTCATGGTGCATGGCACTGATGTGGAAACATGTCCTGGCAGAAACATGGGATTGTGTGAGCTGGGAAGTAATCTGAAAAGCCTTCAACATGCTGAGAGGCACAGAAGGGTTGGTGCAATGAGGGAGCCGTGGTGAAGCCCCTAAAGTGTGGATTACTTTTCTCTGTATATCCTCTCGAGTTAAAGACATCAGCGTGGATTAGCTTGTTCTGGAGTGATAACAGGTGGGAGAAAAGGACTCAGCCGAAGGATTTGGCACTGCCTGTCCTGAAGGACCAGGGTGGAATGAATGTGGAAATGCAATAACTGGGATTAATAAGAAACTGTCAGTTGGTGTCCAGCTGTGGATAAAGTGTAGATCCTTCTGTGGCAATGTAATGGAGTAGAACTAGTTTGTAGTCTCTGTCATAGTTTGTACATCTTGTAGTGTGTTTTTGTTCATTTCTGTGGTGTCACTATGATGCGTGCTGGCTGTCATATTCGGGGTGTCTTCCCTTCCCCAGTAGTGCATTTGTTAATGAGAACAAAGGAAACAAAGAATGGAAGTTAACAGGTTATCAACCATTGTGTCCATTTTATAGCAGTGTTGCTTTCAAACGCAAAACCACAGTTGTGCCACAGGCTACACCCTGCTGAATATGTGATGGGGGCTGGATTTCCACATATAAACATACAGACATCCGTCAGTGCAGTATCAGGGACCTGAACTGCACATACAAATATCACACGATACATTTCTGCATATTCTGCATTCATGATCCAGATGTTTAGCAGCAATCTATTAGGTGCTTAAGCAGACTAATCTCCCCTGATTTGAGCAGCATGAATCACAATGCTTCTGATAGAAATGGCATTATATGAAATTAGAGACTTTGAAGAGTCCTCAGGTTGCACTGGAAGGAAAAAGGTGTGCAGCTCTGCATTCATTCATTAACTGCTTTTCAACACATTATCACTTATACAAATCTGTCATCCTTAAAGAGGCAAAGCAATTGTAAAAGGATTTGCACAGTCTAGTGTGAATGTTATAAACTGTCTGCCTTTGTGATCCGTTTCATCTCTATTTAGTAACTCCAACAGTTATCACATAATCCCAGCATCCAAGTTTCCTGAAACTTGGCTTTGCATGGGCTGCATGTTTGTTGAGAAAGTGCATGCATTAATAATTTTCTTGCCCTGATTTCACAGACATCAGGTGTTGTCAGTCTACATGTAGCTTTATGATCCCAATTAATACTAGTCTGAAGTAGAAAAAATTATCTTTTAGCAAATCATTGTTCATTAGAAAACATAAGTGTGAATAGTGAAAAATTCAAACCTTGCCTTCCCAGTAATTTTGCTGCTCTGATTCAGCCTACAGTTTCAGGAATCCCAAGAAAAATGTATCTATCTAAATGTGTTATTGCATCACTGTAAGGAGAGGCAGGTTAAGATCAGTGATTGGAATCACTGGATGGAAGAGCATTGCCCTGTTCAGTCTGTTTTCACCAGACTGATTTTGCATGATTTTGGCTGATTTTGAATTTGAAAAAAAAAAAAACCAGCTTTTAAATTTTTTTTTAAATTAGACCTGAATTAACTAGGTGCTTTGGTTCTTATTTGCTGTATTCCTAAAGACGCCTGATAAGAATAAAAGAATATGGACATTTCTGATGAAAGTAATTGTTCCTTTATTGGATGAGACAGTGAAACTGATTATTTACAAATACATGTGCAAACCCAGCAAATCCCCTTGCAAGCAGTTCTTTCCAAATCATTTATGAGACTGAATTTTGGCCTTGTGCAATAAAAAAAATGTTTGCAGTCATGTTAAGGCATAAGATGAAACCAGTGAAGCAGATAATGTGCTCTTGGTCGCTCTATGTGTACCTTTTGGAGGGCTGGAAGTGTCTCTTCCTCAGGACCAAAACAGATGTGCACAAGCCAGTAAGTGAATCAGTAAAGAAGGAGCTGAAAGAGCCCAGAAAGTCTATGTTGGGTGACCTTCATTGTTCACCAGAGTATGGTCCTGGGGGTGGTTTATGGGATACTTCTATCTGCCTCGTCCCCTTTTTCCTCAGAGGAGATGAGCATCTCTTGCAGTCGTAAATACTTTCTGAATAACCAAAAGTGTCCCAGTGTGGACTGCCATAGCCTGAACAGTGGCAGCAGCTGGTTTTGCTCTCTGCTCCTTCTTCTGTAGGAGGGAGGAGTGCCTGGGGAGAGGAGATGGGTGTCAGAGCTGAGGCTGGAGAGGAAATGGCAAGGTAGCCCCCAAGAGTGGTCCCACAACCTGTGTTACATCCTTGCTGAGGTTGGGGCCCGCTGGATGTCTGCCAGCAGATAATTTGGGATTATGTTTTGAAGCCTGCAGTGAACCCTTCTCTAAATGCGTCTTTACTGTGAGAGGTAGGAATTTGGTGTGGTGGTGTTTTCTGTAGTCATGCATGTGAAGAGGCTGGCATCTGGCTGAGCATCACCTTTGTACAGACAAATCAGTTTTAGCTCCAACACGAGAGATACAGAACATGCAAAATGAAAGTTCTGATAAGGAACTGATAAGTGCCACGAGATTAATTAACATACATAAATCATGAGGTCTGTGACTCTTCCATCTTGGCACTCTATTTTTGTAACTAAAAAACTTTCAGAAGTAGAGTGGATGGCATGCCAAACTTAATGAGAACATAAGATTAAAATAGTGTTGGACATGAAAGGGGAGAAGATACTTAAGCATTTTAGTCAGATCTCAGGCTCACACAGCTTATCACCACGACATTAGTGGAATAATTATTTAGAGCAGAAATCACAGAATGAAGTTGGCTTGTGCAGAGAGCTGTCCTGTATCTGAAGAAAGGGACCTTATATGCTTCGCTGGTTTAATAAATGCTATACCATTTACTGCCTAATCAAAAGTGTAGCAAATTAAAAAATAATGAGGTTCAGTAGATGTGCATTAGATGCATCTTCTGCAGAGATGATAAAATTTTATTGCATTGATTATAATAGAGAAATATGCCACCAAATATGGAATACTCCAAATAAGAGCTAATCTGGCAAATGTCATTGATGGTGTGCTGTCTGAGCTGCTCAGGCGCAGTCCCAGAGCAGAGGCCTGAAAGGAATATCCAACATGTAACATCAGCATCCTCGCTTTAGTTTTCAGAAGCAGCCACACAGGAAATTCCCACACATATTTGGGTCATGGCTGTTTGTTTGCACACTGTGCTTTGGTTTTAACTATTGATAACCGTGAGTTGTGCGGATGTCTGTCCTGCAGTTCTTTTCTTTTTTCCTTCTTTTTTTTTACACCACGGTTTTCTGCTAAACCTGTCCCTTTGTCCTGCTAATCAGCTCAGGGATTCCCATGTTTTACCTGTACAGAATGTATCGATACAGGAGCTTCAGGCTCAGCTTGAGCAGGAGACAAGACTTCACCAAGAAGAGCAAGAAAAGTTTACAGAAAGGATCATCCAGGTAAATACGAAACCCACCTCCTGGGAGAGATGTGTGGCATGGTCCCTGTTTGGGGACTTGTGTCCTAATGGCTGTGCCTGTTTGAGCTTGTCTGAGTAAATGAAGAATCTGGAAGTTGGGGAAATGTAAACTCAAGCCTATTTTGCATTTTGAGTATAGCTTCTGTGCTTGGTGGAGAGGAGTTTTGTCCTCCCCTGTGTGAGGGAAGTCAAGGTAGAGATGTGAAATACCACCTGAGAAATGTGGCAGCCCCTCCAGCTCTCAGTGAACTAGGGAAGGGTGCATTTGATCTCTGGGAGGGTGGTTTGGCTATGTGCCTTTCTCTGACCCTACCTACTCGAGAAATCCCAACACTTCTCTGAAGTCAGAGGAGTTGTTTTACACTCATAAATGAGACACAAATCAGGACTTTTGTATTTCTCAGTCCCCCATGCTTCTAACCCTCTTATTCATAATTGCTGAATAAATCATATTTTGTTAAATGAACTCCCCTGCTCTTTTGAAGGCTGGAGCAGATTAGTTAATAATTTTGTGATCTCTAGCTCCTGGGGCAAAAAAAATCTGTTGCTAATTTTTGCAGGCTGTTTGGCTCTTAACTCAAGTTTTCTTTTTAAATTTACTTCATAGACTAAATTCAGCATAATTGTTGCATCATGTAAATCACTTTTCCTTGTGCCAGCTAATCTCATTATGCCCAAGTGGTAACTCTCTGCTTTTTCATAAGTAGCTTTAATTTCCAGTTGATCTCCATAGGAGCTTTCTCATGGAGGCTTTTGAAGGCCACCAATAAATTGATTTCTTTCCTAGTTGCTTTGGCCATGAAAGCTTTTTGGAAGCTATGCCTGGCTCTTACAGTTCCTTTCTTTTGCAATAGTTACCATTGAAAAAGCATAATACTCTAGGAAGCTGCTTCCACCAGGGTCTTCTGCAAGAATTTGTGACCACAGGGAATTAAAACAACTTGAAACCATGAAAAATGCTGCAAAATCAAAGATACTTATTTATATTGACAGCCAGTAGAAACAATAGAGTAAAAGCATCTTCTGGATTCTTCATTTTTTCCAGATTATGCCCGTCCTGTTGGTACTGTTCCTTTTTTATCATCTTCCAGGATTTCTAGTGGAAATGACTCAGATCTTTGCTGTATTTAACTGTAACTTCATTTGGTGAAAGAGCTTCCACCACCTTTTTTGTTTCATCCTGTAAAAAATAAATTTAGAAGAGTCCCCATTTTTACTATTTCAGTTTCTGTAATGTTTAGTGACATCAAATTGCTGTGTGCTGGCAGTGTACAATCTCCATGGAGTGTTATAAGTAGTTGCATGTATTGTTTTGGCCCATTATGGGTAATTTTGTTCCAGACTACTTTTAAGCTGCATTTTAAACCCATTTAAGCTAGCAACTACTGTAAATAATTTTAATGTTACCAATAACTTTTTAAGGCAGACTAGTGTAGGTGCTGAAAATTTGCATTATGACAGAGTGCATCATTTAAAGGGCAGGAAAGTCCGTAGTAAGCCATCTAGTATGGACCATTAGCCTATGTGTGAAACATGAATATTGTCATGAAAATCAAGCAGGTATTATAAGTATTAGATGCTAGGGGGTCCATGCTCCAGAAGAAGAATATCTGAGGTATTCTTCCTTCCTGTGTGAACGTTGTTTGTTGTAAGGTGTGTTATGGTTTAGGTCATTGTGAACATAGCAAATCTTATAGATTTTGTCTATGGAGCTGGTCAGGAAAGGGAGAGGCTGTTCTGCAGAATGGAAAATAGTAGTAACAGGTATCTGTAAGCAGTGGCTCTGTACTCATTTTCCACACACCTTTTCTTGATCAATGTGAAGCACAGCTTGGTTGAAGTGGAAACACAATCTCATCCATGTAGGCTATGAGATGCTGTACAAGTAACGTGCATGTGTGCTATTGGGTGCAGGTGATGCTGTGGGTTTTGGCATGGATTTTGACATATTGATTGAAGAAGGCACATTTAAAGAAAAATGTTTCAGGTGGCCTTGTGTTGAAACAGACATGCTCTATAGAACAAGCTTTTCTTAGTGTTTCCTATTACTGAAACTGAGAGACATGGTGAATGCCGAGTTGCGGCCTGTTGCTACCTCTTTGGCTCCTGCGTGTGTCCCTGATTTGGTCATATGAGAATGAGAAACTGGTTACTGTGAATCATTCGGATGTCTCAGAATATGGACTGTGAGAAGTGAGGGACCAGTGGTTGTATTTGTGATACTGGTTGTTGTTTCTTGGGAAGCATTGCCCTTCCAGAATGAGAGGGACACACAGACACAGAGGAAAGGGTGTTATTACAGATTGTCTGAAGAGCAGCTGTGGTCCCACCTCATGGGAATGACTGCAAATACATTTAGCAGGTACGGTATGTGCAACAGTGTGGGGTGTTGGCTGTGCTGGGAACATACTGAAGGGATACAATCAAGAGATGGAGGAAAACACGAATGGTATACGGAGTGTAAGCAACAGCAAAGGTCTCATGCATCTTTAAATTAAGCAAACTGTTGGTTTCCACAGCAGGTTACTTGGATGTGGTTGTCTAAGCTTATTGGTTGCTGAGTTCCTCAACAGCCATAACTGCTGAGAATCTTACTGAACCAAACTCAGTAGCTACTCCTGACAAGAATTAGGGATTTGGGTTTCTCACCCAGAAAAGTACAAGTCCTGGAGACCACACCAGTACACCACCACATTGACATGGTGTCTGTCATTCCATTAAAGCTGGAGGAAGAGCATATGCAAACCCTGCGGAGGAAAGACTTGGAGGTGCAGAGTTTGACTTTGCAAAACAAACTGGAAGAGAAGACCTGGAGCCAGGAGAAAAGTCTGCTGCAGCAAGAGCTCAGGCATTTCAAGCAGGACACCTTTCTCCTGTATGTCAAACTGAAGTGGCTGCTGAAACATTGGCGGCAAGGCAAGCAAATGGAGGAAGAAGGGGAGGACATACTAGAGGTAACTGTCCCACCTTCTTAATCCAGTGAAATTGCAAGCTGTGAGGGTACTGGGTTGCCCCTTCTTTAAGTGTAGACTGTAAGTATGATGTAGCATCAGCAGTTTTATAATTGCACATAGATTTAAAGAGGGTTCAAGTTAAACATGGAGCCTGTATTTTTTAAGTTGGCTTGTACTCTTACCTAGTATAAACATCTGGTCCTAAAAAATCCTCTCAGAGTAAATGAAAAATTAATTAGGTCTGAAAGATACAACTCCTGAATAATTTTTTTGAAAGAAAAATATGTTAGTGAGCTGATAGACTCAAATCTATTTAGATGGGTTGAGAGCTGTCTTTTTTCTTGTCGTGTGTACAGTGTGTTCCTTACAAAAGCCTTCAGCAATACAGATGGAGGGAAGCTCTGTTTTCCTGTTGGCAGGAAAATTATACAGCTTCTTGTGGGAACTTAAGAGTGAATCATTCTTGTTTGTTCCTTTGCTTCACACACGTCTATCACCGTCAGCAGCAGTACGCCAGTAGTCATCATGTTGATTTTCCAAGTAGCAACTAAATTAAGACCAGGAATCTCAGAAGTACATAACAACCTGGAATCCCCAAGGTGACACATCTTAGCAGGGGTGTGATTGCCAGCCAGCACCCTCTGTGAAGAACAGTGCTGCTAAATTGTTGCATTGCACATCCAGAATTACCATTCGCTTTGGAAATCTCACCTAGAGAAAAAATAAAAAAAATGTGTGCCCATTACAGAGTTTTATCCAAAATTCCCGAAAACAATAGACTTATTTTTCAGATTCAGGCAATTATGAAACCATTTGCTAAGGCAACTAAGTATTTTTTGTCAGTATTTCTCATACCTAGTGTTTTCAGTGCTCGCTGCATTTGGCAGTACAAGTAATCTTTCAGGTCTGGTAGGAGTATGCTTAAGTTGAGTAATGTTTTGTATTCTTAGATAAAGGGTGGATGAACATTTTTACTTTCATCTGCTGTGGTAATATGAGTCAGAAACAAGAGATGAGTAGCTATTTAGAAATAATTTGCTTCTACTTTAGCAGTACTAATTTGCCTCTATGTAAACTAGCTCATCTTCTAATATCAAAATAGCTTTCATTTTTCCACTGTTTGGATTTTTTGACTGCTAAATTTACAATCAGTCCACCTCCAGTCATTATTGGAGGCATGTGTTTTGCAAATGCATTAGAGAGGAATGAAGTGCTAGATTTAGGTACTTCCTGATCTCCATGTCTTCAGCAGACAATGCACCGGTGTCTGTATGGTTTTGCATTAATGCTGTACCCCCCATGTTCTCAGCTGCATAGGTCTCCTATTTTGTAGGCCTCCATAGTATGTTCACATATGCAATATGTCATCTATCACTCAAAGATCATTTCCTGTAGCCTACAGAATAGAATTCAGCATGTCCCACTGCAGAGATGCAGGGGAATATAGTCCCTTCCCTCAGCCCTTCAACAGATTTCTGCCCCCTGAGGTAAGTGGCAAAAGAGTGTTGATGTGTCTTGCATTTTAGATTGAGCACCTTGAGGCCGTCCCAGACTTTGGCATTCAGCCTGACCAGAAGGTGGATGATGCACAACGAGAGGAGGAGGAAGAGGATGTTGTGTTTGCACTGACAGATTTCTCCCAGCGTCCCAACACAGACAGCACTGATCATGGACCACAGTTACAGACTGCAGAATTACTGCAGCAGCAGAAGCAGGTACTATACCATTTGTATATCATGCCCTGGGAATGAAAACTGTGGATTTTCCAAGGGAGTTCATCTGCTGCTGCTGCTGTGCTAAATCACCTAGAATCATACTTGTAAAAATAATTCTAGCTACACAGCAATTACAGTGGATTTCATCCATTATATTTATATTTAATCCCGAGCCATGTGGTTACTGTTCTGTTGGCAGATGCTATCAGTGAAAAATCCTATTTCCTCTTGTGGCTGTTTGCCCAGAAACATCTATCAGTATGTGATGGTTTGCAGAATTTACACGCTCCTCTTGCCTGGGCACATCTATTGTACTCTACTGTCAAGCTTTAGCAAAAAGAGGTGATTTGGTTTGCTTTGAATAATTTAAGAAGCTGGTACATGTATTTAATGTTTCCCTTAGAGATGGTGGGAAAATAATGCAAAAGTTCCTTCCTGTTACTGGGCTTGTTTTTAAAAGCCTAAAACAAATAATACTGACTTATCCCTGACATCTCCTGTGCCCTGCCTGTGTGTGTTAGAGCACTGCCATATATCCTAGATTTTTCCTTTGTGCATTTAATATACCAACACTCATAACAATAATAACAGAAAACATGCAAAGGGGTCAGACTTAAAGCTTCCAACAGTTCTTCAGGAGCATCTTTTTATATTTTTTAAACGGGAAACATTTGGATGAGAGCATCCTGTTACATGGAATGATTTGCAATCATAAGTAGAATGGTTCAAGAATTCTCTGTAAAATACAAATTCAGTTAAAAAGGTCTTCAAGCTTTATGCCTTGTGCTGCATCTCCGTCCAGACCCTTGACTTGGAAGCCCAGTCCACAGTGAGAGCTCACAGACAAATATGTACTCTCTCTGATTTCATTACTTTGCTGGACTCCCTGCAGGATCTGGAGGTGGATTGTGTCTTTGGGTTTTAGTTCTTTGCCTTGAATTCCCCAGATTCTTGCAACTGTGTACAACCTGTTTACTTATGGTCTATATACACAGCAGGCAACAGGTACTCCTTTGCTTTCCTTTTTTCATAGTGCTGACAACTCCATTCTCTAGCTATTTTCTGTAAAGTGTGCTACCAGGGAAGCATGCATTTGATCAGTTTAGCATTTGGAAATGTTGTATTGTTACTGACCCTGTGGGGGGGTCAGACATTGCTGATTTTGAGGATGTACCTTGCCAGTCACCCAGACCCATCACTGTCATTGTCTCAGTAACCTCTTTTCTAGCAGAGTCTGAAAAAGGCCATGGAAGAGATGCTCCTGAGCAAGTCACTTAATTACATTCTGTCTGTAGACTGAGTTCATCTCGAATGAGTAAAATAAATAAAAACCAACATTCTATCTAAGTACAACCTCTGTCACACACTAGCTTTTCATACAGATATCTTAAAATGATCAAGAACATTCAAATAAATTATATCCTCTTCAAAATAATAATTGCTTAGGCCTTAATCTGAATTAGGGTGGCAGAAATGGGAAATGGGATTGCTTATTATTCATTTTTGTATGCATTGCATGATGTTCAAATGCAGAAATAACCCATAGGAACAGACCATGTCTCAGTACTCCTCTTAATATTGAATACTGCATGATATCCAAATGGACTTCTCAAGGTGAAATGGGTTTCTTGCCTTCCAACCAGGAAAAGTATTATTTCAGCACTGCAAGAATGAGTAAGTTTGCTAAATATTTCTCATTAAAAGCATTATTACTTGCCTTGCCTGCTCATACTAGTGAATGTTCTAACAAGCACTGTGTTTATTGACAGGCATGTAAAAAGGTTTTTCAGTGCCAATGGGCTCATATTTGTCAATGGCAAGAAGGCATTATGATTATTCTCTATCAAAAAAACAACAAGTCCCAGTGTAGGTTAATCCTGATGCTGTCACAGATTCAGGGCATCAGAAGTGTCTTCTGGAGGGCCATGAGAGAGGATTAGTTGCCTGCACACCTCCTCTGCCCTTTGGCTCTGCCAAAGGTTTGCTCTGCCCTCACACACATTAGTATCAGTTGGGCCTGAACTGTCCATCTCACTATGGCTGATGACCTGGCTTTGCATACACCCTGCATGTACGATCTTTGCTGTGCTGACCTTCATAGACCCTGGTCCTTGCTCTGGACACAACAGACATTCACACATAAACATCAGCTCCATCTGACTCATATATGACCCCAAACCACACGAACTAAATAAAAATAGAGCAAGAAAACACTTTTCCTGTGTTCTCCTGGCTTTAAGAGTTCATAGAGTATCAGTAGACCCAGAACACATCCTTCCTGAAGGGATGGATCTCAGCAGAACTCACCTCCCAGTATTCCTCTGATTAGTTGGGCGCACCAAAAAATACCTAAGGTTTTGGGAGTCTACTATAGGTTACCTAAGACTGCAATTGAAAAAAAAAACCAAAACACTGCTTATATGAAGAATTTCAGATGAGTGGAGAAGCTGGAAGTCTCCAAGGTTTCCACCTTCCCAGGAGAGCCCTAAGTTGCGGGTTCTGCCTGGCAAGCTCCAAGGAGAAATGCATCAGCAGTTGTTTCACATTAGGAAGGAAACTTTGTGATAGTCTAGGAGTGTCTGAGATAACTAGGTCAGAAAAAAAGAAAGGACTTACAGTAACCCGTATTTATTTTTAACATTTAATGTTAATATTTAATGGCTTGTATTTTCAACCTGCATTGCTGCTGCTGCCTTTCTCACCCTGACTGGAAAGTGGAATTGTTTTGAGAAAAGTGATAAATCCTGCAGCCTGAATTTCAACAAGTAGCTTCTAATTTTATATTTTTATGATTTGAGGTACTTAGTGGAATGTACACTTTTCACTTGTCTGGGATTTTTATGGGGCCAGTGTATGGAGGGATGAAGGCATAAGACAAGGGAAAAGGGGAAAAGAAAGGTTACTTGATGAGAAGCAAGGTAGTTGGGGGATCTGACAAGGACCAATTCATACTTCTCTTCATGGTGTTGTCCCTTGGCTGATACCTGGGGCACATTGCAGAAAAGGTTGGGCAAGGAACTGACAAGGCTCAAGAGTCAAGCGGGAGGCCTGGTCACGGGCAGGAGATAAGTAGGCAAGTCAGGCTGGTGACACAATAAAAGAGAGCTTGCTGTAAGTGAGCTTCTCTGTGTGTGTGGTAAGAGATCAGAGAGAATACCCTGTGGCAAAAGGAAAAGCTTTGGTTCAGTTGAGTAGAAAGGGTAAGATGCCTGATGGATCATTTTGAGTTCAGGGGAGGAGGGAGAAGAGTTTACACATCTGTGGTCCAATGGAAAAAGTATTAAAAAACAATACACTCGTGTTATTGCTGGGACAGGGGGAGGGAGAGCGGTCATGAAAATCCAAAATCCCCATTGGATTTTTTTTGCTCACACAATATTTGTTTTCAAAGCTTAGCTAAGAGAAAAGACCAGAAGGAATAGTAATTAAGACTTCAATGTACTAAAATTATTTACACCAAGATCCAGCTTCACTTTTGCCTAGATTTGGGATTAGACAAAGAAAATGCATAGTTCTTGTTCACTATTTAGGCTCCTAACCTTGCATTTTAATTGACTGCTGTACTAAACTGCTTGTTAGACCAGACGGTGGCTAAATTCTTAAGTGAAATTCTCAGAGGAAAAATAATTGTGATTAAAAGCAAAACCAAGCCTCAAATGACTGCTCTGTTCCCAAACATTTCTAGAGGTGGAGGGTTCCATCTTTGGGATTCATTCAAATTGGTAAAGACTGAAGTCCTGGAATTTTATTGTGATTTACAATGTTAGGTTTTTACTTACCTTCAGCTGTTGTTTCCTTTAAGTAAAAAGCCTGAGCTGTGAATACAGAACAACTTTAAACTGCATTTGTAATTCTCTTGCCTTAGATCAGTTGTGAATCAGTCGGATTCTGGCATGCTTTACATTTGGTAACTTGTAAGGTACTAGAAGTCAGCAGCTTGCATGGGAGAATGTCCAGGGAAGCACAGCCATGGCCTGGTTCTTCTGCCTAGAACATCTCTGGGAGGAAGGGGGAAGTATAACAATCCTTGTTAGGTATCTATGAGACTTATGCAGAAGCTGTTGGCAGTTTTACCAAAAGAAATCTAAACCATTTCTGGATGTAAATGTTGTGTTTCAGACTACATTGTCTCAAAAGTTCTTTGGCTGTCCTCCAAAAACAACCAACTTTGTCAAAACAGAAAAAACAAACTCACAGATCACTCCAACTTCAGACTGTAAATGCAAGTCATGCAAAAGAGATTTCTCTGTAGGAATTACAAGTTTGTAACCAAAATTTGATTTATATTGGCAAGTTAATTAAAATTCCAGCAAGGCAAGGGGGCACCTGGAGTACTTATCTCGTAACAGCGACATTGATGTAACACCTCTGGAAATAAGACGTGCTCCGTCCTAGGCTACAGACCTGACACGAGTCTCTTTTGGCTGCTTTCTGTACTAGTCCATCACTTCTTTCTCTGCAAAACCAATTTTACAGGACTCTTAAGCTATCAAAAGTATGCACAGGAATGAGGGATGTAGCTTCCTTTAGTGCTACTCTGGTTGAAACACTGGGAAAGATTTATGCAGCATACCACAAAACAGAGAATATGGCGCTTGAATGAAAGCACTTCATAGACATTTTGGGTCCGGGTTTCAAGAGAAGATGAGTCTAGTTTTTGATGCACTCAATACCCAGCAGATCCTGATGTGACACTAAGGACAGATCTTCAAAAGAGCTCTTACTCTGATTACTACACAAGGGGCTCAAAATGTTTGGATAATTTAGCCTTAATTGGGTATCAGAACGAAAATTCATTTATGGAAACATAAAATCTCATTACATATTGAAAAGTAGGTGATCTTCTATGCATGGTGGAGACTGCTGCTGTATAGTTGGAAACTGCTAAATGGCATTAAATGTTAATGGAATTAATTCTGCTTCTGTGGGTATATTTCTTATAAAACGCCATATTGAACACCATCACATTTCATCAGCCCAAGCAGATGATAGGTCATTCAATGAGCACCTGCAGTCATTTCCCCACATCTAGCGTGTTTTTTCTGATGAACCAAATGGCTTGGGAAAAGTAGATGACATTTGCTTGTTTTTTAAAGAAAAAAGGCACTGTAGTCTGCCTGATCAGTGATTACAAAAGGGAGTGAGGTGGGTTCAGTGATGCCAAATCTGATGAGCACAAGAAAATCAGTTTAGTTGTCTGCATAAAATTGTTATTGAGAAAAGAGGGGGAAAATTATTTATATTTTTGCATACCTCTGTTTACTTGTCTGCAAAGAAATCCCCATATAGGTACTTCATGAAATACCAGATGAGAGGAATTGCAGGAAGCCTTCACTTGGGAAAATGCAGTAGTGCTAGTAGTAGTAGTGGTAGTAATGATAATTATTAATAATAATAGTAATTATAACAACAATAAGGATAGCAATAAATAATATAATTATATAACAACAACAATATCAATATCAATTAGACTATCATGCAAGAATCAAGACAGCTAATTTGTTAGGCCTTCCCAAGGAAGCCAGTACATTCATAGGAACAAGGTGATTAAGTGTTGAATTTGTTGAATAAACTTTCCCATTTTTCTGCTCATGCTGTGTCTGCAAATCAAGTATAATTTGCTTAAAAGCCTTATCTGTTCTGAATAAATTGTCATATATAATCTCTGGCTACTCCCTGGTCTTTGAGAGGCTCCTTGGAATTACTTGATTTAAATTTTGGATAAATAAATCATGTTAAACATTTCTGTTGTCTAATTCAATGACTGTAAGAACCAGTGGGATATCTTTTGTTTTACTGATCCAGAATGAATCTTAGAAAAATGTTTTAGAATATTTAACATAAAAACAACAGGTTTTGCAAATCTCCAGAGAATTTGCATAAAGCATATATCAAAACTGAGGAAAAAGAAACAATAGAGATTTGAATAAGTATACATGCTGTCTGTCAATACTTGCCAAGATCAGATGGCAGCTCTGGCCTAGACTTCAACTCCATTGCTGGCTCCTAGCTAAGCACAAGAGCACCGACAGTAATGTCAGTGTGACCATGACATTCTGAACAAGATGTAGGTGGGGATTTGCTCTTTGGTCCCATCTGCAAGGGGGAAGGTGGCCTACCTGGAATTCTGGCCTTTAGTACCAAACCTGTGTGCAGCTCCCTGGAACTGAGCAGAAATGTGAAGTACAGAGTAATGAAACACCTTAGCAGAGATACTCAATTCAAAATCTCACTTCTTTTTTTTTTTTATTCTAAAGCAGTTTTATCTGATAATATAAAAGCATTGAAAATTAATCCCTTTTTGCAAATATTTGAGGTTTGGTGCTGAGCCATGTGTGTATGTCCCAGACATCCAGCTACCCAATAAACCTTAGTTATAGTGCTCTAGCTTTGGCTTATAGCACTAAAAAAGGAGTTATTACAGATGTCCTCAATCCAGAAAGATGCTTAGTGCCTTTTTTCTGGTGACTTAAGTGTGTTTTACTTTCATGGGTGCTTCACGACTAGGGCTAACAAGAAGTAGAACCACAGAACTGCGGAATCAGAGAATCATTTAGGTTGAAGAGACCCTTAAGATTGTTAAGTCCAACTGTAGGCCAGTTCCATCACTAATCCATATCTCTAAGCCCCAACTGTACATGCCTTTCAAATCCCTCCAGGGGTGGTGATTCAACCAGTTCCCTGGACAGCCAGTAGAGAGAAAAGACATTGGTATTCTTAGTTTTCTCATCCAAAAGTTAACCCAGGCATTTTCTCTTCTATGCAGACAACACACAGGCCTTTTTCCTCTTAAAAGCGAAACTGGATGCTAAAGCCCTCCAATGACTGCATTTTATCTGCTTTGTTGTGGCAGGCAAGTGAAAATCGGAAGTTCCTGAATGCTCTCAAAGGTTTGCTGGATGACTTCCGCTCGGAGCTGCGGGATGAAGAGCGTGAGCGGCAGGGTCTCCAGCAGCAGTATGCCCTGCACAAGGCGGCCTGGGAAGTGGAAATGACTGAACTGAAGTGTCACCTCGAACAGGTAACATTCCCTGCGTCAAACACCGGTAAAGAATGACTGAGGTGCTTAAGAAAACAGGAAATCCATGACAGGCAGAAAAGGGACTATATTCATTTTACCTTGTGCCTCAAAGCCCCCCTTGAAGCCCACTTTGCCTCTTGAGTTGCCTCTTGGATTCTGTTTTCCCATGCTCACGTAGTAGCTACTGTGTAACATCGGTGAGGACAAAGGAACTAAACCTCTTCTTGTTTATTTTCTCAGAAGAGTTGGCTGGTAATGCATCAGCTGTGGTAATGAGACATGCAGATGTCTGTATTTATTGATATTTATAGGAGAGAAAAATGTCTTGATGTTGTCGTGCTCGCAATTAGCTTGTCACTGTGCCTTGGCACATAACAACTGCGGTATTTGATGCAGAGGAGAGAAAAGAGTGATTTAATAACACTCAAGTGGTAGATCAATATGTTAATATTAAATCAGCTATTCAAGGCTACTGGTTAGTGATGGATGGTACCTCACTTATAAGAGACCTCTAGATAACCACCACAGGATACTGTTAGAAGTATGTATGTAAAATCTGGCGCCAGGTGCTTCAGTGTCATTCACGGCTGCTCACAGAAGATGTGGTGTTCCTGAAGTAATATGAAAACAAATCAGCAAAAACCCCATGAGTATTCATTTCCAAACCTGATGGCAAAAAAAGCTCAAATTTTCCACATTGAAGAGGAAGGGGTGAGAAAATTAGTACATTCAGGCCTTGAGAAGAATATTTGTATGTGTATCACTTCCCTGCAGAAGACAAAAATAATAAAAATATTCACTGCCTGGAGGGTGGTAACTTCAGGAGGATTTACTGAACGATGGAGACTCACTCTGATGCACACAGCTGAGATGCAAGTGCTGCTTTTCCTGTCCAGGTACTGTGGGCTGCTTTCCCAGAATGAAGGAAGAAGCTTTTATTTTAGCACAGTTTTCTCGCAACAGATTCAGATTCTCAGTACAAATGCTTCTTAGTGCACACACATACCCAGACAACAGATTTAAAAAAAAGAAGGCTGTGACAGGGGAGGTTTAGACTGGATATTAGGAAGAGATCTGTCACTGAGAGAGTGCTCGGGCACTGGAACAGTCTCCCCAGGGAAGTGGTCACAGCATGGAGTTTGACTGAGCTCATGAAACATCTGGACGATGCACTTAGTCCCGTGCTCTGACTTGGCTGGTCCTTTGTGGAGCCAGGAGCTGGACTTGATGATCCTTATGGGTCCCTTCCAACTCAGGAGATTCTATGATCACTTGAGAAAACCAAAAAAAAAAACCCAGATAAATTCCCATTTTCACACCTACCAGTATAAAACCTCTGTTACCGATTTACCTTAAACTTGAGATGGCAACAAAGAACTAAACTTAGAGGAAGTTTGTCTGACAACACAAATTGACCAAACTGCCAATTTGTAGCTTGAATGCTTTGCCTTTGCATGGGTGATAAACTTATAGGCTGCCGCTTTGACTGGTGTTTGGCACCATGGCAGTGCTGCCACTCCTGCCCGGGGAGAAGAAAACTTTCCTTCTGGGGACTTTGTCAGGCTCTTTGCTACCTTACTGCTCCACTATACTGTATTACATCTGGCAATTACTGAGGCATGGGTGTTGCTTTTTACATTTTTTTAAGCAAATGAATGAAACTGGTCGATATTTAAGGCATTAAATTTTCTTCCTTAGCTAATTCTCCACAACATTTTTATTTAATAGCAAAACCAGGTCCTTAATGCAGTAGCAAAAAAAATTAGCACAACAATCATTTGAATGTCAATTAGGATAGGACAACTAATGTTTAGTGTCCCACTAAGTTCTGCTGTTCTGCTCACAACTGCAAGGAGGCAAAAAACATCTGTGTATAAAATAATAATATGATAAGCCTGAAATAGAAATAATACAAACATAAATTAAACTCAAACTAATGTTAAAGATTCAAAATATGGGCTGTTTTTACTATAGCTTCAATTTCAGGCTCAAAACAGGAGGAGCTAATGAACAATGTGTAAAATATCAGCACTACATAGTTAACATACTTTGCTATTCTCCGCCGAACATGTGGCATAAAACAGCCTTAACTAAACAGCCAAGTCTGACAGGTTGGTGTGGGTAGGAGGACCTCTCATGATGTCATTTTGTTGCTTTGATTGGTAGGGCTGAAGCAGTGGGCTGTAGAGTGCTCCCACCATAGGCTTCATACACAGCTGACAACCCCCTGACAAGCCCACAGAGAATAAAGTCCTTTCTTGTCTCCATTGTTGTCTACACAGTTGCTGTTTTTTACTTCTTTTGTAAAACAGTAGGTCAATTAACAAGAGCATTTTCCTACAGAGAGTCAACTCCTAATTAATAGTCACTGTCAAGGGACTTGCATTTTGATGCTTCTACTTTCTAAGAAAGAAAGAAAGAAAGAAAGGGAAAGAAAACTCTTTTGATACAAAAGCACTGCATATCAGGGGTGACAATGTGCTGTTACCTGCTGTTTCAGAGCTTTATTGCTGCATATATCTTTAAAAATAAAAGTCTTGGCTGCCAGAAATGCATGTACATCTTATTTGGCAGAAGGATCCTTAGGCATTGTTTTTAAGATAAGAAATAATGAGATCACTTCCAAGTATGGGGTTGTGATAATAAGAGCCAATAAGGAGTCCCATCCATTTTCATCCTCCATCTGGGAGAGTGAAAAAATCCCGGTATTCTGGGAACTGAGGAAAGTTTGGAAGAAGGAAGATGTTAGTATGAGGGTCCAAACCCTGCATATACTTTGAGAACTTGCACGTAAGGACATGGACTCTGAGCAATGGTCCAGTTTCAGGATGCATGGGGGGAATGAATATAAGCTGTGGTCCACATGGCAGGGCATCTGGCCAGCCTGAGCCGTAAGCAGGTTTAAGTATGTCACATCTAGACTTTTGTACAAAGGAGCCATGAATGGGCCTTTCCTGTATGACTGGAGCTGTTTGATAAAACAGAGGCAGAAGGAGACTGTCCTTGCCAGGAGTATTGTTGTGCCTTCCATAGGCACCTAAAACTGTCTTCTGAGTCTAAAGACACCCCCACTGGAGAAGGTTTTATGTCCAAAATCAGTGAACACCAGGAAAATATGCTGAAGGTGCATCACTGTATACTCACCTCAGTTTTGAACTCATGTTTTATACTTATAAGGCTTCCTATGTTCTTCTCAAATGGGGCAAGAGCCAGGGCTCTGGCCTGGGTGAGCCAATGGTCTGGCACAGGATGACTTAGTGTATTTTGGCAACTTGGGCATGGCATTCGTAAAGGCACCACCTCCTGTCTTGTTTGCAAGCCAAAAGGCAACATAATTTTCCCAGTGCAGGTGAAGATCTCAGTGGCTTAAGGGGAGAGAGGGAATTAATCTTGTTGAGGGGAGCACAGAACAGTAAAATTACAGTAAACAAACCTAAAAGAATGGGTGCCATCATTGCTGACCCTGGCTGCAACACCAAGTTTGACTCCCCCAGCACCATGGCATGGTGCTGGGGACTTGTGGACGGACAGATGAAAGACATCACAAAGGGCAAGAGGGCATTACCTGAAGTTAGCGGCGAGTTTTGAAACCCACAGTTTCAGTGTATGTTATTTTTACATATCACCGAACTAATATGTGGACAGCCAAGCTGTTGGGTAGTGGGTAAGAAGGCAGCAAAGCCTTCTGGCTTTTTTGAGAAGCCATGCTACCCATCATGGACATACTTTTCATGACATGTCTGTGTTTCTGCCCCGTGGCACCTCTGGTCCACCACCAAGCCATGCAGTTGAGAGCAGGACAGCCTCTCACACATTGCTGTGGGCCCCATAAATTTACATTGCACAAATAGGATAAGTGTAAGATTGTGTCACATCAACTTTCTTAAACTAGGATGCTGCTTTTTATAATTTTTTTGGTTGATTGGTCAGTCAGTTGTTTCGTCATCTGAAAACAGCTGTACTTGGGGTTACTTGTTAATGGTAGAGAATGCATCAGTCTTAAGATTTGTCAATGCAAGTGCCAGTAACAGAATGTCCTCTGCAGCTCAGTGTAACTTTAAATGACTCAGGCAGTGGCCTGTCAGCCATTTATTTGGGGAGGCTGCTACAGAGACTAGTAACCTTCACTCCTGAATCCAGTCTGAGCTTCCCTTTGCACAGAAAGTTTGGGCTAATTTCCACACAGTGCAAAGTGAAGGCATTGCCCTCCTGTCTTGCTAAAGGAGCGTGTTTCCCCGCAGACCTGCTGCCTCTTCTTTTTGAGGACAACTTTAACTTCAGAGGAACAAATAAGTTTTTGCTGCCTTTCACTCCAATTCACCTGCAGAGCCAGGGGACGGAGATATGCCCCATTCTGAGTCATGCACACATGTACTGAGTTGTCAAAAAAAGGTTGGGCTTCAGGGATAAATACTTCACTTGCCTGAAATCACACAAAACCATCAAGCACTATTTTCACTCTGACAACAGTCCAGCAGCACCCCAGGTTGTCCAGAGAGGTTGTGCAAACCCAGACCTTAAAAGTTTGGCAGGATCCAATTGGACAAAGTTCTTCATAACTCAATCTCATCTCAGAGCCAATCCTTCTGGAAGCAGGAGTTGGACTAGAGACCACCTGACACCCCATCAAGCCTTCATTTTCATGAGTCTATCACTTTGTCCTGGCTCTTCTGAACTAATCAAGCTGATCCCTGAGCATCAAGTGAAGGAAAAGGGAGGGAAGATAACATATAAGGAGGATATCACTGTGAGGGTGACAGATTACTAGAACAGTCTGCCCAGAGAGGTTGTGGAGTCTCCTTCTCTGGAGGCATTCAATACCAATCTGGACACACTCCTATGTGATCTAGTCAAGATGATCCTGCTTGGACAGGGGGGTTAGATTGGATGATCTTTTGAGGTCCCTTCCAACTCCTTACGTTCTGTGATTCTGTGATTACCTGACTGCCATAGTGTTGTGGACACCTAGAAATCAGTTTAGACACCAGAACCTGCAGAGATGGGGATTTGATCTTTGTAGCTGTCCTTCTGGTGCTTCTTTTGCTGGAAGATGGTGAGAAGCTGTACAATAAGCCAATTGCTGACAGTTGTTCTGGGAAAAATCTCTTCAGAAGATGAATGCACTGTCTTTACATTTTGGGTGCACTGAAAGAGACCACAGAAGCAAAGCAGCAGCTGAGGATGTTGTCTTGGCAGTTGTGTCAGGGAAGATGATGTTGCAGTTTATCTTCATGATTCCTTCATATTCCCATCAGAAAGATCCTAACTAATGCCTTAATAGCAGGAGATGGTAGACCTTGAGAAATGTTTCACTGTCTTGATTTTAAAATGTTTTTAAAGTTGAACATACTTGGTTGTGTATAGAGTTATTGCCATAACTTTGCCCTAACCTTTGTGGAATTAGTTCTTTAACTCAAATTTATTGTCAGACACAGGCTTTTACCACAGAAAGTGTAATGTCCTGGTAATGTTTTGCTTTAATGCCAGCTGGAAGGGAAGAGCGAGAACACCCCAGGAGAAACAGGCCTCATTTCTGATGCAAAGGGAGCTTTTAAAAGGGAAAGAGAGGAGCACAAGAAGCTTCTGGCCGAGACTCATGGTGTAGTGATGGACCTCCGCTGGCAAATCCAGCACAATGAGAAGAACTGGAACCGAGAAAAGGTGGAGCTCCTGGACAGGCTTGATAGAGACCGGCGAGAATGGGAGCGTCAAAAGAAGGAGCTGCTGAGAAGGATAGAACAGGTAAGGAGTCATCTTGGGCTGAGCAATGGCTGACTGCAAGCATGAGGCATTGTACCATTACTGCAGTCAGGCCAAGGTCAAGAGACTATTAAGAGGCAGCACAGGAACCATTTTGGTTCCTTGGCTACATCAATGTTTCTCATGCTACAAAACAATTTACGTACACAAGGGAGTAAAAGGAAAATGCTCATAATCCCTATAAAAAACCACTTATGAGAAATCAGCTCCAGGTTAAAGGCCATTTCCTGCCTCACTTCAATTAGTCCAGACCAGCACAGTCACATTGATTCACTTTGCTTGAAAGCTTTTGTACATCTCTTCATACTAAAACAGTCAGTCCCACATGCAGGGTTATACAAGGTTGGATATACAGCTTCCTGCCAAAAAGGTCTCTTCATCTGCATGTTAGCTACCAAAGATGCAGCTGCTGAGACTTTTCAGTCTCAACTAATTTCTTTTTCTGTAGCAAAGTGTTAGCAAGATGAGGTCTGACTGATGACAAATTAAGAGCTATCAATTCTAAATATTCGGAAGAAACTTCTGACCTTAGTCACGTGAACTTTGTGCATATCTCTGCCATCATTTACAAATCCAGTAACTGCATACCTGTCCCCTTGATTTTTGTGCTTTCATATTTTCTTCTGCTTAGTATTACAGACAAATTATACCTAGTGAATTTATTATCTGTCTGGAAGCCACAGAAAAAATAAAAAGTTTAATAAGCGAGAGTTAAAACACCGTGTTTGACTGAACATTGTTCATTTCTGAGTCATGCATTCCAGGGAAAGTAACAAAAACCAGCTGAAATTGTGGGTTCTCAATTAACCAAATGCTTTCTGTCCTTAGGACATCAGAAATGGCACCACACCAGATTTGTGCATGCTCTCCAGGGAGTACTTCACTTGAATGAAGCACAAAGTAGCTTCCCAGGTTAAGTTGCTGAAAGACTAGTGTAACTTCATTAGTTTTTGAAAAGGGTTCATTATCTGTGTCTCATGTTCCCATGCCTGGGCTGCAACAAGAAGCTAAACACAAGACACCAGGCTCTAAATATAGCGAGTGCAAGACTAAACCTCACTTTAAGCCATGGCTATTAAACCCACAGAGGAGCACTTAGGACAATCCTATACACTACAAATATCTCTAAAAATCACTGCTAAAAGTGTAGGTCTGGGTGGCCAAGAGGCCAAGAAAGATGATTTTTAAGCTTCTAAATTTATAAAGTTCAATCAACAATATTCTGAATTTTTTAATCTCTCATTTTTCTGAGGGCTTTTGTGTGTTACTTCATGCAGCTTTTTGAGCTTGCCCTTATAATGCAGCCAATGGTATGGCTCCTAAGATAAGACAACCGACACCTATGAGCTGGGGAGCCTTGTAGCAGAGATCTTCAGCCAAATCACCCAGTTTTCAGGTTCCATGGCAGACTGTGCCAAGCTCTTCATGACTTGACTGGGCTGTCTTCTAACTGCTGCGTTTCAGTGGCCAAACTGCCTCCTGTGAATTCTTAATGCACAATGGGAATTAAATAACCCTGAGAAGATTTCTCCATATATTAAGGATATGAATGCATACTTTTCTACAGAGAGGCACTGGTACCTCTTCGGATGGCTATGCTATTGTCACTGTGAACTGTGGTTTTTTAATATTATCTCTTCATTGTGTCCTCAATAGCTTGAAGGACTTAACCTGGTTAAAGACTGCTTTTTTCTATTCCCTGGGAATAGGGCACATTGAAGGAAGCAACAGAGAGATCCCTGATTATGTTACCTAGCCTTTAATTCTCTGTAAACCTGACGTAACCTCTCGGTGTCATCTGGGGGGAGCCTAAAAAATAACTTGCAAATAGTCTTGGAGCTGATTTCTTCTGTTACTGTTCTGAAACCTCTAGGTTTCCTCTGTGTATTTACTGTTCAGTAGAACAGTACATAGAATTAGCAATAAATAGGGGACATAAAAAATATTACAACAAGCTAATTTCAGAGGACTAGATGATTAGAAATAGCATTTGAAATCTTGGCTACCTGCTTGCAAAACTTCATAACTCCGTCTTTGCTTATAATCAAACATTTCCCTGTGTGACAGGAAGCTTCCAAATATTTGCAGACATTTAGTTGAATATCCTCTCAGATTGCAGTCATGCCCTGCTTTATATGGAAACAATTAGTATATCTCTGAAGTCCTTCTCCCTAGGGTTTTTCTGTGTGTATTCCATGTATGGCAATACATAGAGGATGAGGAGACTACTCCAGTGTGTATGTTTGAAAAACAGAATCTAAGAGATAGCAGAAGTGCATGTGCCAAATTTCATACTAATGCTTTATGCCTGTCTGCTTTCACACAGCTCCTGAATAATACATGTATGATAAGGAAGAAGCTCACACCAATGTAAAAAATATATAAAATACTTTACTCTGGATGATTGTGGGAATACTGCTCACATATAAAAAAACATGATGACCTACTTTTTCAGAACTCGAAGTTGTGTTCTTTTCTTTTCAAGTACACTGTCACTTTGTTTTCCCTTAGAGAATCTCCTTCCACTGTGCTCCTAAAGCTAATTGTGCATAGAGTGCACTGGCAAATACATAAACCCATGAAATTACCTGAATGTAAAGTTGTGTGTTTAAAGGTATAAACACCTGGCAACTCAAATTAGGCACTCTCGAAAATTAGGCCAGTATTTCTCACTTTAATTCTCCCGTCAGCAGTTTGAGATTCAGAGAGTGAGCCAGAATCTGTACTGTTCATCTGTAGTATTCTCATGAAGGCTCCCAGATCATAACCCTTAGAGGATCTCTGAAAATCTGGAATGGCTTGCAATTGGAACTCTGCATACAGAAAACATGTGATTATCATTTCTCCTTGCTTTGAGTCTTGTCCATATATTGGGGAGTGGACTCCAGTATACTGTTTCAGATTTTGTGTGTCATGAGCAAAACTCTTTAAGATGCATTCCCCTTTTTGTAGATGTGGGTCAAGCAAAAATGTCACCTATTTCAGCTCAAGTGCATATTTAGTCATTTGGAACGTGAAATATTTTCATCTACATTAGGCAGTACAATGGCTATTTATTTCTCCAAACACGTGCAACAAGATTAAAATAATATGTTTTGTGGCTTCTCAGTCTCCAGGGTCCTAGGAAATTACTTTCATTTGCAGATCATTGTCATTAGTCTTAGCACGCTGCTCTAGCAAAACATGAGTTACGTGTTGGATTCCTGCTGTCATTCATCATGTTTTAAAACACCACTGCTTCACCTCTCCTGTTGTATTTACAACTAAAGGAGTAGTTAATCACATAACCTAATTTTAAGATTGGCAATTTCACTAGTGGTTCACCTTGTCTTCACCCAGTTTTGCAAAGCATAGACTTAATAGTTTTGATGGCCCTTCTATAAATGCACATTTTCTTCAGACATGCTTTGCATATCTAATTCATACCTTTGACAGTGCTGTTCTGTACAAATAGTCAACTTTCTACCCATGTGTTAGGACTAGACCATCTCTGAAACAAGGTTTTTATCTTTTATTAGCAGAGTTTTCCACCTGGAAATGTGTGAGGTATATAAAAGTGCAAATTTTGTATTGCTGAACAGAAGAAAAATGTATTTGTTTTGATGAGGCTCCAAGTCACTCACCCTTCCTTGAGCTTCTACTTGCATTGATTTTGGATTGCTTTTAAATAAAAGTCAACGTTGACTTGTTTCCTCAGAATCAGGTTACAAAGAGATGCATTGTTTTTCGTATGTGTATATATATACACACAAACGTTGTGTGCATATATATATATACACATCCCCATATAAAAGTAAACAAACAAAACTGTACATACACACATTTAATCACTCAAAATCCCATGAGCAATAGCATCAAAATCCTAGAGACATCTCCCTTTGCAAAAGGACTACTACAGCAAAGCTGAGGTCCCTGGAGCGAGGTGGTGATCTCGTGGTGCCTCCCCAGGGCACAGCTGCGTCACTCCTGGGGAAGGATGAGTTCTGCAGAATGCCATGCACTGCATAAGTAATCACTGGTCTTTTCATTTGCCTCATCACCAGCTTCAGAAAGAAGTGAGCCCGCGAAGAGGAAGTGGTTTTCTGTGTGACCAGAAGGAGAGTAACCTACGTCCATTCACGACCCAGGGGAACCTTCACATTCCTCGTCCAATGGGGTCAAGATCCTACTCTGATTCAGATGCCATCCAATTTGAGGATCGGTCAGTGTGTAAGCTGAAGGAGAGCGATCGGTGCAGTGCCACGGAAAACCTCTTTCTGGAATCACTGTCTCTTGATTCCCCCGATGAGTCTGATGAGCAGCGGTCTCGGCAGCTGGAGAGGGAGAAATTCTTGACCGGATTAACCGAAGTATGTCTTCTTCTACCTTTTATCCAGCCAGCATGTTGTTTCTCATGTCAGAGTTGGTTCAGAACCCCTGCTGTAGGAAGTGAAATATTGTGTCACAGTGTTTTTATCCCGCTAAAATCTGCACCACCACAGGCTTACTGTCACCCATTCCAGGTCTTAGCAGTTTTGTTTATACTGTTGCTGCATTTGGTCCTTGGTGATATTTACATAGCTTCTTTCCTTCAAAGCACACTTTAGTGAAACCTGGGCAAAGGCATTTCCCTTTGGAGGGTTTGCTCAAGCGAGATTGATTGTTAGTTTAATTAATAGCTTAACTGAAGATGCACAGAGACGACTGCAGCCTGCTGACTCTTCTTTCCATTATATTTTCTTTGTGGCACTAACTGCAGTAGAAGTAAATCCAGCCTTCAGCCTCTTTCTCCATTCAGTTAGATAAGATTTACTCTGCAGTAACTCCACTGAAGCCACCAGCATTATCCCAGACTTGTTCTAGAGTGAATGCAAGGAGGATCAGTTTGCTCCTGTTTTTTTCCTCTGACTCCAGACAAATACCAGAAAGGTATTTGCTGAGCTAAGCAGGGCTCTTTTTGAATAATCACAATTTGAAATGTGTTAGTAATGTTCTTGATCTCATGAGGCCCTGACCATTTTTTGTATTCCCTATAGCTTGTTAGAAATATAAGCAGTTAAAATAATAACTGTTGAGCAACTGCTTCAGACGATGCTATTAAAAAAACCCAAATTATGATGAGAATTGTCACAGGGAAATAATTGCCATAAAAACATCTCATTGCCCTTAGCAAACTGTAGGTGTTCCTGCTATGAAAAAAGCAAGTCTTCCCTCATGTTTGATACAGTCACCTTAATGAGTTTCAACTGGTGCCGTTTGCTGAGTGCATATAATGAAATCTTATGTCAAAGACCCCGGTTTATCTCTTATTCCAGCCCAGCTAGCTCTCTGCCATCATGCAGATTACCTCCACGGGACGAAATCACTCACAAATATACAGTTCAAAACAATGTATTTATTGTACTGTGGAAAAAAAAAATTTGCAGCTTATTTCCTTTTGTGATTGCATGGCACTATAAAAGTTTCAGGCAGTTGGCATACAGGATTTCCCTGTGCAGATTGGTGTCCTGATGGGATTGCCCGTTCTGCTGCCTGTGTACGTAGGGAAGAAAATTCCCACTGGCAATTTAAGACTCCTTATCAGAGGGAAAATCAGACACTTTGTAGAGACAAACATGCCTGGTGCAACTAACAGAAGCAAACAACTAAACAGCCAAAAGCTAATGCCACCAGTGGGTTCAGAATAACTTAACCTGTTTCTGTTTTTCTTCAGGAGGAAGAAACACACAAAGGAAATCTTCAAAGGTGAGTAAAACTTAGAGGGGAAAAACCCAGCAAACATTCAGCTATAGCTGTCTGGCACCCAAACCACAGCTCCAGGGCATAGCCATGCTGCCTCCTAAGCAGCCTGTGAGCCAGATTAATGGATTTACCCAGGGATTAATTTGTCTCAACGTGCTTCTGTTTTACTCTGATTAACTTGGGCCACATTCAGATGCGGTCTGCGAAGATCAAACTGTATGAAAGCGCATGAAGCCGCATCTCACACTGAAGGCTGTGCCTATGTTAGCATGAAGCGGAGACCTGTAGGCATCGAGATATAGAGGAAAGTGGTTGGTGCTGAAAACCTGACATGCCCCTGCCAGTCAGGGATATTCCGCTTTGGACTAGTTCAGGTCTCATCCCATGGGTCGAATACCCACCTAACCCCAGAGTGCATTAGTTGGGCTTCTGGAGAGCATCTTCCGGCTCACTTTTATCTCTGAGGAGCACAGCTCATGCTCTGAGATCGGCCTCTGATGCAAACCAGAGCCTCTGAATAGGAGATCCACTTCAGAACTGCACTCCTGAGCTCACCTAGTGCCCTAATGTAGATGCACTGTAACTGCATCTGGTGCTTTTGATTAGAAACCTGTGGTGTGACTTTGCTGTATCCTGCAGGTCACTAATGTATAAAACCCACTGCTTGCTGAACCCCCACCCAGCTTGTGGCGACTCATTGGCCTAGCCCTGATAACTACACTTATTTGCATTTTTTAAGTAGTCCTGTTCAGAATGATCCAGCTTTGTTTGTTTGTTTAATTGTAGTTAAAATGCAGCAATAAGAAAACTCATCTGAATGCTCATGGTTTGGACAAACAACCAAAATGCATCAAAGCCAAGAATCCAGCGTTATGACATAGCAATACCCTCCAGTTGAATTTTAGCATGAGCTCAGCTCACCAAACCAGTTGAATGTAACAGCAGCAGGGCTGGATGTCCCACATAGCTACACACCAGCTGTGCAGCCTGGGCAATCTCAGGAGCGGGGGTGAACTTGCAGATTTCCCAGCAAGTCAGAAATACTCCACACTTGCTTTGAAAAGTGTGACTTGTATTGTCACAAACACCTCTTTCCTGTGAGTGGTGTAGGTCTGAAATTCATCCCACTGCTCCATGTCTCAGACATTTACCAAGCAGTAATCCATGAGAAAGCAGTAAATAATAAACCATTTGATACTTTTAATGACACATCAAGATCGCTTGTATCTCAAGGCTATTGTAAAGATAATAAAAAGGGAATTTTAATGGAAGAGAGGGATAAAGTGGTTTTATATTAAAGCAGATAGTGAAAATTGGGTTACCTGAGCTAGTTTGCTGCCGAAAATAAGTTGCTTTTTAAAATGAGAGTTTCCAAGCCTGTAAGTGACTCTCTCGTGTTCCCCTCTCCAGGGCGATGTCCGTTTCTTCCATGTCAGAATTTCAGCGCCTGATGGATATTTCTCCATTTTTACCAGAAAAAAATTTGCCTTCATCCAGCAGCAAAGATGACATAACCCCTCCCCTGTCTCCCGATGATCTGAAATACATTGAGGAGTTTAACAAAAATTGGGATTACAGTAACACTAGGAACCATGGTGGGGCCACCGAGAAGCCTACAGATGCATGGGCAGAAAGGACAGAAATTGGGAAAGCTGGGAATGATACTTCTTCAGATCCATTCCAGGCATCATCATGGTACCTCACCACCAGTGTCACCATGACAACTAACACCATGACCAGCCCAGAGCACTGCCAGAAGCAGCCAATGAGGAGTCACGGTGTAAGCGAAAAAATGGGAGTTCGGGTCTTTCACAGCCCACCGATTGTCCGTAGGTTTGACAACTCAGTGATAGCTGGGAGCGAAGGGAAAAACCAGGTGGAACCAGACTTCCTGTTTTCTGTGACCAAAGCTATGGGGAATGTTGCTGAGACAAAAGGTGCTTCCTCAGATATGTTTGGAAGATGGTCTTGTGACCTGGCCAAACATCATAAGGATTTTCTGGATAATGGTCTTCATCCCATTGAACGTCCAATTTGCACTACTGTGGGCTTTGCCTCACCCTTGCACAGCTTGGAGATGTCCAAAAACATGAGTGATGATATGAAGGAGGTTGCCTTCTCTGTCCGCAACGCGATACGCTCTAACACTAGCTCAGCAGAGCCTCAGTTCAAGGACACCGCGTGTCAAACCAATGGTATGAGAACAACGGGGACACAGACCACCCAGACGATCAGTGTTGGCTTGCAGACAGAAACCCTGCGCAGTATCACTAGCAGTCCACACAAGTGTCTGACACCAAAGGGGGGGTCCACGCCTGTCTCTTCACCATCCAGAAGCCTAAGAAGCAGGCAGGTGACCCCCGTCATTGAAAAGGTCCAGGCTAAGTTTGAGCGCACGTGCTGCTCCCCCAAATACGGCTCTCCAAAGTTGCAAAGAAAAATCCTTCCCAAATCAGACCAGCCAAATAACCGGACTTTGCCTGGCACACCTCAGAAAGGATTCAGTGAGTCCGCCTGGGCTAGATCAACTACTACAAGGGAGAGTCCTGTCCACACCACCATCAACGATGGCCTCTCCAGTTTGTTCAACATCATTGACCATAGCCCCATCTTTCATGAGACCTTCCAAAAATGCCCCAGGTCTAGCAGCCGGTCCAGGTCAGCAGAACCCAGACCAGAACTGGGCCCAGTGCAGGAGCCGTGTACAAATGCCCGTGGCAGATCACCCAGTCCTCTCCGGTTGGGGACAGAGACGCAAAAGGAAGAAGGGACTGAGGTGACAAGTATCAGACAGGACTTGTCTGCTCCTCCAGGGCACACACTCACAGAAAATGCTGCCAGGATCTTGAATAAGAAACTTATGGAGCATGCCTTAAAGGAAGAGAGAAGGCTACCTTCACACAGCCCACCAAATCTTAGCAATGACAACAGCACAGGAGAAATTGTCAAAGTAGATCCAGGGTCCATAGAGGTAATGAGTTTGTTTGTTTTTCCTCCTATAGCTAAGTGCACTCTTCTTTGAGCAAATGCATTATGAGATCTCTTGCAGTCCTTGTGAGTATTTACAATGAACATCCTAGTCCTGTCATGGTACCACCAGCGAGTCCCAGTCGTGAAACTATTGGATTAGTCACTGAAGAACTCATTAAAGAATTCTCTATCCTGACAGCTTATTGGGTCTGAAAGCACCAGAACAGCTTTATCCTTTACAGGATAAAGGTGCCGTTACAGGATAATAATGGTTCTCCCCCAAATAGTTGGGTTAAGGGGCTTCTGTCACAGAACACACCGTGTGTTACAGATGCTCTAGGGGCTGTAGGCATGAGTGAATTTATCTTTTATGCTGGATGGAAAGGTAAACTTCTACACAAGAATGGGTGTTAACAAGTTTGTGTGGAAAATAGTCTCAACAATACTCTGAATCAGAATGGCAGGGCCTCCGGCACACCTTTTCTGGATGAAGTTTGGCTCGGGTCTGTGAATGTGGTTAAATGGCATGACATTGGTACTGACTGTTGCAATACGGATAAGGGAAAAAAAGATAATGGACTGGCCTAAGCACATCCCTACTCAGTGCTCAGAACTTGTGACCGGTCGTCATTTGTCTCAGCAAGTATGCCCAAGTGTTGGGGGTCAGAGTCTCAGCAACAGTGATGTGCCAGAGCAGTCAGTGGAAAGGGGGTGTCAGGGTGGAGAAAAGCTTTCGGTTATCAGTGTCTAAGCCTCTTGTTTCTGGTGAACCTTTGTGCACATGAGATTGTTGCCTTGAGGAGGACTGGAGAAGTTGAATTATGCCCAACTTTGTTGCCTTTCTGGTACAGCACTGAAATGGTGTGTGCCCTGGTCAGTGGTACTCCCCAGGGCAGGGACAGGAGCCCGTCACCCTCTCTGCCCAGTGCTGCCCCTTAGCATGCTGATGGTTTTGGTGGGCCTGACTGCAGGGCAGCAGCGCCTCCTTGACCCTTGGGTACACTTTGTCTCACTGGGGTGACCACTCCTGCCTTAAACAGCCCCAAGGGAAGGTTCAAACCCCATTTACTAACTCAGCATTTGGCTTGAAGGATTTGTGGGGACCTGAGCACTGAGACTACAGGTCTGCAGTCTGCCTTGCAGTAGCCACAAGTGGTTCTCAGTGTACAATCAGTCCCTCTTTTGTAGGCACTGCTCAGAGGACATGGGGTTTTTTGCCTGACAGAAGATCCCAAGCCCAGGATATATTCCCTACGTGCCATTTTAACAGATACAAATAGGGGAATTTGTACCTATAAAAAAGAAACCACAGGCACATTATAAATACCAGTGAATGAAAGTGGGCTTTCTCCAGAAACTCAGAGCGAATAAAAGTAGAAAGCAGCCTCATTTATTTGACTCTTTCGAGGTATCTCTGTATTTTGTCCTTAGTTTCAAATACGAGAAATGCACTACCAGTCCTCATTAGAAAGTGGGTTGTACGCTTACAGGTTCCACTCAACTTGTCTTCAGGGCATCCCTGGGAGTTCTTGATTTCCTCCCACAACTTTTACATGTCTCAGCAGATTTCAACTACACAGATGTCATCCAGCATTATCACACAAGCTGCTGTTGGCAAAATACAACTAGTGTCTGTACCTGAGTTTGATGAACAGAGAGATTTGGGTCAATGCTGTTTAGCAAACACTCATTGACCACCAACCTGGCAGAAAATTGCTCCTTTTTGTGATTTTTTGGTATCTTTTGCCTAAGTTTTTTCAGTTCCAAGCTTCAGAGCTAAGACATGGAGAGTTTTTTCATGCAGCTTTTACTTGGTTGTTATGAGTGTTGTCTAGGTGCACAGGTTATGAACTTTGGGTGGTCCTGTAATTTCTCAGGAATGTGCATGTGATAAGGAAGGTGGTGGGTGTTTGCATGATGAGCTTAGCTTTCCCTAGGTGAGGTGATGCTCTACAAGATGCACTTAGTGAAACATGGATTTGATGCTGAAAAGAAAACCACAAGTAAGTTTCAGCTCTGCAGATGCTCATTTGTGGATTATGCTGACAACACACATCACACTTTGTACAAAGCCAGACACAGCAGCTAGAGAATGATGATCTTGGAGAAGGCCGGTTGTACTTGGGGCGATGTCATGTCAACGCTGCCCCTACCACACACCTGTAGATTCCTGCTCTGTTCACCCCTCACCTGTTGGTTTCTGGCCACAACAAGAGACCTTCTTACCACCAAATCCACGCCATGCAGTCATGGCATGGCACATGGACGGCCTTTAGACTTGCACGGAGCAGCTGTGGGTGGCTTTTCTTTAGTTTGAGCTTCTGGTGGTTCAGTTACGTAATTTGATTTTATACTCCTGCTGCAAATCTGAAATCTAGTTCATACATATATTTATATATTCAGATACATACGTGTGCGTGTGAGTGTGTATGCATACATAGTAGTAATTCTGCATTTTCTAACTTGCCTAGAGCTGCTTTCAAGTAATTTCATATCCACCCAGTGCAGCCTAGCAGTGTCTTACCCTGCTAATCCACTAAACCACTTTCTTAGTTGCTCATCGTGGGATTTATAAATATTACATTTAAAAATGCATATTAGGGTTACCTAATTAACAACATAAGAGCAGTATGAATATTTTTCTTCTATGACTCACAAGGATGTAAATCATAGAGGTCATGGACTGGGGGTCAGATTCATTTCTAGAGACAGCACTGGGAAAGGACCATCCACACAGACCTATGGAGAAGAGGGCAGCTGCTGCATCCTCTGCTCACCGGGGCAGAGCAATTGCCACCAGCTTGCTGCTGAACTCTTCAGCACAGGAGGGAGAATGTTCAAAAGAAGAGAAGGTGTCATCAGAACCAAAGGGCTTTTGCTTTTTTTTGAGTCTCCCATCCAGCATCGCTGGAGTAGGAGGGTGTAAGGGAGTAAGAGGGGAGGGTGAGGCAAAGGACTCTCATGAAATGTGAGCAACATAAGCACGAGCAACGTAAGAAACATCAGCAACACAAAATAACAGTCACTTTTTTGCTTGTTAAAGATTTCTGAAGCAGAAATTGTCTCTTTAAATCAAACAAAGGAAAAAAAAATACAGCTTTATTCCTTGTTCACAGTAATGTGGTTTTTCCCTAGCCCTAATCAAGGTTGGCAAAGATAACAGATGTCTTTCTATGCTGAGTAGAAATATTTGGGTTGTTTAATGCTATGTCCACTTGTGAGACTGTGCTAGGATTGTAAAAGGTTGGTTTGTTTGCTTCCTTCCTTCCTAAACCTTTTTCTGCTGGTGACTTACCTTTTATTTTTGATTATTAGTTTCCCTGTGGTAACAGCGGTAACATGATCTGAATGGGTAGCAACATCTGGAGAATTCTTCCTTGCTGAGATGAAATCTTCACTTTAAAAAAAAATAATTGATTAAAACAGTTCTTTCCAAACTACTTGCTTTCTTTTTCTTTTCTGTCTGTTCTGTCCAGAACCAAACTGTCTTATTAACTACCCCCTGGGGACTTTAACCCTGCCTGCCTCACTGCTGTAAGTCTTTTCTACCTTGTTTCCACAGCTTTCTGAAAACGGTCATCTTTGAACGTGTGGGTTAACAAAGGGAAGTAAATGACCACAGAGGTCTTGGTGCACACCCACCGTCCCCGTGGGGTACTTCGTATGGGGACAGTCAGGAAGCACCGTCTCCTGCGGCAGTGTGGGCTGTGAAGAGGTCACAATTTTTGTTGTTGGGTCTTTTTTGGTAAACTTTTAAAAATTGACAAAATTTAAGACCAACGTAAAGGTGTGTGAAAATGTTGGGGAGCAAATCAGATTTGTATCAAAGATATCAATTTTTAATTTGTTTTGACAAATAGCACTGCACAGGGTTTCTGGCTGCCCCGGGCTGCGTCCTCCCGGCACCACTACGGCAGCAGGCGGGCAGGGCTGCGCAGCGGGCACCAGCCCATGGCTAACGTTCGCCTTTGCTCATGAGGTCGTTCCCTGCTCAGTTTTGGCCAGCGGCTGGAGGTTGCTGCGGTGGAAGGAGGGAGGGAGGGAGGGAGGAAGCTGTGCTGACATGAGCTGTGACCATCCACTCTGCCCCAGAGCCAGAACGCCGTTTCATTTATGCATTAATACAGGCACAGCCGTGGTGGCTGACAGCCCGGCTTGGGAAATAACTGGAAACTAAAGCTGGAACCATCTTTCCTATTTTCAGTGTCCCGGCTAAGAAGAGCTGCCTGTCCTCCCACCATCCACCCAAATTAAATTCCCCTCAGGATATTATTGCTTTTAAAAGCCATTTCTAACTGTGGCAGCTGTGAGGGGAGGGGCTTCACAAACCATTCCGGACTTTTTCCCTGTCATGGCTGGATTTCCTGAGCATGTGCTGAGGAAGCCCTGCCGTGGGTGGGGGTGACTGACTTAGCAACCAGCACGTTGTAAGATTACGCTGCCAGCCACTTGTTGGCCCTGGAGCACCATCCGTAAGGAGCCCGGCCGTGCGCTGTGCTGGGCACGTGTACATCACAGATAAGACGAGCTTAACCCTGTGGTTCAGTAAAAGCTGACCAGCATCTGCCGGCGTGCAGATGAAGAGAGGCTTTTGAGTTGGGAAGCGGCAGTGGAAATAAATTTTGTTATCACCATGCTGACTCTCATTTTCCGCTATGAAACGTGGCTGAAGCAGCCAGGCCCAAGCAGTGCTATACAGATACCATTTCAAGCCGCTGTTTACAAAGAGGCTAAGACAAAACCCACAAATCTCATAGCCTCAATTCACCGTGCTGCGCTGCCTGTGAGTATTGCTGCACATATGGGGTTCTCTTGACAAATCTGAGTCTAGTGGCAGCTTCCACAGGCCATATGTTGCCCCAAGCGCAGCAGGATGGGGTGAAGTAAGGACACTGATTTGGATTTCAGCCTTACTGTTGTTTTAGCGAGGGTTGTTGTGAAGTTTATGGGGCAGAGATGGGGCAGGGGGTGAGGATGCAGAGAGGCAGTGGGGCAGGCCTAGGTTCCATGGCCCCCTGAGCAGCTTCTGCGGCAGTCTTGCTCTCTTTGAGCGCCGAGGGCACATGAGCACAGCTCTGCTCGAGCGGTGATGTGCAAGTGCATGTGACCCTGTTGGCTGCGTTTTGCCCCAAGGCACCGAGGGTCGCCCTCCACAAAGGCCTCCCCAGGCCTGGCAATGCACACTCCCTGGAACACGTGCCTGTACCACCTCCATTTCTTGTACCTCAGCTCTCGTGTCTTCAAAATTGATCTTTCTGTCATGTAACATTTGTGTTTGGTCCTCCCACTGCATCCGAGAGGCTCAGTGGAATATCACCCTGTTTATTCACTGCCAATCACATCATGTTACCTACTCCAGGATTCTCCATCCCTTGTCATGTCTCTCTTTGCTTCCTGCTGCATTATTCTGCTGCTGCCTCTGTTTCCCTGTGCCTTACATGCCAGAGCTTGTCCTTTGCATTGTATTGTTTCTGGTCTCTCTCTACATTCATCTCCAGTTCGCAGTCTGATTTTGAGACTGGTTTTTATTGAATTCTTCTTTCCTCTCCAGCGACTGCTCCTCAGTGTACACATTGCCTATGGCAATAGGTTGACAAACTCCTCGGATTTGCTTTTATAATTACAAAGTGTGTAGCGAAATTTAAAAGTTTGGCTTTGGCACTACAGGATGGACTTGCTCCCACAATCCTTCCTCTTGATGTAAGGAGCACTCAGAGCGAGGCAGGACACCTAGCTGTGCTATGAGCAAAGCCCATAAATATTAGAAGCAATTGCCAACTTGGTGCCACAGTGAAATCAAATCACAACTACAAATTGTTTCTAATCACAAAGACAGGCTAACAAAACCCAAACAGTGGAAGGTTTGCAGAGGAATGATATTTCCTTTTTTTCCCATTTCTGTGAGCGTTACCTTTAACATACACTACCACTGACACCTGTAATTCAGGCTTCAGCTGCTGGCCATAAGGAATGATGCTCCATAAGGTGAAATCTGTAGGTAAACCCAATCTTTAATCCAGATGGAGATCATAACTAGTCCCATAGTCATTGCTCCTCTGCTGCTAAGAAGTCTGTCCTGCATGTCGGTCTGAACTCTGAAGCAGGCAAAAAGAGTCAGTGGTTGATTTTCACCCCACGTGCAGATGCCAAACCTGTCCCTTCTGTGCCAGCTCAGCATGTAGAGTGATAAGATGAAGAGTGGGTTTTCCTGTATTTATCACACAAACATGCTTTACAGCTCTTCTCTTCCTAGTGCAAGGAGAGGTAGCAAACGGAGGTTTGTCAGCTACTCCGGCTCATCCCAGACCTCTTTCTTTCATTCTCTCCTTACTTGTTCCATACATCACGGACATACGTGCAGATACCTGGAGCCTGCACACAGACAGATGTTTGCCGCTTGCTTTTGTCCCACAACATGGCAGACGCTTAGCTTTAGTTTTAATTGTGTGTTTCTTAATTCTTTGTGCATCCAGATGGCCTCTAATGCAAGTCACTAACTGCTGTTTTGCTCTCTTGGCTGTCAAGGAACTACCTTGTTCTGCACTAGCCCCATCCCTCCAACCCTGCTTCTCCCGGCCAGAGAGACCAGCGAACCGTCGCCCACCGTCGCGATGGGCTTCACATTCCCCTACTGCCTCACAGTCGCAGTCCACCGGAGACCTGACTTCCTCGGAGGAGAGTGGAAGCAAGGAGCCGCTGGCAGAGACCCCCATCCAGGGAGGCGAGCTGGCCTGAATCCGCATGGGAATAGGGGAGGCTGCGACTCGCCTCTGCCAGGCCACCTGCCAGCCATCTCTGCCGCGAAGGAGAGAGGTCTGCTTGGAAAGGTCAAAGAATGTTCTCAGACGCAGCTGCTGAATGTCTGACCTGGAAAACTGAGGTGTTTCTAGAATGAAACAGTTAATGTGCCTGTAATAACTTAATTTTTTTCATAGATGAGAAAACTATTTTTGTCTCCATCTTTTCTACATACAGTATATTAACAAAAAAAAGGGTAAAAATGATATAAAGTAAGATTTAAAATAATATGTAAATTAAGTTTTAAGGGAATTTGAATACCTGCTCACGCTCGCTCCAAATACCGACTGCCTTTTGGTTATATTTGCACTGTTACGATTTTGGTTTGGGGTTTTTTTGGGTTAGTATTTTTTTATTTCGTGTAAAACTAGGGTCTTAAGTTAATTTTATTCTATTTTACTGTCAGTGTTACCGGTTTTTAAAAGTAAGGTTCTTAAAGATGCTTCAACTGTCTGAAGCGATAACTTTTAAGTAGTGAAGAAAGCCATTAAGCTAGTTCACTAGACTTATATGAATTCAGATGGAGAGGAATGCAGGTAAACACGAGAAAAAGTGTAATTAAACAAAAAAAAAAAGAATGCCTCAGAAAGTCTTATGGAGTTAGCTGTAAAATACACCTACGATACTTGACTTGCATGCCTCTGGGTCCTCGCACTTTAGTGCATGTACATATTGCTACTGTACCACCATGTAAATGTGAGTCAATCTGTTTCACTGTAATATTGTTGTGAATTTACCTGTACTGTACTTTTATTGTTGGTATTCTCGCATTGACTATACAAAAAAAAAAAGAGTTTTTAAATTATTGTTAGCAGTTCAACTGGCTATGTACAGCGTTTACTGAGAATTTCCTTCCTTTTGGGAAAACTGCGGAGATCTCTGGGCATACTAAACTGTAACTGGTCTTGTTTAAGAGTCTGTTGGAGACCATGTGAAGTGGAAATAAATCCCTCAGTATTTACAAGCTGCTTGAGTGTTTCATGATTACTAATTTTTATTTCTGATGGTGCTTCCCAGGTTCATTCAACTGAGGAACGGGGGGGGAAGAAGAAAAAAAAAATTCTTTATACAAAATAAATCACGGCAAAGCCAAAAACCATGCTGTGTGCCACAGACTCCCATGAGTACAAGATCAGGCCATGGGAAGGTTTCTAAATTCCCTTACTGAACTCTGTGAGAGAGCTGCTCACACAGCTAGCGGGACCTATCTTCTCAGCTCCTCTGAGGCTGTATGGATTGTTGCTTTCCATTGTTCATGGGGGTGAAAACCAACCAGCTAAACATAATACCAAAATATGACACGTCCTGTGTTAATCCGAGCTTGTGTCTCATCTGTGTTATATATGGAGACAATAAACCCAGGGCTTTTGTAAAACTGGTGGCTGACACTGGTGGCAAATGTAGATGAGAATTTGAGCATTTCCAAGAGGTGCAAGCCTCTTGAGCTACTTTAGGACCATCTGTTTGACCACATGCTTTCTCTTTGAGAGCCTCAGAACTGCTCTGACTGGTTATTCCTTCACTGAACTAGCTCATTCCTGTTCAATTTCCTTTGCTGAGGCTTTCCAAGGCTGGCTTGTTGAAGAGCACCATCTGGGATCCCTAGAAGCCTTCCCTCGTTTTCTCTGCCTAGTGATAAGCCCCTCACATCCCATTCTCCAGCATCATGGCCGGCTTTCTAGGAAGTTTAATTCCACTGTTTGATGAGCACAAACTCCCTGACTGTTGGGCCAGCTCACAGATACCATCTCCTTTGAGGCCTGATTTCTCCCACCTCTGTTAGAACCGTGGCTGTGACTCAGGTGTCACAATGGTCACCTGTGGTTCATAATTATGACAATTACCACTTAGCAAGACAGTCAATCACCGAAATGTGTTACTGTACCAGCCAAAGCAGGTGGCATCCAGTGCTGCACCTGAGCAGCAATAATCATGAAGGTGTGACAGGGGAGGTTTAAGTTGGATGTTAGGAAAAGGTATTGAGAGGGGGATTGGGCACTGGAACAGGCTCCCCAGGGACATGGTAGCAGCACCGAGCTTGACCAAGTTCAAGAAGCATCTGGATGATGCACTCAGTCACGTGCTCTGACTTGACTTTACCCCTTGTCTAAGGGTAGACTTGGTGGCGGTGGGTTAATGGTTGGACCAGATGATCTTAGGGGTCATTTCCAGCCTTAAAATTCTATGATTCTATGATTCTATGACTGGCCCTGTGTGGAGCCAGGAGCTGGACTCATTAATCTTCATGGGTTCCTTCCAACTCAGGACATTCTGTGATTCTGTGTTAGGTGCTCACTGCCTTCCCAGTTGTCCCAAAGCTTCACTACTCTCATTTCTGAGCGCTAAGATGACACCCTCCCCAAGTCTGATGGTAGCCATCCTACTGGCTTGAAAATCCTCTTGCTGCAACACTGCTGAATTGTTGCGTTAGTGGGCATTGAACTCGATGACCCTTATCGGTCCCTTCCGACTCGGCACAGTCTATGATTCTATATCAGTTTGGGAGTGGAAGGAGGAGCATGTGCCAGAAGTGTTTAGAAGGTCAAGGATGAGTCACAATGGTTATTGAAGAAGACTGTAGTCACAACTGAAAGATCCTTGTTTGTTTTCAGAATCTCAGTTACCAGAAGGAGCTCTGCAGAGAGAAGGGGAGGGGTTGCTGCTGCTTCAAAAGCTCTTTCTCGTAGTTGAACTTAAGCTAAAATTGCAAATAAACGTGCTGGCAGTGCTGACTGCCAGCAAGTAGAAATCCTGTTCTGCTCCTCGTGACAGCTGTCATTTTTTTTTAATGATGCAGAAGAAAATTCAGATGGCTGATTTGTAGTTTTGATACCAGGAAATTACATTTGCCTTTCAAATCAAGGGTATGCCAGCCTGCAGAATTTGCTGCTGGCCATCCTGAAACAGGGATCAGGTCTGTGAGGATGAGCAGCTGCCTGCGGCTTGACAGGTAAAGTGCTTACGAAAGAGCAGGAATCACTGAAACGAAAGCAAGACAGCAAGCAACAGCAAGGAGAAGGGTAAGCACAAAGAGAAATTCCGAAAGACCACCTTAAAAAGAATCACATTAATTAAACATAAGCTCCTTTCTAGTCTAATTAGAAAATACAGCAGTGTCGAGAAATATCACATGTTTCTACCAGATCTTTGGAAGTGCCAGGATTTTAATCTTCAACATTCCTGTTGGTGGGGTTAGGGCATTTCCCTCCTCCCTCCTCCTTTATTCCAGCACATTCCAGAATCGCTTAAATAAAACATGAAATAAATGATCGGTCTGTAGTACATCTAAGGTCATTTTACCAGCTTCTATGCTGGTAAAAGCCCTTTTAGAAGGTCTGCAGCTCGCTTGGTGTCTGTGGGGTATCTGAATTATTGCCTCATGAATAATCAGGGCAGGAGAAGCCTCGCAGATTGCCACAGAAATTACTGTGCGGGGATGTGAATACGTCTGTCCCAGCTTCGCCTGACAAGGCTGAAATTGATAGCTGGGTTTCAGCCAGGGCTTTGTGGCGCCTGCGACATTCCCCTTGGGATATCACCCAGTCCTGCAGCACAGCAGGAACTGGGAGCAGAATCACAGAACGTTAGGAGTTGGAAGGCACTTCAAAAGATCATCTAGTCCAACCCTCCTGCCTGAGCAGGATCACCTAGATTAGGTCACACACAGAACTGCAAACTATGCATCCCTCCCAGGCCAGCTGGTTTTTGGGGTGGGGGTGGAGTAGGGGTGGGGGTGTCAGGGTGTTCCTCCTGCCACAGTGCTGTGAAGTCCATGTGGGCACCACGAGGGGGAAAAGTCACCCCTTTCTCCCACTCAGCTTCATTCTGCTCCGCAGTCAGCCACCCCCCCCAGATACGCTGCCTGCTGCTTTCCACACCAGGCAGACTCAGGTATCACTGCCAATGGTGTGCAGGCACTTAACCCACCCACACAGGTCTACAAGGAAAGGCCCAGAATAGGACCTGGCTTCTGAATCATGGCAACACCAATGCTTCAATGCCAGAGCAAGGACCAAGCTCAGACCATCCCTCCCCAAGACCTCCCTTCCCTCCCATCCCACTCCATACAGAGGAAATCTCCATGCACGTGGGGTAGCCCAAGGCAGCCCATAATTCCTCCCTTCCTTCCTTGAATATTCTGGAGCCATCAAGCTCCTCAGGCTCTCTTTGGAGGTACCACATCTCTTGCTTGTTCCCTGTTCCCCTGTTTTTATCTTCTTTTTATGTAAATCACCACAACCTGCTAGAGTATTATTAGGCTGCTGAGTACATATCATTTTCATATGATATGACAGTTAATGTCCTCAGTATCCAGACAGCCCATCCTGCTTTCAGGAGAGGCTTAATGTCTTTAAACAAAGTCTGCTTCCCTTCCTTGATTATCATCATCCGCCTTGCAAGAGTATGAGACATTCTGCCTTCTTGTTCGGGTGAGAGAGATCACTGCACTGCTATAGATGTCTCTAAAACTACCTTCTTTTTTCCTAACCAAGAGGATTTAGGGCTTTTTCCCCTTGTTATTCATTCTTTTCTGGTGTACAAACACCTCTGGCGGACAATTGTGGTAGTCTCTGGAAAACATGTGAGAGAAACCCTGAGAGCATTTAGTGGCCTGGGCAGGATTTTGCAGGTGAGGGAGGGCTCAACGTGCTGCCCAGCAAAGACAGTGCAAATGCCTGTCCCAGAACTGGCCTGAGGAAAGGCAGCATTCCCCATGGAGTAACTGTTTGGAGGTGAAGGTGGGACTGGGGCTACGTAGACACAAGGCAACTCCTCAGAAGTCCCTGGTTTCACAGCCATGAGTTGCAGGTTGGAGCTGCGGGAAGTCAAAAGGTGGGTAGAAGAAATGGTCCCTTGCTGCAGACCAGGCAGGCCTGGGTTAGTCTTGCCAGGGAGAAGGACTGTGATCTGAGGAGAGAAGGTCACAGGAAAAATAAAACCACACTCACAAAGCGCCCCCATGTCCTTGTCAGCTGCACTTAGATGGGTATCTGAGTGAGAAGAAGAAAGGCGGCAGTTTGGGTACTGAGTTTTTGGTGTCTCTTGATGGCAGCAAGCCTGGCTGAGCAATGTAAGAGGACACTGCACTAAAAGGGAAGAACACTGATAGGCTACGTGAGATGGGAATCCTATCAAATGCCCACAATGGCAAGTGTTGGTTTGTCCTTTAATGTCCATACGTCTTTATACCTTAATTGGATTTTTTAATCCCTAAAGACCTATAAGACCTTAGAATAGGTTTACACAGAAAAATGTCATGGATCCAGGCACCATCCTCATCCTTCTCCTGCTTCTCCCCAACACTGTGATCCCCCTGGAGTAGGCTGCACAAGATAGACCTGAGTGTAGGTGGACAGGCTCGTCCCACAGGCATCGCTCAGCAGGCACCTCTTGCTCCCCCAGCCGGTTGGAACCAACCTGGCTCCCAAGCCCTGCAGTAACAGTCAACTGGGCACGATTTTGGGGGTGTTGACACGTTCCCACTGCACAGAGGGGGGGAGGCCCCTATAATTAATTCACAAGAGTTGCGATGATAAGTGCTTGGCGATTAAGAACATTCATCTCACTGATATTCTCCCAGGAAAGAGACTTAAGTAACTAACTAAGATGTTTTGGGAACTTTTATCACAAGTCCCTGACTATGGCTTCAGTGTGCTTGTCTTTAAAATACGGCCTTGATTCCTGATGTTGTCTGAGAGAAGACGAGTATTGTGTTGTGGCTTGCTCGATTTTCTGCATGCTGCATTGGCAGGACAGAAAAAAATATCCACTTTGCATAGATGAGTGAGAGGAAGAACAATAAAGGCCATGATTTTGTCACAGCCATTTCCATGACAAAACCAAAGACTTTTGAGAGGGTATTTTCTCGGTACAATGTCACCGTGGTTTGTCATGCAAATCACATCTTAGACAAAAACCAAAGCCACAAATTTTCTGTGTTCCTCTCAGTCTGTGATGGCTCTGACAGCACCGCAGCTTCGCTACACACACGTAAAGTGCGAGTCAAATACATTGTACAGGCATCCTAAATGTTTCACAGTGAGGAACTGGTGTATAGTCATATAAAAAAAATAAACCATACTACATGTAATTTTTAAAAAAGCAGTAGGACCATGAATCATTTGGGAGGCAAACAGCAATAAGAAGTTGGGAAAGACAGAATTAGCCTCTGGACAAGCCTGGTTCTGATTTCCCAGAGAGCAGACCCGGACTTGCAGCTTGGGTGCAGCAAAGGTGGAGTTGTGCAGTTACCACACAGGAGGCCACCCGAGGTTACAGCCCCTTGCTGTCTGTAGCACTGACAGCCTCTCCCAAAAGCAGCCACGCTTGAGTGACAGGGAAACCCCCAGCTGCCGGAGCTGTTCTGCACTGTGTTTGTCCAAGCCCCCAGGTTTTCAGCAAGACAGACTGACCTGCTAAGCAGTCACATCCCGAAGAACGTGGTGATGCCCAATGGAGGAGAAATGGTGGGACACCAGTCCCTGAACTATGCAGCCCTTTTCACATCAGGTACAGCATTAAAATTATTTATTCTGAAACTGAAGAACTACAGTACAACACCTCCTCATGTATGGAGGTTACTTTTTCTCAGGAAATAATCTTCTCATCTTCCTAGCACAGAGCTAAATTTACAGTTGGACTTGATGATTATGGTTGAACTTTATGATCTTAATGATCTTTTCTGACCTAGTGATTCTGTGACTCTGAGATTCTGTAAATAATTTAGTAGAAACACTTCCCTGCTTGCAACAATCTTCCTGAGCTCCTTGTCCGCAGTTCTGGGTTAGGACACCAGCTGCCCTCCTGATTCACATCAACCCTTCCTGAAGAACCAGGAGAACCTCCATGCACTGCCTACCCTGTCCCACAAGCACTCCTCAGCCATCATCACCTCCAGAACTGGTTTATTTAGCCAGTCCCGCTACCAGGGTTTCTGGTTTCTCCCACTGGGGTGAGGTACCCTGAGATGACCCTAACACCATCTGCCCCTGGTGCTGGTTCTTCAGGTTGGGCAGAGGCAGCTCTGAGACCCAAACGGAGCCAGGATGGGAAGAGAGCGAGGCACCAGCCCACTGTTACCTGAGGCCACTCCTGACCTGAATGAAACAAAAAAAACCAACCAACCCACACCACCCTACACAAAAATTAAATTATCATTTGAGCTACTTAGCAAGTTAACTAAATTTACTGTGACCTACATACCAGAAAGTGATGGATATGTTGAATTACTTTGTTCTGTGGGAGTCAGGTCACTCAGTAAAATCTAGTTTAAAAATTCACATGCACTATCCTGAAGCCTCCATTGGTTTCACAGCAGAGAACATCCAACCTGAAGAGGCAGAGAGACATTTTTAACCTTGACATCTATTAGGTCAGGCCTGCAGTGATTTTAATCTCTTGTCAGAGTAGCAGACAATGCTGACAGATGAACTGATTAGCCTTGGTGCACATTGCAGTGCAGACACAGTAATTACAGCCTAGAAACAATCATTTAAACAGAAAATAATGCATTACGTGCAGAAAGTTCATTGCCAGCTTCCTAGAGGCAGCAGCTCTACAGCCACAACTCAGAAATAAAACACATCAGGCAGCATGTTGGGAAATAAATCTTTCTAAAAGTACATCTGCTAAAGAGTAAACACAAGCAGGTGATATAGCCAATTAAATGTATATATTGGAAACAGCCTGGTAAAGACAGAGAGATAAAGATGCATGGATCTTTGTCTGTCTGTCTACCTACAAAAAAGAAAGTCTATTTGCCTTTTGGCATCTAGTTATGTATACATGCATATATAAACATGTAGACATATATAAATTTATATATACATTTATGTATGTACATACAGAGATATAGATGATAGATAGATAGATAGATAGATAGATAGATAGATAGATAGATAGATAGACAGACACACAGGGGTAGAACCAGACCCCTAATAACCAATACCTCGCATGGTCTATAACAAAGGAAAGCAGAGGAGATGTCCTTCAGACCAGCACTGAAGCCGACCAGACGGACTTTTCCACATCTTTCAGCATCATTTCCTATCCCATATCAGCTTCACTCAACTTGTAACCGCAGACTGCTGCAAAGCTGGTGCTTGGAAATAAAAGAGCTGAGTCACCATAGTGTTTGCTCTGCTGTTTTAAACAGTATTTGTGTATAAAAGCTCAGCTCAGATTAAGATAAATACAATGCAGAGCTTTAAAGATAAGTTAAATGGACAGTGAAAATTGGCCTTTAATCTACTTAGTAAGTCTTGGTGATTAAAGTCTAGCATTTTTTTTTCTGTACTAATGAAGGACTGGGAAAGATGGTGACTGAAGAACTGTCTAGGGAATAGCGCATGAGCCGTGGCCAGTTTTCTTGTTGTCACTTTTATTTCTAAATCATTTATGCTGATAACTTTTGATTTCTTCCCCATATGAGTATGATCAGATGAAGCGCACAGACTCCATGAAAAGATGTGTGCATTGCCTTTCGTACGCCATCACTGCCAGTTTCTCTTTTTCCAGCAGCATCCAAGTGTGCTACCGTGTACATTAAAACTCCCTTTGATGCATGTTTTATGCAAATAAGCCTTCGCTTTAGGGAGCAGCAGGCCACAGGCTGGCACATATATCAAACAGCATGTAAATCCTTCCCCACCAAAAACGTGGTTTGTAGCGTGCCACCGGATTGTAAAAATGTAAAACATGTGTCAGATACTGTAGAGCTATGGTGTGATGGCAGCTCAGAACAGCCCAGTATTGCACTAGCAGGGCCTATGTCTTGCACAACCTTCTCTGAGACACCTATATCCCTGGCAGTATATGCAAAACCTGAAAGAAATAGCAATTAGTCCTCCCAATCACAGAATCACAGAACAACAGAATGGTCTGGGTTGGAAGGGACCCCAAGGCTCGTCAAGTTCCAACTCCCCTGACACAGGCAGGGACACCAGGCCTGCATCTAGACAAGGTTGCCCAGGGCCCCACCCAACCTGACCTTGAACACCTNCCCAACCCCCTCCTCCCCCCCTTCAGCCTTCTCTTCTCCAGGCTGAACAAGCCCAGCTCTCTCAGCCTGTCCTCACAGGGGAGTTGTCACAGCCCCCGATCATCTTCGTGGCCCTCCTCTGAACCATCTCCAACAGCTCCACATCTTTTTTGCATTGGGGGCCCCAGCTCTGGACACAGTACTCCAGATGGGGCGTCATGAGGTCGGAGTAGAGAGGGACAATCCCCTCCCTGTCCCTGCTGGCCACCCCAGGGTACTGAGAGCACACTGCTGGCTGATGTTCAGTTTCTCATCCACTAGGACACACAGGTCCTTCTCAGCAGGGCTACTCCCAAGGAGCTCTTCTCCCAGCCTGTATAGATGTCTGGGATTCCTCCAGCCCAAATGCAAGATCTTACTCCTTGTGGCATTATATCTCATAAGGTGCACCCAGGCCCACCTTTCCTGTCTGTCCCAGGTTTACACTGGGTCAGAAAGTAGAGGACCTGAGCATGGATCTCAGCTTAAACCAAGCTAACTGGAGTTTAGTTTGTTGACTGGATTTGCCAGGAGTTTTATTTAGCAACAAGATAAAAAAAATATCACAAAAGCACTAGTGTTCACTGGAAGATTCTGGAAAGTCCAAGGGCAACCTGACTGGGACAGCTGCACTGCACAGGGAGGTATCACTTCAGGTAGGGCTGCCCTCAGTTAACCCGTTTTTCTCTGAGTGAGAAATGAAAATGAAGCATTATGTCCTGGATGAAATCAGAGGCTTTGTACTCACCCCCTCTGAAAATGTGGTTATAAAAACACACCTAAAAGTCATTTTCTCTCTTTTCTTCAGTTCCTGCCACACTTACCACTTCAGTATTTGGACTCTACCATCCCATGGTTTAATAAACAGCATGACTAACACTTGTCCCATCATTTAGTTGCTCATCCTCTCCCTCGGGAAAGACTCATGTGCAGCAGAGACCGGTTTTATTATGGATACACACAAAAAACCCAACCTAATTACAGAAGCACGCAGACATCAACATAAGTTTGTCAGAGAGGGCAAGATGAAAGCAAAAGGGCCTCACACCTAGGGCAGGGAGGGCTGAGGTTTGTGCTGTGGGAACAGGGTGAGAAAGGCCTCCAGAAGGCTGACACACCTCAACCTTATCCTGGATAAAGCACGGTTGTGCTGGCAAGGTGTTTGTTCTTGACGTGGCGTTGCTGCGGCAGATCATCTCTGGCAGCATAAATGACTGGTGACCTGCACGGTGGAATGGTTATGGAGATTTTGGTGTCTCTGACGTGGGTCTGGGCTGTAGCTGATGCAAACTGGGCCTGGTAGTGTAGAGGCAAAGAGCCTGACCTGAAATGATATATCAAGATTTCTTCAGACAACTTTAAAAGGTTTTCTCTATGTTCCAGCACTGTATCTCACCAGGAGCTTGTGGTTATATTAGAGCCGGAATCTCCATGCAATACTGTTGTGCCTCAGTGACATGCAGAAGAAGCCATTTCCTTAGTACAGGAGGAAATTGCAGCACTAACTAAATCTGAGCAAGTAGAGGTAGGAGAAAGGAATTTCTGTGTATCTGGCAGTGAGAGAAGCAGATTTACAAGGAGTCTTTTGGAACTTGGCCTCTTGGAACAGGGAAAGCCCATGGCCATTCAGGAAATACACCAATGCAGTAGCGGTGCTAAGCAAGGAAAGATCCCCTTTGAGTTACTTCCATAATGCAGGCTGGATGCCCTCTAGTTGGCTGTGTCCTGTGCCTGGGGACGGGAATGCTCCTGCCCATTTGACTAGAGGTGTGCGCTCTCTGTGAAGGTGCATTCCTGATTTTTTAACTTGGGTGGGACATTCAGCAGCAGAAAAGTTAGGAATCTGGAGAGCTCGGCATGTCTGAGCAGGAGAGGTCAGGCAGCACCACAGCAAGAAGTGACAAGTGCCATAAGAAACTAGAGCTTCCCATCGCATTTCCAGGAGCTGAGAAGAGGGATGCAAGCTGCCAGCACCCAGCTGGACTTTGCCGAAGCTGCAGCCTCTTCTCTTAAGCACCCACCTTCATTTTGGTACTGTTTTCCCTGTCCAAATCCTATATAAGCCCAGACAATGCTTATGCAGATGTTTGCTTCTTGGGACCATATGGCAGTGTGTTTTCTCTCCAGTGACAGCTACACTTTCACCAGCTGGGAAACTGAGGCATTTAGAAGTTAAATGATGTATTTAATGAGGTGCAGCAAGGCTTTGAAACGTTCCCCATTCCTGCTCCTTCCTAGGCTGTGTTGAGTTCAGTAGGCTGCTTTTGCACTTAGAGTAGATCAAGGTTTACTAAAAGCTCCCAGGTCCTATGCATTTTCCATGAAACAAGAAGAGGCCACAACGCTACAGAAGGAGAGCTTCTGGGAGGAGAGCATCCCTCTGCGGTTAAGGAGCAGGTGTCTAAGTGCTGCCAAGTGATATAGTTCATAGGCACCTTAAGAAAATTACAGGCCCACATCTCATAGCGCCTACAGCTTCACCAGTGAGAGCAGACAAGGTATTCCAGTCACAGGCATGGCCTCCAGCCGATCTAAGGGGACGGTCACCCTGGACTGGATTCCTCTGGGCTACACTGTCCTGGTCAAGGTGAAGCCACCCAGAGACCAGCTCTGGGTGCTGTTGGTCATACTCCCATGAAGACAGCAGCTCTGGCTGCAACCTTCCAGGCCACAGGCTTCCTGTTGCAGCCTCGCTGGCAACTCTCCACAGCTCCAACAAGGACCTGCTTCCCACCAGGCTGCTGCACTGTCCTCATGCAAGGGAGAGCAGAGCCAGATGTGCAGGGCAGACAGAGTGGGAATGTTCACAGATATACCTCTATTCGTGTTTCCTGTTTTTTCTAAGGAGGACAGCATGAAGCAACAGCCTCACAAATGCTGTGTTTCGGCCAACCTTCCACCTGGGAGTGTGAAATGGGCATGTGCCTTAACCACTTCCAAGGAAAACACTTTCCACTTCAAGCCAGCATCTTTGAGGATTGCCTGGGAGTTACAGGTGCCATATACAGGGATTTAAACACAGTAAGAACTGGTGTCAGTGGTGAATGAGGAGCATGGATCCTTATGAAAATACACAGCTTGTGGGCATGTCACGGGGCTGGCAGTGACACCAGCCTCAAAGGTGGCGCTGGCCTCCTGACATCACCCAGCACAATTAAAGGCCAGCTCAGCAAGCAGCGGGAACATTGTGTGGAGCTGTTTGTACAGCAAGCATGGTGCTGCAGATCGGGAAACTGAAATCTAGCACCACCTCCTTCCATTTCCTTAAGCTTCCGGCACCAAGGGTGGGATTAGGTCTGGATTTAAAACAGAAAGGTTGGTTGTGTTTAATGTCACATTTAGCTTTGTAGATGACACCAAGTTTTGGTCTCTGCTCACCTGTGCCCAAAAGCTGTGCAGATATTCCTTTGCAATGAGGACCGGCACAGCCAAGCAGGTGAGACAGCGTTAGTTACACAGCGGTGCCGAAGGAAACCCAAGCACCTGCAGAGCAACCCTTCTCAGTCAGCTCACGGGGCCTGGCATGGAAAAAGAGGATTCATGGGGTACCTGTTGTCTGCTGAACGCTGTAAAATTGCTCCAGCATTGGCTGTCTGGGCACTGGAAATGGTGCCAGAACTGTTCTTGGAAATCTAGCGCTGTCCTGGGAAATAAGGAAAGTTTGCTGTGGCAGCATCAAAGAATCCCTTCACACATTCTCAATAAGGTAGGGTTTCAACGTCAGGGCACAACTTTAATTTTGAAAAATATCACTTTCTAAAGAGTCCTGATATGTTTATGTCCTGGTTCCAGCTAGGACAGAGTTAATTTTTGTTCCAGCAGCTGGTGGAATGCCGTGTTAGGGAGTCAGGATGAGACCAGCACTGATAACACCCCAATGCTTCTAGTTGTTGCCAAGCAGTCAAGGACTTCCCAGTTCTTCATAACAAGAAGGTGGGGGGGCCCAGGAAGTTGGGAGTGGACAGGACCAGGACAGGTGACACAAAGCAGAGAGTATTCCATGCCAGTTACGTCATTCACAGTGTAAAGGGCGGGGGGCATGGCTTCAGGATGTGGGTTTTGGGGATGATCTGGTTCCAGGAGGGCTCTGAGCTGTATGGCCTGGCCTGTGAAATTTGGTGTGAGATTATACCCTGTATAACCATTTTAATATATTTTATTATGAAGTCCTATCATTGTTATCTCTCTACTGTCCCAGTAAACTGTCCTTATCTCAGCCTGTGAGGTTTTTGCCCTTGTTGGTTTTCCTTTCTATCTTTTCACCTCCAACATTTTAGAGAGAGCAGCTGCGTGGTGTTCAGCTCCAACTGGGGCAAAACCATGACAGTTTATGACTGAGCAGCTATGCCATTGCAACCATATTCTCCTTTAGCATCAACAGTGGGAGCTTGCATCCTGCCTTGAAGGATGAGGAGGGCAGAGAGGTCACAGTTTTAGAGTCCACTTCATCATTATTTCTAATTTTGCTCAGTTTATTAATAATTGATTTTTTTTTGCCCCAGTCCCCTCAAATGTCACCTTCGCTTTTCTTTGTAATTCCTCATTGAAAGTTCAAACATTCAGATTATAGACAGAAACAGAGTATTTCAGCTTGGCTCTTCCCCTCCTCCGTGACTCAGTAGCTGAGGCCTGTTGCGCTGCTGTGCACTCCTAGAGTTGCACTGCCTATTGCACTCTAGAAGCAGTGCTAATTCTCCCATTTCGTCATCAAAGAAACAGGTTTCCCTTTCGCTCCTGATCTTGGGCTCCGATTCTCCATTTCACGTGTACCTAAAGCACCTGAGGGATGTAGCAAGGAAGGGAATGGGACACAGGATCAGGCCCTAGCAGCTTGCAGAGGACAAAGAAACCCGGTCCTGCCAGGGCCACAGCTGGCAGTATCTGAGGCAGATCCCTGGCTCTTGCAGCAAATCGATCGCTGTACCAGAGAAACAAACAGAACTCGCACCCTGCCCATGACAAGCTGCTGTGCAAGGGCAGGACTCAGCTGCCCAGGCATGAAGGACAGCACTTCATGGTGCCTTTGAGATACGCATCCAGACTTTTCATTAGAAGTGTCACACTCCCTTTTACATTACATTTGAAAAGAAGAAAGACTGTGTAAGGTCTGCTAAGTATTCCAATAAAAAAAGACACTAAGTGTATGTGCATCTGAAGCCTTTAACCGAACTGGCATTACGTGATAAAGATGAGCAGCATATGCAGTACAGTGGAGAAGGGAAGGCTTTCCTTCACAGGCTGTGCAGATACCTGAGGAAGCCAAGAGCCTAGCAGATACCTTTATCTGCAACTGTTCTTCCCCAAAAAAAACTTATTCTGTCCATCCATGGGTGCATCCATCTCTAACACACTGGCAAGAGATCCTCAGCTTTCATCCTAAGCAGCTTCTTATTTCCAGCCAAAGTTCCAGCTGTTGCTCCAGTTCTAGGAGAACCTGCATCAGCACCCTAAATCCTCACCCCACCCTTTAGGGCAACCTAGGGCAAGGACATACGCGATATTAACTGGAATTGTACCTTTACACCACTAACACAAAGCCCCAGCATGAGGGCCAGACCTGTTACTTTCTGAGTCCCAAGCCAGTGCTGGGATTTCATTTAAACTTTGCCTTAATTCTGTCATAAGCCCAGGCCAGAAACTCAGGTTTACATATTGTCGAAATCAAACGCTCATCTGCACTTCATTCTTCACCAGAACATGAATGTTTCAGATCCAGACCAAGACCCTGGATCGTGCCAGACATTTTTATTGATTTTAAAACTTTGGCAAACAAATATATTGCAAGGCTTAATCCCTTGGCAACTTCTGAAGCTATTTACTTCCATGTAAAAAACCCATGGGTGAAAGTCTTTGCAGAATTTACCTGCTAGTTCCACTTAGAATCACAAAGTGGTGTATTTTAGAGTAAGGGACAAACTTTTCTGACGTTTAAGGCTTTTTCTTCCAGGAACCATCCCCCCGGCTATTCACTGTCTAGCAACCTTGAATGACTTCAGTCATGTTCTACTAAAGATAACGATAAAAATAAGGATAACGATATATGATAATACAGTGTAGCAACAACAGTTTTTCTATGGCTTGGCCATTAGTCCAGTAGATGTCTGGTGTTTTGGGAATGTAAGGTATTCTGACAGGCACACAATTTTCCTTTATTTTGTTGGAAAAAGGGTGAGGAATTTTGACTTCCACTCAAAAACAATCGTTCAAACTTTTCCTGAAGTCAAGGAGATTCAAGAAAATGCTTTGAAGAGCAATATCAGTTCTAAACCTCTTAAGCAGTGGTAAATAGAAATCCTGGTTTTGCAATCAGCTTTTCCAAGGGTTTTCATGGGCACTCACTCATCCTGATCCTGTTATGGCACAGAGGTTTCAAAGTAAGAAAAATAGGGCAGAATTACAGGGGAAAATAGTATTAATAACAAAAAAATGCTTTGATTTTTGTTAACATTTGCTAAGAGTCAATACACTATCACTTTCCTGCTGCAAACAGAAGGGATTTCTTAAATATTAAGATATCACAGAGGCTCTATGTGCTGAGAATATCAAACCCATAAATTAGCATCATATAAAAAATAATACATCTAGCTATCATGAGAGCTTTCCCCTGTGAACCAGTGCGAGGAGAGTGCTTAGTCCCACGGAGGTTAACATCTGGGAAAGCATTCCATTTACTGAATCCAGAAATGACTGGCAGCCCACATTAAATGTCTTGTCTTGAATCAATTGAGAGCAGTGTGGGGGATTCCACAAGGGATATTATCCTGTTTGGCCTTAAGCCACCCACTGGTAAATATATGTATTGGAGCTGAAATTGAATTGCATAGATTTGTCTTCTAAATATTCTCCATATGCTCCCACAAAAGAAAGTACTGGACCCAGCTATAAAAGGAATTGTTTATTGTGTAGCTGTTTTCTTTAGGCTTTGCTTCAAATCCTCAGTACACAATGTGAGATCTGTAAACACTTGAGTCATGTATGAGATGTTAAATTTATTCCAAATTTTCAGAAAGGAAGCCTTGACAGCCTGAATGTTTACACGTAGATTGCTCTGCTTTATGTAATCACAATCATGCTCCAGTCCCTCAGCAGTTTCACTTTATCTCTTTATATCTTAAACTGATTTGTGCTGTCTCAAACATCATGGAAAAGGCAGGTACTATCCCAGAAGGGACCTCATCTCAGTCATCACTACTAAACTTGTGACACGGAAAAGTAATACAACCCATTCTCTAGTCAACAATTTCTTGTGTGGTCTATAGAAAGCTGGGAGGGGGGAAGGCAGATAATTAGATCTGTATAGAACATATGTACAACTGTTATCTAGTAAAATAATGTGTTTTAGTAGCTCCAGTTGGACTGAGTAGCAACACAAAAAAACAACTGTAAAGACACTGACACCTTGGCTACATAAAGCTCAAAGATGCTGTACAGGCTCTGGGTGAGAGACACCAAAGCAGGTAGGAATAACTTCTACCATGGCTCAAATTATGTCTAACACTGATTTCATTTGGAACTTGGTCTCTGAGTCCTGATAAATGAAGGTTTTCCTTTGTTTGCACAGAAAGTTTGGCATGAGGGGAGAGAGGAATAAGAAAGAAACTCAGTGGACTTAACAGTGCTGTGCCTTCCCAAAGCAGCCACCCAGAACTCTGCAGTATGTCTGGGCAGAAGAGGAATCAGCATCCCAGGACGTGGAGGAGGATGCCAGAGACTGGAGAGAAAAGGAGCACAGGGCTTGTGCTGACAGGTAAGAGGTACTCCTGTGAACAAACAGGTACTTGAGCAATTCTTGCATGTAACAGATGGTAAAGAAACTTCACGACTCTGCGCAAGATCCCAGAATGCCAAAGTTTTCCCCTCTAAAGCATTGCCAGAAGGCAATGAATCCAAAATATAAGCTCAGGCAAAAGTGAAAGGCAAATCTGTCCAAACCATATGACCACTGTGATCTCCAAGTCTTCTTAATGCAAAGTGGTTTGGCACTCTCTGCAGAGAGCCCTCACTGGAGCCTGAGGATGGCTTCTCACAGGTTTTAAGACACGCGTTGAGAAAAACATGGGCTGGAGGAAAGATACAGTTCTTTCCTTACCACCTCCTGCCTTGTGTATATCACAAAGGGTAAGACCTCACAAACCCCTCCACATGAGCTGAGTGCAGGGACGCTTCCATACTTTGTGGGGAACCTTTCTTCTGAAGGACTTGTAGTCACCCTCTCAGTCATGTCTACTTCTGAGGTCAAACACCCGATAGCGACATCTTGTACCTTGAGGTTGGCAATTTTCACTGTTGTGATACCGGATTTCTTGTGTTCCATGACTCCAGGCACTGTTCTTTAGATCTTGGGTCTCTCCTCCAAGACCAAATAAGAGTTCACAAGAGAAGGAAAGGTGGTTTTAGATCAAGGAGGGGATTTTACTCCTTAGAGAGACATTTTGCCTTCTTGCATAGTTGCTCACTCTGCAACCTGTTTGTTGATATTTTTCTTCTCTTTTTCACAAGATCACTGGGAAAATTCCCTGAAAACATGATGAGATGCACTAAAAAAGATGGCAAATACTTGCCTACATTCCTGCCGCTTTCTTTAGCAGAGCTGAAGGGTTTCAGAGAATTGCAAACTCCTCTATTTTTCTTTCTAGTTCTGTATTTTTAGATTGCCATGATGAATACACACAACTCCACTGGGACTCACACTCTTCCTCCACCCCATAATGTGTTTGTTATATGAACTCTGAGTGGCCTGAAGCCACATATCTTTCAAGCAATGAAAGTGAAGTTCTTTATCCCAACTATGAATAAAGCATTCCAACATTTTTTGTGTTTTATTTAGGAATAAATGTTGCTATAGTACCCACCTTAAATACTTTGACTGCCAAAAAAGATATTGTTGCTGTAACAGTCTGTGAATCTGTGTTCTCATTTTATAGGGAGAGGATCCACATACTAGCTTTTGTCATAGTGCTGATTTAATGTTTTACTCATAACTCTTCTCAGGAAATAGCTCCTGTGAACTTACGTCTCTTTAGTAGTTTAAGAAGAGAACAAAACAACTTTGATTGCAGGGTAACATTTTCAGTAGAGATGAGATTATTTACTTTGGAGCAACTTAAATCTGCTATTTATTATTTCTGCTATTTTCTGGGGAAAATGTCTCTTACAGTGCAGGCATCGGACCTCTCCATTGGTGTCCACACCATATAGGAAATTTATAATTTACCAAATACCTAAAAGCAAAGACCTGAAATTAAAAGAGCTATATTCATTTTCAGTAACCTATATACATTTCAAATTATATACTTCAAGGCTTTTTAAGTATAAGAGAAGAAGAGGTCCCAGCTCACCAGGAAGATACCAACTCTGTGCAGCTGCTAATTATCTATGTCTGGATCCTTGCCTTGCACTTCAGGATGTCAGAGTTTCACATGAGCATTTCTGTTTTGATTACTTGATAACACCTGCACTGTCCACTGAGATTTTCCTGTAAAGTCTTTCCAGAATGTTTTTTAATGGCTTTCTCCTTGCAGCTAGAGCAGAAGAAGATGGTGCTTTTTATGGAGTTGAGTAGGACTTTCCTGTGGTCCTTTTTTCAACTGGCAGGCAGCTAGAACCAAAGAAAACAATGCACTACTTCAGAAGAGATGAGCATGTGGAATATACATAGAAGATATATATATACAGTATGCCAGTAAATCACTGTTCTAAAGAAGTCTGTTCCCTCTGCCATGCTCTTCTCAGGCCCAGGAATTTGTACAAGGAATAGTCACTTCAGGTCTCTCTCTCTTCTGACTCTCTCCTCAAGATTCATCACCAAGAGTTAGAAGCAGCACTCCCTATGATGCAATTATCAAAGGCTCTGATACAGTAAGTGCTTACTGATCATTGTTATACCGAGCGTAACTATGC
>VXBZ01003839.1:0-15758 GCA_013399135.1 Heliornis fulica
AAAAGTTGGAAAGAGATTTAAGACTCATAAAGCTTAGGATAAAGTGATCCAAATTAGAAAAAAAAAGTTAATAATTTTAAATTTAAAATTACATGCCTGCAAATATGAGGGTGATTTCATTACTTTTCAAGTCACAGTAGATTTTGCAAAAACATACTGTATATGGGATGCAGTAATTAAGGCAAATGAGATTCTATGGGATATATTTTGCAGAGAGTCAGATCATATGATTGTGGTGTAGCTTTTTAATGTAGGATATGACCTGAGATGCTTATTCACAGCATTACAGAATGTTAGGAGTTGGAAGGGACCTCCAAAGATCATCCCAAATGATGATGATCATTGATCACCTCCAAATGATCCTCCCGAGCAGGAGGATCCAGATTGGTCTTGGATGTCTCCAGAGAAGGAGACTCCACAAGCTCTATTGTGATATATGTATTCATTTGAAGGTACCTTTCCTGCATTTTAGAAAAAGAAATTATAAATGCCTGTGAGACAGTGAATGGAAAGCATAACTCTATGTACCTTTTCATAGTTTTGTTTTGATTAAAAATCACAGATCTCCAAAATACTGAATAGGAGGTGACTTAGTAGAAAGGAAGGCATATGAAGGATCACTGGGATTCTCAGATTAGTAATGGATGTTCAACACTGAAAAAGGATTCTGTATGTGTTTTCAAAAATGCATAATTGTAGATGTAGGAGATGCAAATATGTATTTCTATATGTAAATATATTTGAAAGAATTTTAACGAGAAGATAGAATTTGAGATGTCTAATTTTAATTATCTAGCTTTTATCTGTTTTCAGTTTTTGATATATGGAAAAGTATACATATAGTGTGTATTTTAATAGTTTTCTAATGGTTCTGGGGTAAGTGTACTTAAAGTGAAGGAGGGTGTAACACTTTGCTTCTCTTTGTATAAAAACCCATGTAGTTTTATTCATACAAGATACAGGTTAGTGGTGGACATAGCAAACAGCACTTGTTATCTTCATAGAGACAATGAAAATGTCTGTTCAGCACTGAACACTTCTGTACTGCATGTTGTTCAGCTCCTCAAAAACATTGATTAGTTTTGAGGTTGTTAAGTACATTGGCAACAGCTTCCAGTTCACTATCTTGGTGATAGGGTGTCGCTTAATGATACTGCGAACGCTTTAATGCTGTATTGAAGATCTGATCAAGGCCATGCACCGACTGTATTCCAGGAGTGAAAACAGTTTCTTTTGAGCTCTATTTGAGGGTGAGATAGATTGACCTATAATGCTGATACTTACACAACAATTACAGCTATTAGATTACTCTATACTTCATGGACAACAGTGAACAGAATGCTTTAAGTTACGGCACAATTTCATTTCTAGGTGAGGTTCATAATTTTTCTAGCATTTGGTGTCAATGTTATAACAAGCCTACTTTGTATTAAATTGTTTTTAGCCTTTGAAGAGAGAGCAAATCAATAGCAGAACATTTAATGTTGCCAGTAATAGGTAAACGGTTTACGGTAGATGCTTTTTGGAAAAGTGGCAAAAATCTGCGCCAATTACAAACTTCATATATATATTTTATAATGGTTTATATAAAAAAATCATACAGCAATATAGTATTGATATAGTACAGTATACCTGTTCATGTCTAAATCAAAGCACTGTAAATGTGCATAGTCATGTAACACTCATGGCTAATGTCAGCTTATTCATAATACCTATAACAGGTTGGATATTAGAAAGAGGTTTACTGGGAGGGTGATCGGGCACTGGAACAGGCTCCCCAGGGAAGTGGTCACAACACCCAGCTGGACTGAAGTCAAGAAGCATCTGGATGATGCATATGAAAATCTTAAAAATCTTAAAATCTGAAATCTTAGAAATTAGAAAGTCATTCGAAATGGCAGTAATAGAACTGAAAGAAAGAAGCTGGTGATATAGATACTTTGAATCACTTGCTGAAAGAGACTGTTTTTTTTAACTGAAGAGATAGAATGGATTTATGTGCTTGAATTGGGCAAAGTTTGCTAAGTTTAAATGACGGAATATAAATGTGTTTAAAATAAAATCCAAAGCAACTGCAGTATCTAGTTGCATTGACAAACATAAGGAAAAGTTATGATGAGAAATTTTAGGAGAATGAAGTAGTGTTTGAAAAGTGAATGAGTACCTGGAAAAATGGAAATGCTGTGGGAGCTAGATATAAATATAAAAGAAGATTGAAACATTTTTGAATTATAGGGAAAAGTTAAGAGAGTAGAATGTGGCAGAAAGTTTTTTAAAAAAATCACATTGAAATATCATGTGAAGTTGTATTCTGTATTATAAATTTCTGGAAGTTGTAGAGAAATTAAGACATTCAAGGGTATATTTCAGGTTTTAAATTAATTATAAGCAGAGTGGGTTTTCTGTGAGGGTTTATTTTTGTTGGCAGGGATAAGCTTGGAAGGGAGGAAGGATCGATGTGTGCAGTTGGGATTGAATTAGTCAATCTTGGCTGTGTTTGAATAGGACTCTCATTGCTTCACCTAAGCATCATTTCTAGAAAAGCAGATGTCAGACTTTTTTAATAGGAGTTAAAAATGCAGCAAAAGCTATCTTTGTGACATTTTTAAAACCTGACATTTTTTGTTTGTTTGTTTTTTTAAGGTTTGCAGAATATCTCTGCAAAATTACTCAGTACTAATTTAAGTGTGGAGAAACTGTAGCATTTATTCCAATGTTACTTTCCAGGTATTTTTCCTTTCAGAATTGTTTAAATGTAGGTGGCAGTACATATAACTACACCTACATAATCCATGGTGAGGAGAATTAGTTCTTTGGGTCTTCTGGAAAAAAATGCTTTAAAAAAAACTATTGGGTACAGCTAGAGTCGTTTGTCTCCAGAATATCATAATGAATTGCTCTTGATTTAGGACTGACCGAAAGGTATTGAAATTTGATGGCTGATTTTTGACTGATATTTGAGAACAGGGAAAGGACTTGAGCTGAGTTGTAAACATTTTAAGTAGAAGAAAAAGAACATTGATTTAAGTAGAAGTTTAAAAAGAAAGCTTGGAGAAGAGGAGACTGAGGGGTGACCTCATTAATGTTTATAAATATATAAAGGGTGAGTGTCAGGAAGATGGATCCAGGCTCTTCTCAGTGATGGCCAGTGATAGAACAAGGGGAAATGGTTCCAAGCTGGAGCATAGGAAGTTCCATGTAAGGAAAACCTTTTCCCTGTGAGGGTGATGGAGCACTGGAACAGGCTGCCCAGAGAGGTTGTGGAGTCTCCTTCTCTGGAGACATTCAAGACCAATCTGGATACATTCCTGTGTGATTTAATCTAGGTGATCCTGCTTGGGCAGGGGGATTGGACTTAGTGATCTCTTGAGGTCTCTTCCAGCTCCTAATATTCTGTGAAAAATAAGTGATTTTGATTCTAGCAAGCAAAGTAGCTAGTTGGTCATTGTTTTGAAAGCTTTTTAAAGGGGAAGACCTTTTTTAATCCAAGTAAATTAACTGTGATTGCACGTGAATAAAAATTAAGTTTGATAACACTTTTATAAAATATAAAAGAAATCTTGTTTTTCTCTATAAGTCTTCTGCTCAGGAATTATAAACCTAAAAATGTTGATCTTTAATTCTCAGTTTCAATAAAGTGATAACTTATTATTGAATAGAATTTTAAACTCACTATCTTGTATTGTCAAAGGAAGAAATTCCCCAAATATTTTAAATATTATATGCCTTTAGAAGGTAGGCTATTCTGATTATCATAAAAGGTTTGTTTTAGAAGGTGGAAAAAAAGATGCATGACACTGCATGCCATGCTTAGTCAACCTCACTTAAGCTAATCTTATATGAAAGAGAAGTTTGTGTCATGATAAGCAATAGCAATGAAAAATATGTATCTGAAATCTTCCACTGATTTTCTTTTGTGTTTTATAAGTGTTCTACATAACAGAGAAGAAGCACTACGACTTAATGTTCAGAAATATGTAATAAGTTCATTCTTCAGAAATGTTTAAGGCTGAGTCTTTAGAGCCTGCTGCAGTCAAACTCCAATTTCTCTTCAGATTCAAAATTCACAATGAATAATACATAAACATAGATTATAATGTAAGAATTGAAGCATATTAGTTTTATGGATAAAACTATAACTTCTCAAACTATCCATATATTTTATCCTCATGCAGAATATTTCTGTGGCAATTTTTCGTCATATAGATATATTACAGTGCATATAGAAAGCATAAGAACTATATTCATGCTTCTCTTAAATAAAAAGAAAAAATAAAGTTTGTTTTTTTTTTTTATTACCCAGATGTGACTGAACATGAAAAACTGAAGTGGACAGGAAACTGGTTTTGGAAGGGTGGGAAGGAGCATATGTTATGATAAAGATAAATGATAAAGTTTATAAGGAAATATGCCTCAGAATGTAGAACCCCCTCATGTATGGGGGTTCTTATTCCTAATTTGATTTATTTAGGGTTTTAAGGAGCTATTTTTTAATAAGCGCTCTGAACAGAGGTTTATTTCAGAAGATTCTATACACACCGTAGAGAGAAAGGTGTCCACGTTTCCTGCTTTGTCTCTTTAACTTCTAGGTTTATTGCAGAAATTCAGTTCCTTTCTATATCTTCAGTACAGCACTGCTACTTCACTACTACTTTATGTTCAGACTTTGTATTTTCAGAAAACTCATTTGTCAGATGCATTGCTGAAGCTATTTCTCATCTAGAATCTGTCACGCTTTGCAGCTCAATAAATCATAGGTAATTAAATATTCTCCTTTAGTGGCTACTTGGATTCACACTGATTATGTAATTAGATGTAATGACAAACCATTGTGCAAAAATGCTCAATAATCTGAGGATGAGGAAAAAACCCACAACAATTTACAAGATAATATATAGACAGAAGGCTGTGGGATGAGTGGCTCCTGATTGCTCGCTCCATTTTGCATTTTCTTGGCCTTGTGTAGTTTGGTTTGAACACACAACATTCTCTTTAAAAACCTGCACATAAGATGTCACAGAAATATTCAGAAAGGCATAAGTGCTCTGGGGACAGATATATAAGATTGTCCTTGGTTCAATCTGAGGACATAAGTTAGCACTTATTGCTTGTGAGCTCTGTTACTGTCATAGTGGCCACAGGTAATCACTCTGATAATCCAGGTAATCAGCTTCTGCAGAAAAGTCTGCATAAATGTTAACCAGAGCAGCACTGGGGGACAGGAAATGGGGGTTGGGTTCAGCTCAACATGAGTTGTCTCTGCCACTCCTTCCTTCTTAGGGTTAGGACTCCTCACACTGCTCCCCAGCTCCATCGTGGGTTCCCTCTCTCAAGAGACAGTTCTCCATGAACCTTCTCCAAAGTAAGTCCTTCCCACGAGGGTTTCAGTTCTTCACAAACTGCACCAGTGTGGCTTCTGTTTGCAGACCTCCAGTAGTATGTATGGCTAAGTTTAATATCAAAAAATATAATAGTCTTGTAAAGAAAACTTTTATTAGTTAAGAATACAAACGTCAAGGGACTTTTTAATTTTTTTTAATTTACTGTTTTGGGGATGGTGGTGGGGTAGACAGGAAAAGTCAATGGAAAATCTATAGACAGTACAAAAAGAAAAATTCTCCTAGTAAGCATCAAATCTGAAAATGATCCAAACCTGTATTATAAATGAAGGCTTACTAAAATCCAAACTTTTCTTTCATAAAATTCTTTCAAAAAGGTTGTAAGATACATCCATCATTTATTCAGACATGAAGTTCTTTTCTAGTTCTTGACAACCAGGAAAGCTACTCTTCCTTTCTAAAAAAGTTGAGAAATAACAAAAACAATTAGCACAGATATCTAATTGTCCATTTGGATTAATTTATTTGTATTGCAATTTGTATGCTGCTGACTTCATTAGCAACAGATAGTAAGTGTGGTTTTTATGGAGAAGTCAATAGTGAACAGAGTTGAAAGCAAATAGCAGGATAAAGACATTGAAGAGATAACAAATTGTTTGAAAATAATCACATTAGACAGAATGCTTGCAAACAAAGGTGATGCACTAAAGTGTTTGTAAGTACTTCAGTATAGGAACTTGGACCTCTCCAGAGCAGCCTCAGAGAGTGAGAGGTAATTGAAATGTCAGGCACTGGAAATAAAACAGCAGTGATGATAATGTTAGAATAGTGGAGCTTTCTTCTGGATTATACCAAATCAAAAGTAACACCAAAACATTTAGACATAGCTGTTAAAACAGTTATATAGTTAGATTCCTAGGTTAAACAATTTGATGTGTGTGTGTGACAACAAACAAACCAAACCACACCTTTAGATATGATTTTTTTAATGTATAATATTTCAAGAATCTTTCTTATCTTTATGTAGTTTATTCAAGAATTTAATGTACTGAGATGTGATGCTGAAATCTTGTGTTTTGGATTTAAATGCTAGGGTGAAAGGAAAAACTGAAAACTTACAATATGTGTGACAGAACATTATTGCATAACATTTTAGGTGTGTATCTCATCCTGAGAAGATTGCTTGACTCAACTATGGGAAATAGTAATGTCTCTATTTCACCACATTTTCTTTTTTGATTAGTAGACAATTAATACTGACTGTAATTTTTATCTTTGTGGGAAAGGGTTTTTTTGCATGATGCTTTTGTAAAGAAGCTTAAGCTAAATGATGTAATGTTAAAATCAGTACAGCTCCAGAAAGTAGGGGAACCCCACTTAGTACTGTTTATTCTCAGGTTTGTATTTATGATTCATAATATAATTTAATCATAATTAAAAATAATTTTTATTTATGATTTGAGTGGCAAATAAAAGCTATGACAATGATAGATCTGAAATGTATGTGTGAACTGTGATATTCATGTTTTCAGGTGCATTAAAAAAAAAAACAAAACATAGAAGCAGAGTTTTTGGTTTCTTAAACGTGATTGAGAAACATCTCACATAGAGTAACAATGGCAGATTTCACATTAGAAAAAATGCAATTCCAGTTTAGTCTGTTCAGGTACTTTAGAAGAAGCTCCTTTTATTAATAATGTCAGTTTGATTGTTTCTCTGACTGGAGTTTTCAATTAGGCATGATGTGTTCTGTACATGTGTGAAAGGAGAAAAGGTAGGGGAAGACTTTTTTGTTAGCAAATTATGAATTTCAGTAAGCACCTAAAGAAAACAGTGTATTGTATTTGCATGCAAGTTATTTTCTAGATTGGAATAAATGTAGCTACCTTGACTAAAAGTGGGCTCCCTGGCATGCCATCTATGACAAGAGAGGTTTAGAGTTCTGTTTTTGTAAGGTAGTTTGAAAGTGGTCATATGATAACAAGCCAGTAAAAATCAAAGTAATGTTTGACTTCACTTAGGCTAGTGAGTAAAGAACATCTACATTTTGTAGAGGAGAAACTGTCAAAATGCATTGAGCTGCAGTTTCTATAAGGATTTCCTGCTATTGAATGTTTTGGTTTAAAGGGTTATAAAATAAAGCATTTATTCTAGTGTAAAAAAGTTGTTCTGTTATAACTTTCATGCTGCCGGTATCATAGTATCTGCTCTATTCCTGTGCCTTGATAGGAAGTCTGTAATGTGCATAAGTAAGGGGAGATTGTCTGTGCAGAATCCCCAGGCATACATGTCTGTTTAAAGGAACAACTGCATACATACTTTGTATGTGGGACAAATGACTGTAGAAGGAAAGTTGTAGTGTCACCTCAAGACTGTAGTGGGGTGTGCTGTTTCTTTTGTTTGTTTGTTTTCTTTTTTCCTGCCTGAACCAGCTTTAGACAGTAGTATTATGGACCAAATCCCTCATGCAAGGTTTTTGGCTAGTGGATTGCAGGTATTCTGGCTGGAATTTAGGAGCAAAGACCCAGATCATCATAGAAAGAAAGATCTAAGGAACCAACCTTAAAAATAAAAAAGTAACGTCTTCCCATTTACAATCATTTAGATCTTAAAGCTAATAGAAAAGCTTGATGAACCAGGAATCCATACATCCTGTAATTTTCCTTCCTTCATCCTCTTTCCCTGTGTTTATATGTCATATTCAGTAAAGTCTCTATTTTACTGAACATCTGTTTGGTACATAGCAAGCTTATTCAAAATTGGCAGGATAGCACCTTTAAAATAACTTAAAACAATGTATGTGCCTCTGTCCAATAGATCATTGGATGGGAATCATTTGTGGATATTTGATGGTAAGTTTGGCAAAAGCCAAAGTAAATCTTTAGGTGAGTTGAAAGGTGTGTTCTTGTACTTTATATGGCTGAACATTTTGACAGAATTATTTTTGCAGTATTGTTGCTTTGAAAATGACTATTTTGTTTAAATAGGACTTCTTCCTGTCAAGCTAGTCACTGTGTTCAGTACCATTTGAGAGGGAACCTATTTGCTTTACTCCCTAAAGTGCAGAGCTGTTCAAGCCCTGTTTAAACTTCTGTTGTAAACTTAGCAATAAGCTGTGAACACTCCACATAAGGTCTCATAACTGAGACCTGAAATGATTGCCACTGCTGCTGAGTAAGAAGTTGTTGGATTCCTCAGAAGGAGAATGGAACCTTGGAAGGAAAAAAAAAAAAAAAATTTGCACAGAAATGTAAAAGAGCCATTAGAAAATATTTTTTAAATACCCTACTTATCAGGGAAGTACATGAAATTCTATAACGTGTGGTCTTACCTCTTTTTATCAGTTGGATTTTCTTTTCATAACGTGTCTTCTTCTTCCTTTTTATGAAGAAGTGTTTCACAGACATGCGTCAGGTAGATGCACACTGTCTCTCCAAACACCATGATACTCTGTGCAAACCTCCTTCATAACCTGCAGTGACCTATTGTTCATTTTGTGTCTTCCTGCCCCTGGGAGGAGTAGGTTAGAGACAATCACAAAGGGGTGTTCCGCCAAAGTTGTAACATTAATTTGGATTATTGTAATTTATTGCTTTTAAGAGTACAGTTCTGGTTTTATGCGCCATACTAAGTCAGAAACAAGCAGTGGCAGAATCTGTAACTTTTCCTCTAGTTGTAGTGCACTAGAGCTGCTCCTCCCTGGGTTTTATATAGAAATCTTGTAGCAAAGCTCATCTGGAAGGTTGCAACAGTGGGTGGAACTTGAAATGGTTAGTTACTTCAGGCAGAATCTGTTTTCTTTCCAGTAGTCCAGTTCAGATGAAACCTGCTAGTTACAAGTAAGGACAAATTGATAAGACTGGGCGCCACTTATCCAGATTATAATTTTTTTTTTGTTATGTGACTTTCAGTTCAAAAAACATCATGCATTTAATTACTGTCTGGTAGTTAACCAAATGTGAAGCACAGTTTCTGTTTCTGCTTTTGGACTTCCTTGCATTGTGGCATGCATAACATACACAATATCTATATACATATAACTATACACATAATAACACATAGTATGACTGTCAGGCTTTGGCATTGTACCCTTCTGGTGTTGTCAGATTCATGGTTCTTGCTCTCACATTTCCTGATCCCTATCACCTTACCTCCTACTATTAACATGTCAGCCATGAGTAACTTTGTAGTGGTATTCTGACGTGAACTACTTTAGGGTGTCAGTTAACACCTTCTTTTCAGGTCCACAATCCAGTTATTAGTTTTTGGGACAGGGAACAACAGACACAAGAACCTGTCTGCTAAAGGCTGATAGAGTAACCAAAGTCCTCCTAGCAGGGATCATGCACAAAGCAGCTGAGGTTAGCTTGCATTGGGATTTCAACATTACTGTGACTCTTACTGGCTATACCTGGTTTTGATGTTGGGTTGTTTTTTTTTTTTTTGCATTAGCCTTCTTTAGACAGACTACACTTTCACATTAGGATGCTGCCATTAATTTTTTCTTAGTGACTCCTCAGCCTCCCTGAACCTTTCTTCCAGCAACCTAGCAGTTTAATCATCATATTTTGGGTTTCAGGCAACCTGGTCCAGCTTTCTAGTTTGCCCTCCTAACTTGTATTTGGTCACTAATCTGTCCTTATTTGTATCTGACTTTTTAATATGCATTTTATTTTGTTAATGTTAATAACTTTGAGCTCAAGCATTTTTTAATCTAAGCTGTGAATGTTGGAAGATTGCTTGTTTTCCCCTTCATAGATAGAAACTTGGAAAGGACAGAACATTAGAGCTCCCATCTATTGACAGAAATGCATTGTAGGTGTAGTCCATCCTACAGATGGACTCAGGAACATCTTAAATTTTACATAAAACTTATTCCAAAACCTCTCAGAGCCTAAGTAACTTTCTGGGGTAAAGCTTCTGTCTTTAATAGTTGTGACACTCTTCTATGGAACACTGATAACATGTTTAAAAAGGCTAGTTCAGTATTTTACTGGATGAAGGCTAACCATCTGGTATGGTAAATTATTTATTCAGAATATATTTGAGAGATATCTGTCATCCTGCTCTGGTTGCTGGAGCAGGAATTAAATCCTGAGTTTAGCCTTTCTGTTGCTTTTGATGGATCATAGGCAATTAAAAATATACACTTTCTTTTAATTCTGGAGTGCTTAGGTTTTGTTTCTAAAGAGCAGTAATCCTCATGCCTTACTGACAGTGTGCTGATGGACAAGTGCTTTCACTTGTCTTTACAACCTGAAATACTAGCAATGACACATTCTTTTAATGGATGGTTAGTGCTGTTTGCCTAAAAATTTGAAGCAGCCTGTAGTCTTTTTGAAAGTTCAGAACTTTTTGGTATTGGAAGAGGGTTTTAATAAATCAAACAAATGACCCAACTAGTTTTAAGCAAGAAACCTGTTCAGATTACTTAAACATGTTGTGCATTATTAATGTGGTGCTGGCAGCAACAATTTTCACTGTGTAAACATTCCTTTTTGGATAAAGAATGTGTCAGGAACTGTTGTTTGCTTATTATCTATACGAGCTTCTTGCAATCTTGTCATATTCTCCAGAATAGACATCACTGAATTATTTCAGCGTATTTCTGAAAGTCACATGTATGAACTTGGAGTCAGAAAATATGAGCAGCACTGAAAATTAAACTTCAACTCTGTTTTTAACATGCTGTATTTGCAAACTATTTTTGAAAGATAAAAGCAGTACAGTAACAGAGTGAAGAAATTTATCTTCTTAGCTACGTCATTAGTTGTGTGGCTCACTTGAAAATATTAGCTAGCTAATGCTAAATATAAGGCCATGAAATCTTCAAAATTAATCAAAAATTTTCTTTAAGGAAAAAATTGAAAATGATCACAGAATCACAGAATGTCAGGAGTTGGAAGGGACCTCAAAAGATCATCTAGTTCAATCCCCCTGCCAGAGCAGGATCACCTAGATTAAATCACACAGAAGCATGTCCAGATTGGTCTTGAATGTCTCCAGCAAAGGAGACTGATGTGGTAATTTTGTGTATGTTTTTCCTGAACTTACATACTTAAAACTTGTAACTCTATTCCCCAAGATATAAGTAAATTGGAACCTATTTCATGAATTAATTAAAAACATGTTGTTATGCTTCAGTGGATAGTTAAAGGTGGGGGTTTTATAATTTTTAATAGGAATTGTAATAACATACTGTGCATTTTCTGTTTGCTTACAAGTAGAATCTGTTTTAAGGTTTTGTATTTGATCTAAAAATAAGCTGTCATTATTATCAAACTGAACCCAGTTTATCCAATGTTGGAATCAGAATCCAGACTATTCATTACTTTTCAGAAGATTTAATTTTGAAGCGCTCTGATAGCCTCTTCACAGAAAGCATGCTAAATGTTATACTACAAAACTTATGTAAATAATTTCAAGTCATCTGAAATCATAGTTTATTAGTTTATCAATCAGCGAATTAAATTGTGGCGAAGACAACACTGCAGAGAGGGATCAATGTAGGAGGTTCTTGGAGTGTGTTGGAGATAACTTCCTGAAACAGCTGGTGAGCCAGCCAAAAAGGAAGGCATGCTGCTGGACCTGTTGTTCATTAGCACAAAAGGACTTGTGGGTGAGGCGACAGTTGGAGCTTGCCTTGGGCACAGCAATCATGAATTGATAAGAGTTTCCAGTCCCTGGGGAAGGAAGGAGGAGGATTGGAAGAACCTTCATCCTGGATTTTTGGAAGGTGGACTTTGACCGGTTGAGGAGCCTGATGGGATAGAGTCCCCTGGGATGAAGGCAAAGGGAGCTCAGGAAGGCTGGATGCTCCTCAAGAATGAGGTCCTGAAAGTGCTTAGAGGAAGTCATCCCACTGTTCCAAAGTTTGAGCTGGCAGGGAAGACAACCTGGAACTGCCTGGCTGAACAGAGAACTTTGGCTGGAACTCGGGGAGAGAGTTTATGATTGCTGGAATAAGGGGCAGGCAACCCAGGAGGATACAGGGCTAAGATGTGGTTATGCAGGGAGAAAATGAGGGCCAAAGCCCAACTAGAACTCAGTCTGGTCACTGCTGTTAAAGACAACAAGAAACAATTCTATAAATACATTAGTAACAAAAGGAGGGCCAGGAAGAATCTCCCACCTTTATTGGAAGCAGCCAATAAACCACTCATTCATTCATTACTAAATATTAAGTCATGATCTAAAGACGGAATATGTCCCTACCTTTTTTTCTGTAGGTATTAACTTTGTGGTACCCAAAAGTTTCACAAACCTTAATTTATAATATCATGATCAGTGATCTCTCAGATTTTATTCTTAACTCTTATAGGAACTAATAAAGTATGTATAGTGGAATTTTAAGTTTAAAGTATCTATTAACACTAGATATTCCACCTGGAAAAGAGTATTTACAAACAGGTATCAGTAGGTAATCCTAGTGTGTTCAAACATAGCTCCTCCTTTGGCTTCAGTTGCAAATAGCAACTCTGAGCATTTCTGCGCTTAAGATCCCACATTCAAATCTCCCTTGTGTTGCTTGTGGAAAGATACCAGTGTTACTGTCTGACATTGCAAAATTTTTATTTGTAAATTCATAAAGCTATTTTGGTTTGTTTCTTCTGCTGCATTGCAGAAGTACAAGAGTATAGTTACAGAAATGCAATACTTGCTGCAGTACAAACTGTTTTAAACTGGTTGTGTGGTAACTAAGGTAACCAGTTCTTCCAATAAATGGCATTTATGTTTATCAGTATTCAGTATATGGCTTTATGTGTTTATATTTTCAATCGAATTTTTTTTCAGATTAATGTCTAAAAGTAGGGTAATGGAGAGGTTTGAACTTTTTTAGTTCAAACTAGATGTAGATGACGTGGAATACATGTATCAGTCATAGATGAGTCATCCAACACTGGAAAAGAAACAGTCACTGCACTGCTTAATACTCCTTGATCTTTGTTTTGAAGTTTTACTTTGATGTATATTCAGTCCTGTGAGAAATGTTGCCAGCTTATGTCTGTACTGGCTTTTTTGGTAATTTGCATCCCAAATTGAATCATAGGAGAGAGGTCCTCTTGGCCAATCTCTTGCTCATAGCAGGTCCAGACTCTGCAGGTCTTGTCAAGTTTCAAATAATTCTAGGGATGAAAATTCCCAGATCTCCCAGTATTTGACCACTCCAATGGTATTTTTGTGATTTCAGAATTTCCTATGTTACGTTTTGTATCTGTAGTCCCTTGATATTGTTCTGCAAGAAGACTTTGGGTATGTTTTCTCTATCTCTTCCCATTAAAGAGGTCTTTCTCAGTTTTCTATTCTTAGGGGTGGGACAAACAGTTTTCATTCTTTCCTCAACCATCATGTGCTCTAGGGACTGAATTCTATCTGAAGGCAACAAAAATGGTTCAGGATTTAGTGGTAAGGATTTAGTTCAGACTGAAGAAGGCTGGACATTTAATTGTCATCTTTGTATTTGTGGTGGTTTGACCCTGGCTGAAGGCCAGAATCCCACCAAAGCAGCTCTATAACTCCCCTCTTAACAGGGGAGAAAATATGTATGGAGAGGCTTAGGAGTTGAGGTAAGGACAGGGAGAGATCATTCCGCAGTCAGTGTCACGGGCAAAACAGACTCAACACAGAAGAAAGGCAAGAAAACTCTCATTTATTACACTATATTATGCACACAGAGAAACCAGAGTCAGGTAATGAGAAGTACAAACATCTCTTAAAACACCATCCCCCACCCCTCCTTTCTTTGCAGACTTCACTTTATTCATAATTTTCTCGTCTACAGGATGACAAGGGGGAAAGTGGGGGGAAAATAGGGAATGGAGGCTTTAGTCTTCAGTAAGTTCCTCATGAGTTGTTTTCCTTCTTGGGGGAAAGGGCATTTCTCTTTCCCTGAGCCAGCAAAGGGGTCCCACCCATGGGATACAGTCCTCCATGACCTTCTCCTTGTGAGTCCTCTCCCCTTGGTTCTTCAAGTGTCCCAGCGTGGGTCATTGCTATAAACTCATAAAAAGTCTCTCAGTCCCAGAATGCTGGCCCCAGCCTNTTTATTACATCTTCTCACGCCCTTCTCCGGTGGCAAAATGCAGCTGTTGGGTTTTTCTCTCTCTAAAATGTGATTCCCAGAGGCCTGTGACTGGTGCTGATCGGGCTGTCCGGCCTTGTCAGTAACAGAGTTTGGGAGTTTGGCCTTGGGAGCCCAGCTGGTATTTACTTTGTCAGACCCTTTAGAAAATTCTAGCTGCTTGTTAAAGAAACCACATTTCAAACCCATCACAGTATTTAAAAGCATTTCAAGAGAAAACACAACTATACTTTCCTCAAGGGTGCACAATAAAAGTGGAAACAGCAGCTACAACAGGGAAAACCTTAACTGGCCGTAAGGAGAAGTGTTTGGAACAAGCTTCCTGAAGACTGACAGAAATGAGCCAAGGTGGAAGGTAATCCCACCTGAGCAACCTTGGATTAGAAGATTGTAGCTTTGTGGAGAAGTCTATGGAAACTAACATACATTTTTATAGGACAAAAGATACTTCTGCCCTTCCTTTAATAACAGCAAGGTACTGCAGGTTTGGTTTTTTAAATTGCTTTGTTGTACTTTTTAATAGCTGTTCTTCCTTCCTGCTGTCAAACATGATGCACTTAGAAAGGTGCAATATAAGTATTTAGTCATTGGAAGTGTGAGAGTAGTACAGGTTTTTTGCAAGTTCCATAGCACAGGATAGTTCATCTTGTAACTGATTTGAGTTGGACTGCTGGAACAGGCGTCCAGCAAGCTCAGACATATTTGTGTTCATGTCTCTGTGTTTTGAGAGACTACTAGTAGTAGAATACTATTTCTACTTGCAAGTGACTTCTTTAGGAATATTGTAACTTTTGGGTAAGGCAAGAGAATCTTATGAAATGGAACAGTTTCCGAAGAAAATAACTACATGAATAAAGTAGCACAATACTAGTATACAGCTAAGAGGAAATGTAGTCTTTATAATAACTTGATTTTTAGGAACTCTGCTTTAACAGAGTGTACATTCTCTGTATTGTCTCTAAATTAAAATCTGAAATGCATACATTTACCTTTTTTACATTAAGGTAATTACATACTTTAGAAATGTGTTTAATGTTCGGTTAAGTTTGGGGGTTGTATATATGGTATTTAGAATTACTGTTTGAGGATGTAGTTGTTGTGCACACTAAATGTATGGTTTTCAAAGAAATGGAGTCCTTTGATTTATCTGATTTAGACTAGAGAAAGAAAATTTTGTGAAAGCACAGCTTTCTCATGCGTATTCACGAGATTTGTCATGGTTAAACATTGTTCTCTCATAACCCCTTGGTTGAATTTTTTTGAACTCTAGTTTAGATCATTGATGGCAGTATTAATACTTTATTTTCAACCATATATTGGCTTTATTCTTCGTATTA
>VXBZ01003842.1:0-35618 GCA_013399135.1 Heliornis fulica
CCAGATCATCTATGAAGATGTGACGACAACTCATACTACTGCACAAACACAAGGCCAAACTGCCCCAGAACCACACCAACCTCTGTCTCTGCCTAACCAGCCCCTTTTATATGCTTGATGTCAGGTGGTGTGGAAAACAACCCAGGACAACCCAGCTCACCTGTGCTGGCTGCTTGAGGAAGTCATCTGTGTTCTGGCCAGAATCAGGTCAGTCACTCAACCTGCACCCAAAAAAATTCAGGTTAGACACCAGGAAGAACTTTCTAGCAATAACAGTAGTGAATCAATAAAAAAATCCAAGTAGTTATGTTGCAGAAGCTCCCACATTCAAGGCTGTTTTAAGAATAGGTTGGACAACCATACACTTAGCCANTTTTGAGTTAGACTTCCTTCTATATACTTACATCCATATACATCTCAACCAAGTTAGAAAGCTCAACTCTACCTCCAAGATTCTGTATGTGCTATCTAACCATACGATTGGGATCTCATTACTTTTTATTCATAATACTGTAACCTCCTTTCAGCCAGTGCTTAAGTCATTTTAGGCTTGCTAGACAAACAGGCAAGCAAGTAAACAGTAAAATAATTTCTGATTCCTTCCTTGTTGTCCCTGACACTTTGGGCATCTGTTAGCACCAACATCTGTATAGCTGCCTCGTTATTCTCTTTGCTTAGGCAACCTTCACAGAATTGCAATGTTAAATTGCTGGTGTCTTAACACAATGGGCTGTCAGACTGAGCAAAACGAGCCCACTGATTCCTTGTTCTCCTTTTTTTAGTCTTCATTTACATCCATTTTATAATATGCTGAGTTATATTTAAGATTTAATTTCTAGGTTAAAAGTACATTACTGTATGCACAGTTCCTAATAAAATGAGTCCCTGACAATAACTACCATTGTTTCCACTACAGCTTGGGTTCTCAAAGGTATTATATGTCTGAGGATCCTGACCTGAAAATCGATAGTTCACTTTCTTAGTGTTTAATGTTGTACAGCAAACATAAGGCCAGCTATTTCCTGAAAGTTCCTTTGTAAATGGGGAGGCTGCTGATTCTTCATCTCCTCTCTTCAAATAATTGTACTCTCCTGTACTAGCTATGGTTTTAAACAATGGTAATGCAATGTTTCTCTAAGTTTAGGTACTATAACTTACTGCACATTACTTATGCTATTTGAAGTCTCTTTTTGTAAAGACATAAAAGGCAAGTGTGGATAAACACAACACCTCTGTGGCTGAACCACCAGAGTACAGTAAAGTCAAAATAAACAATTTCTTTAGGTACATTGCAAAGTGCTCTGTATGTCTTCCTTCAAAGAGAAGGAGTTCTGTTCTTAGATATAAGCTGATAGATTTCATCTACCTGCAGGTGCAATTGCATACTTATGGTGAAGAATACTAAGAATTATCATATATCTCTCAGAGTTAACTGAGCCATTGCTCCAGTTTGGCAGAGTCAGAGGGATCTCGTACTCTCATCTGGGAGCAGGCTGAGGCTCCGGTGCTCACAATTATGTCCTTATAAGGCATCTTGGTTCACTTAATCACTTTTTCTAGAAAGCTTTCATACTGCAGTGAATTATTTATGCCCAGAAAACTGAGAACTTTAATTGCTGATAGCATTACAATGCTGTTAAGTAATAACAGCTGAGATCCTGACTTTTATATACCTTCCCAGACAAAGTGAGAAATCAAGCAGCTCTCTGTCCTTCCCCATTAGCTATGATACTAATAAACCAAGCACTATGTGCAAGGAAACCCTAGCCCCTGGGCTTTCCACAAGTTATCTTGTGTTCACTCATGCAGCTATCCTCTACAGACCTGTTTGACACTACATATCCTTCTCCCATACCTGCCAAATATTTGAAAGCAACCACTTCTCTCCTCTGAAGTTCTGAACTATCATTTAAGTGAGGGAGAGGAAAAACATGAGAGAAAAAGCCCATGCTAAAAGAGGGCTGGTCCTCCAATCATTAACACTGGCTGGAGTGGAGCCTGCTCTCGCCCCACTTGGGGGGAAGACACTTGGCACCAGCACAGCCATGCCGTCTATCCTCTCCATCTCCAAACAAAGCTGCTTCTTCCACAGTCTCTTAGCAACCTTTGCAGTCCCTTGCTCCTAGATCCCAAATTTAATAGACACGCTTATTTTTTTCCTCATCTTGTGCTGCTCCTCAGGCACTGCAGTGTTTATCTCAGTACCTCAGTATCAACAGCAGGGGCTTACAGGACAGACATCGCCTTTCGCTATGCATACTGCATGTGTACCCTGAGTTCTCTCTGATCAGGGTCCAGAACTATTGCAACACAAATGAATAAATGAAATCAGCATACTGGAAACTGCTAGCATCATCCAGCCATACATAGCTACTAATTCAACATGCCAAATGGATACCTAAAGAAACTTTCTGAGGTTTGCCATCAGTATCTATCTAGATGGAAGGATAAGCAGCTCACCATAAATGTTTAATAGAGATCCTACCCTTTGATCTGATCTGCCTACATCATTGGGTCAAAACACCATCCAGTTCAGCAGGAGAAGTGCATATGTCTGTGATTCAGTTCTCACATAGACAGTCTCAACATTCATTTCGGTGAGAGGAGGGTTTTGTTCTTACTAATAACTTTATAATCAGACAAAACAAATCAAAATGCAAAATTTTCTAAGTATTTATAACAGGCAATTAATCAGAACTAACTGGGGAAAGGCCATAATCTCAGATTTTAGGTCAGGAAAAGTACAATCAGTCCTTTTTAAAGTAATTCTAAGTAAAGCATGCTGGCTGCCCTTTCACTTCACTGATGTGCTATTCCCGTGAATTCAGTTTTCTTTGTGAGCTGTGTTCTCTATTCCTGCAGCAACCCCTACTGTTATAAATAAAACTGGAATTTTCAATTACAAGCCCATAAGGTTATTTTTAAGTAACCACTAAGTAACAGCTCAAACTTTCAAAGTGATCCTAATCCTGTTATACAATGTGTTTTGTTTCCCCAACAACATTTTAGGGAGAGATCTCCTATCTAAACCAATCTCTGGGAGCAAAAGATATGAATTAGAGATTTATAAAACAACTTCTGAACCTAACTAGGGGAACCTGATTGAAGTATCTGAACTGGCATTCCATCCTGTGCTAGGTCACTGACAAAACTCAGATATGGACTAAAATGTTTTAAATCCACCAAATGTGTTTAAATCAACCTCCTGACTTAATATAAAAATAATGAAATTAAAAGCAGATATTCAAAATGAGTCTAAGTTAAAGAAAAATAAAGTTTTCTTACAAAACTGAATGTGGCTTTACTTTAAGATTTCAGTATGATCCCAGGTTTTAGATTCAGTTCTATCTTTAATTTTACCTAAGCTGGGGGATAGAAACTCAGATTTATAATTGTCTTCATGCTTTGAAGAAAAGTGATATAACACATAAAATAAAGGCCTACAGAAAGTTCAAGTTCTGTGTCAAATTTTGTAGGCTTCAAAGTTAAATTAATATATAAAATGGAATAGCAAAAAAACATGCAATTTGTAGCTTATTAGGAGATTGCTTTGACAGAAGGCTGGTTCACAGCTTCTGTTCCCAGATTTATAGAAACTGACATCAGAGCTACCACTATTTCTTGTTTTGAAAAAATGTATTCTGTGGTTTTCTGTGGCTAAGGTCACTGTGTGTCATCATGTTCCCTAGAGCATGCTGCGAGCAGAGCTCAGTCCCAAGTAGCCTGTTAAGCAGACTGTTTCTGAAGTCACGCTCTATGCTTGTCTTTTACATGTACAAGGATTAGAACATTTTTATAGATAGAAATGTTGTGTGTCTATGTTATACTTCAGCTGAATTTTAACTACTCACATAGTTGGAAGATAAGCTGTTTAAATGAAACATGTTCTTCGACTTGAGCTAGCCACAAAATTATATTCTTTTTTATCTTGAAAAAATGCAATGCACTTTTCTAGCCTTGAAGAGTGAAAAAAATTTATAAAATCTCAAAAGATTCTTAGGAAAATAAAAGCATTTTCCAATGCCCTACTTGGTCTTCCCTCAACCAGTCTTTGGATATGAATTTATGGGTTTTTTTACGCACTGCCCTGACATGTTATTTCACACATGTATGAATGTGAGAATTTCCTATGGAGAAACAGAGTGAGAAAGTTTGATTAACAGTATCAGTGAATAAATTGTATTGCCCAGGCATACCACTAACTGCTTGGGTCAGCCAGCAGCTCTCATCAATTTCTGTTGACTTCCCCTGAAGTCCGCACTGCCACAGGTTAACTAATCTTAGTATCAAAGCAATCTCTGTTTACCATTCAGTCATCGGAAAGAAGGATATGTATTACATACACTGGCACAAGGTTGCCCAGAGAAGCTGTGACTGCCCCTCCCTGACAGTGTTCAAGGTCAGGTTGGATGGGGCTTTGGGCAAACTGGTCTAGTGGAGTGTACCTGCCCATGGCAGGGTGGTGGAACTAGATGATCTGTGAGGTTCCTTCCAACCCAAACCATTCAATGATTCTACGATTTATTGACTTACAATGTCAGTCTTAGGTAATTTCACCTAATAATAAAGTACTCACTACTGGAAACTTGTTTCTTGTCATCTTCACGTAGTCAGATTCTTGTGGCTTAAACTGAAAAGTAAAGCTTCCAAGATTACTACAGCAAAAGTCAAGATATACACATCACAGGAACTCAGAACAAGACTGTATAGAGATTGTTCTTCACCAATTGTTGAAGTTATTTCCTTACTAAAATTTCCATCCCAAACCAGACTCAAAAAAATACAGGAGTCACAGGAGCTGAACTGCAGGCATTTACATTTCTTTCCCTCCCTTAGCAGAGCTCCAAAAATAGATATTTCTATGAAATTAATTGCCAGAGGCCTGGTTAATAATTTTTATGTTGAAGCCCAATCAAACTATCCTTTGTAAACAGTACAGTTGCTGCATATTAAGAGGGACCTTTATTTCTATGAAGTAGTGTAAATATGCATAGGTTTCTTCTACAGTGAATGCAGTCATAAGATTTTAACAAGAAGAAATATGCAATATTCACCGCTGGTTTACTGCAGCATGACATTGGATAATCATGTCCCAAGGCTGAGTCTGGCACAAAGTGAAATCTGCTACTAGCTTACAGCCTATGGAGTTACTTCTTTAACTTAACTGATAAAAGGGGAGCTACAAACTTGATTTAAAGGAAGTCTGCTGCAATTCACATGAAAATTCCCACTGATTTCAATACACTTCAGTTCAAGCCTTTTCAGCTGATGTCTTCAGTGGAATTCAACTGATGAAAGCAGCTTTTGTATGCAGATGTGATTTGCTACGTAAATGTATGATGGAATGTGCTTTCTATGGATTCTTTGGCTGGCAACAATGAATCTGGTAAGCATTCACACCATTCCGGCTGCAGTTTCAGCAACTGGAAGTTTTGTTTTTTCTAAGAACTGTGTGAACAGAAGCTAAATTTCATAATAGCTCTCTAAACACTGTTCTTTGGTTTCTGTTAACGTTTCCATTGTCACAGCTTCTCAGATGAATTCAAAGCTATGCCAAATTCTCAAGGAGGCAGTAGGGATAGAGATCGTTTCCCAGTCAGTCTTTTCATTACACAGCTCAGGTGTTATGGTGGAGATCGATTTTTATGAAGAGACTCACCTAGGGAGAGCCGAATCACCAAGGGACACAAGTTTGGCCAATAATAAGCATGCAATAAACTTGAAAGCAGAATGGAAGCTGAATGCCTGTCTAAAATAATTTCTCTTGCATTTCAGCCAAGATCATCTGGTAAAGGTTATTTACACTCAGGGAACACATAACACAAATGGCTGGGCTAGCATTAAGCTTTATCTCAAGGGCAATATGAAACTGCCCTATCTTTTTGCTATCGCTAGTAGCCATAGTAGCAGGACATTTCTAACAATAATAATTTCACTGACTTGGGGGATGCACTGCCTTTGTACAAGTGAATTGACTTGGATAAAAAATTACCCTGTTCATAAATCAGGCTGAAGGATGCAAATGGAAAAGGTTAATGAATGCCTCTTGTATACACCTGGATAAAGCCAGTTAGAGAAAACTGATGACAGGGAATGAGTCTGTCCCTGACGGATGGACTCCAAGAAAAGCTTCTGGAAATTATGACCATTGCTTTCAGCTCAGATTACATTCTATCTAAGGAAGAATAGAATGTTGATACATTATTTCATAATACCTGTTCTCCTTCACTGGCACTGACAAGTTCTTAGAGCTGAGGCGAAGTTCTCCTTTCAGGTCTAAGTTCCAGTATTTTTCCTCCCCAGTATGCACAGAAGTGTTCTCAACCTCTGACAGAACCGCTAAAAACAATCCCTGAAGGAATCAAAAAGCAGAATCGTGCAAGTGAATGTACAAGAACCAGAGATCGTAAATAATGTTGCCCCAAAGGAAAGAAGAATCTTCATGAACTTCCATGGACATATCTGCTCCACAGATGTAATATTGCTGAATAATTTGCATTGCAGTAAGATGTGAAGTACATATGCATTTTACTGCTGTCTGAAAGCTATGTGTTATATAAGTGTTCTAGGCATCTTGTGGTCCTCTCAAGACTGTCTGCTCTGCCTTAGTCCTAGAAATATTGTTAAACATTTCAGAAATTAAACATTTTAGTCAGACATTGATTTCAGCAGAAAAGGAGAGGATCTATGGTTTGTAGAGTACTTCAAGATCTACCATGAGAGATAGTAAATATATTAGTATTACTTATATGGATACGAAGATAGAAACACACATTTATACACACACACACATACTTGTATATAAAAAATACACTATATATAAAACTAACAAAAGACCATGATAAATTTTCTAGATTAATAATGACTAATTTGAATATTGGACTAACATACTATTTTAAAAATGAAAGTAGCACCATAAATGCTATATGGTGATTTGTTTTCAGCAACCACTATGATATGCTAGGCTCTTTCCATAAATGCACAAATGACTGGTCCCTGTCCTTAAGTGACCATGTGGAAAACTGACAAGTACATAAAAATTAAGAAAGGGATATAAATATGTTTTTCCTATAGCCTCTCAGAGAGAAATATTTTTGCATATTTGAAACATTTCCTGTAAACACAGGAATATTTAATAGTAGTTAAAAATTCATCAATTAATCCTTATGCTTTCACTGCCAGGGACTTTGAACTCTAGGAAGTGAAAAATTCTGCTGACCAAAAGAGGCATAAAAATGCCAGTTTCACAAAATAAACTCTGCTAAAGTGATCAGACTGCAGACTGAAAAATCTCGTTCAGAAGTCAAAAATGTAATACCAAACCAAGGCAGTACAGACTAGATATAACAACATTTTCAGCACCAGACAAAGAGGACAAATTAGCTCAACAGCTGGCTTGAAGGAAATTCTTAACTGCTTTGTATATCTTTGAGCAAAAGGGCAAAAGCTGGAAAGTGACAAGAGCTTCATCTGCCTTCCAAAGGTGTGTTCAGAAGGCCTTATGCCCCATGAAGTCTGCACGTAGAGTGCTGCCAGTGCTAGTCTTACTTTTGCTTTCTTCTGTGGCTTGCTGTTTTACTGGTTCAAATCTCTGTGCTTCTTGTTACTTTCAAACATAAGGTTAATTTCTCTTCCAGTCCAGGATGTTCCTAAAGTCCAGTGTTAGGATATTATGTTTTTAGAATTTTTGTATTTAAGAAATCAATAAAGTTGTGTGTTTCCTGTCATTTCATCTAAAACAAGCACAATTTCTCACATATTTCCTTTAAAACATTCTTTGCCCAAATAGTGACCTTGAGGGCATGAGTCTCATTTATTCATGGAAATTTTTTCCTAACAAAAAAACAAAGGTTCTATTTTATCGTGTATTGCCACCTTCCAGCCTTAGACCATGGAGGACAAAACAAAAGAAAGCCTTAATCACCTAAGGCAGCAACTGCTTGTAGGTGAGAAATGCAGGTGACATCTCCACTCCATTATAATGGCATGTCTTGTCACAAATTTGAAAAATATAAAAAAGAATCAATGTGTAATTACTTTTCTTTGTAGAGACAAGCAAAAAAAAAAAAAAAAGCCAAAACTGTAGTATCCTCAGCTGGCACAATTTGTAGACTGTCTAGCAGCCTCTATAGAGAGAACAAGGGTTACTAACATACACCCAAAGTTGCTATTTCCAAGTCAGTTTACAGACATGCTGGCCAAGCAACATGGGAAATGCGCCTTCTACTTGTCTGCGACACCCCTGTCAGTTTGTCGTGGTTTAACCCCAGCTAGCAACTAAGCAGTGTGCAGCCACTCACTCGCTCCTGCCCCCTGTGAGATGGGAGAACTGGAAGAGCAAAAGGAAGAAAACTCATTGGTTGAGACAGACAGTTTTAGGTAAAGCAAAAGCCGTGCACACAAGCAAAGCAAACCAAGGGATGCATCCATCACTGCCCAGTCTACTCACTGGTGGGGTGAGAAGCATGAATGGCCTACTTGGCTCTTCAAAAGCACTGCTCAGCAGTAACACAGACATCTCTCTGTTACCAACAATATTATTAGCGCAAATCCAAAACACATCCCTATACAAGCAACTATGAAAAAAGTTAACTGTATCCCAGCCACAACCAGCTCACAGATTTAGAAGACAAATTAAAGGCTCTAGGAGAGTTTCTTCTAAACTGTTTATCATTGTAAACTTATTGGCCGAATTTTTCTCTAACAATCTAAACATATGGACTCATTCCCAAAGCACAAAATAAAGCCTTGCAACATTTAGGATTATTCTGCAGTGTTAAGCAAGATGTTTCTTCTCTGTCAGGCAAGGGTATCAACAGAAAATATATACCTTCTTCTGCAGGGGTTATAGGAAAGGCCATACTGTTGTAATATTATCTCATTTAATTCTATACCACATTTTAAATGAAGTTTTTGCCATTGCTACTCCCAGCAGAACTACATTAGAGACATGAAAGGCTCTGAATTTAGTCAATCTTGAGGGTATTATGGAAGCTACGGTCTAGCAATTCATCTTTAATGAGTTGTTTACATGGAAATCAAACAGCCATGGAATTTCTTGAAAATAGCCGAGAACCATTCTTAGCTCCTGTCCCACACTCTCTTAAAAACAGCTTTTGTGGCCATACATCAACTATCAGTGAATGACACTCAGAGCTGTAATAAAGTTGTTTACTTTTTCACTCTAGACAGTTTTCTTCTTCGCATTCATGTGCACAAGCCCATAAATGCTAAAATACAAACTATCTCTTCTTGCTATGGCCTGGAATTTAACAGTATGCAGTAATAATTTACAAGGATCTCCTCTCACTTTTATTCCTCTCCCAGGAATAAATTGGGAACCTCTAATACATAGCTGTCTAAACTTGAATTGTTTTCAGATAAAAACATTTACACTCTAAAGTGTCCTAGGAGCCCCCTAGACAGAGTTGTGCATTAATAGGAACTTCCTATTTTCACATGCAGGGAAATCAGGCAAGATTCAACGGAAAATTTCAGCCCAGATCTTTATTTAGGTGAACCTGGACTGTTCAGATGCACACACAAAGTTTAACTGCCTGGGAGGTCATTGGACCTTTCCCATTGGTTTTACACAATCAGTTTATTCCCATATTTGTTCCTTTTTCAAACATACCTTCTTAAGGGTTGGGGGTTTTGTTGATGTTTTCCAAAATCGTATATCATTGGTTTGTATTTTGGTCATCAAGATTTTTAGCTTAGTTATAAGATACGCTGTTTCAAGTAATTATACAGTGGACACAATCCAGGATGGAATACATAAAACCTGGGCAGACACAGCTGGATACTCCGTAAATTCAGTCCTTCAACCATATGACTTTTAGCATTTTTAATAATATTTTATATGTTGGGATCTTTGTGCACTCAGTCTGTACTTGGTGCAAGAGCTAATCCTAGTCTTTTAACAGCAATAACATACCGCTACCAAAGCTCTCAGCAGTTGCTGCTAATTTCAAGAGCTTGCTGTGTGCATTCATCCAGCTCTTTTAAGGTCTCTGTGATGAAAGGCACTGCATAAATGCAAAAACCTATCACTATTTATTTATTACCAAGACAGAAAGGCTAGCAGGACTTACAGTTTAGACTTGATGATACCATTTTGTTCTGTTTTGTTTTGAACTAATGTGACTGTAGAACTTAAGAAATTATCTTTAACTCTGGAAGCTGAGCTTCACACGAGATCTTGTCTCATTCCTATTATTTTTGAAATGTCTTATCTTTATAAACTCTAACACTTAGGTGAGAGATACAAAGTGATACCTATTGATTGTTCACCGGTGAAATGCAACTATCACGGAAGAAAACAGGTCATTCTATGGCCCTAGTGATAATCAACTTTAATGAAATCAAGTGGCAATGGTGACTTTTTTAGATACAGAGTTGCTAAATCAAAACAAAATCTTTTTCTAGGATAATGGACAGATGCTATCAAGACAACACTGGACACTGGAAAATAACTGGCCTAGTATTTGCCAGGCAACTGGACGCAGTATTTGATTTCAAGTGTCATATAGCTAAATGAATTTCCCTCTGACAGATAAACAATTCAGAGAATAAAGAGGCAAAAGCCAGACAGACCTTTTTTTCTGGGAAAACTACCAGAACACAAAAAAGCTGTTATGAGTTACTCTGTTTACTTTCAGTAGTAGCAGTTGACAAGACTCACAGCTACAAAGCAAAAAACGATGAATCTGCTTCATGAATCAGGAGATTCCTTTGAAACATTTTCTATTTTTCTAAAGAAAAGGTTGTCAAAACATAATGGTTTTAATTACTTTCAGATATTTTTTGTTTCTCTTAAGTGTCTACAGCTGTCCCTTGATCAATCATTAAAAAAAACAAAACAGATGAACTCTCCTAAAAAAACATTCTGCTCTGAAACAATTTTTATTTATCACGTATTTTCCATATTTTTATTCTTTGACAGTTTCAGTCTTTTGTACTTTGGAATAAAAATAGGATGACTGCTTCATAAAGCAGGTTTGTGTTTCTGCCACTTTTCCATTTACACAATAATTCCTTGGAATTAGGGTCATGATTAGGCTTCAGATATCCCTTAAACATACTTAATAAAGCAGTAACATGATAAAAATATACAACACTGTCAACTGCAAGTATTCCATTCCCCAAAACAGGCAGCATAGAGTAAACTGAACTAGAGGAAGAGCTGTGTTCTGCTCTTTGTACAGATGCGTATCAACATACCATCACAGAAGACAGAAAGAATATAGAACTTTGGACCTAATAACAGCTTCTAACAGAAAGCTTGAAGAACCAATGTCAAGGACATGATTCAGGAGAAAATTTTCATGCAGTATCTTGTATCTCATACTCTGAAAAACCCTCTGCATGTATCCTTCAAGAATCATGTCAGAACATACTGGGGGCAAACCAGCTAAAAGCACTCCTGAAGCCACGGTGTACCTCAGGTGCCCTAAGACATATAGGGCAGCCATCTGTACTTCAATATTGTCCTGGGTTTATCCAGGTGCTCAGCTGCCAGCTGGGGCTAAACCACAGCAAATATATAGGTAGAGCCATGGGAATTCAGCAGCATGTAATGTGAGCCGAAGTATTAATATTTGCACCATCTCAGTTGAGTATTTAGGTGAAGCATTTCTTGGCTTCTGACTGTGAGGAGAAAATGGGTATTAGGAATATATGTTTATACTATTAGTTCTACTTCCAAATACATGTTTACAGATGAGTTAGAGTGAAAAAGATAACAGCATGTGCAGTTTTCAAATACTACTTTTAGTTGGCAGAACTCTCAGTCTCTTATTCACATAAACAGAATGCAATACAACCCCAACATGAAATACGCCCACATCATGCAAGGCCTTAAAAAGTAAATACATAGGTACGTAAGTAAAAATAGACAATTCTTTATAAAAGTATATAAAATAGAATTTAGTGGTACAGTACAACAATACAGATGCATAGACCATCCTCATGTACCTAGAGATATTAGTTGCTCAGTCAAGCCTTAAGAAGTATGTAAGTGCCAGGTCTGTAGAAGTCAGTAGGGCATTCCATGACAAGCTGCTTCTTCACTTCTGCAGATGTTACACCAGCCAAGAGTACTCTTCTTTATCTCTAGTACTATTGCCCACTTTTAGGCAGAACCCTTTCTGGTCAGTAAACAGGAGTAAAACTATATGAAGAATGAACAAAGCCTTTACTTGTTCCTCTTCTCAGGGCATAGACTACCAGATCAATGCCAGAAATCTGAGTCTGTAAGAGATAGGGATGGTACAGTTCTGAAGGAAGCCAAAAGAAAAGTCACAGTCCTGTTTCTGGTTGGTCCTAGAGAAAATGTGTTTGTTGAGTTGAAAATAATACAGTGACAGCTGAGCAACTGCCTAACTTCCTACATTAAAATTACAAAGCATTAGTCACCTCTAAGAATTCATTATATTTAGTTGTAACATGTAGGTTAGATATTCTAGAGGTACAGTTTCAAATCATTTTGTGTTTTAGATGCTTCTTAGGAAGAGTCTTGTAAAAGTATCAATTGGGCAATTATATTACCCAGAATTTTTATCAAGAAAATAGTATCGTATCTGTCAACAAGCTTGGTTTCTGTCAAATAATTCCCAAGAGGCTTCTTGCAGATCTCTAGTCATTTGGTCCCATTAGTCTGCAGACTAGCATAAAAAATGAGGTTTTAATCTCTAGATCCTAATTGATAGAGACAACAACAGTATTTTACAATACAGACTTTGTTTCTCTCATGCTCTCAGTGGAAGTTGTGCCTCAGATTTGACTATGGGACCTGGGACCACATTCTGAAACAGTCTTATTTATGCTTGGAGCACATTTAGAGCACAGAGGTAGAAAAGCGATTAAAAAATTACCACTGAAAAGGGAGTTCAGTAGCAGAAAAGAACCAGAATACTGCATGCAAGTCTGTTATTAGGGGCCTGATGCTGCAATAGCTTGAGTATTTCCTGAAGAGTTGTGATGAGTACCTTTAACTCATCAAGTGGTTTCATCTGTTTAGTTTATTCAATAACACACCATTACTGTAAGGGGAATGAACAGAAGGTTACTTAATAGATGTGGCTCAAATGCTATTGAAAGGCCAAAAAATCAAGTCAACTGGAGTATTATGGTGGGAACTGCATGCATACTGTGCCAACCAGGGCATTAGATCTCCTCACCTGAAGCAGAGGGAAAGGACACTTCATAAATTAAGTGCCCAGGTGCCATAGGTGCCCAGCAGCTATGCATATAGAGCAAATGCCATAGACTCACTTTCACACTCAAACCAACCTCATAGCATTCAAATACATTGTTGTCCAAACCACAGAGATATTTTAAAATAATTTTGAGGATCATGTGCAGCTATGTTGGTTAGGCTTGAAAACTGTCCAGATTGGCTCAATCTGTTTTGCTTTAGCTGTCTAGTATGAAAAAATTCTTCCCTTATAAATACATATCTTCAAATGTGCTGCCTTAGCAATTATTATGTGTTTACCCTTGAGGATGAAGATTATTCTATTTCCTAGAAAGCCCAGATCAACAAGTTCATATGAACACTGGAACAAGTCTGTATGATCATCTAGTTGTACATGAAGGAGGAAAGAAACTGAATTCGTAGGGTACAAATTACATTTGATGAGGCCTACATTCAACTTCTCAGTAGCTAAATTTTTCCCCTCATAGATTTAAATAGGGCTAGTAGGGGGGGGAAAAAAACCAACAAAAAATAGTTTACACTTTTTAACTAGGCCTGTGAACTCTACTAAGGAATTTCTAAACTTTCACACTATCTCCTTGTGTAATAATTTTTTACTTCAGTGCACCTCTGTTAAAAAGTACTGAAAAAGAAGCTAGTAAATGCTGCTTTGTTTGGAAAAGGTCCGTTTAAAGTTTTACTAGAAAGAAGGACACAATTTTGTTTTGAAGTCAAACAACTCTGGTGTATCAGGCTTATTTTACAGCATTTAATTATAATAGGAAATAACTTCATAATATTGGAAGCTAATCATAGTCCCATAATGACAAATACAGAGTAGGAAACAGAGTGATCATATGAGTAGTTAATAATAGTTACATTGCTAAATCAAATGTCAGATGAAGAAAATGAAAAATTATAATATGAAATCTCCATTATTTTTACCCATCATTCAATTTTGAATGGTGGGGCTGAAGTTAGGCCTGTTTTATGAGATTGTCTACTTCGCACATTTTCTAACTGAGTACAAATACCATCCACAGACAAGGCAAAAAAATATCTGTCTAGCCTGGATTGGCAGCTTTCCTTGTTATGAGCCTGAGAATAATGGAAATTAATTCTGTGAGGATGTGTGAAAAATCCTCATAATCTCACATGGAACTTTTCTAAGAGTCATTTAATTCCAAAGTTTTTATTGTTCTGTGTTAGAAGGTTATAGGAAATTGTGGTTGAAGTACTGTTGGCTTCCTTAAGAATGATATGGCCCCCTTTAATATATTACTAAGAAGATTATACTTACCTTCTGGCTTAGAATGTTGATGCTCATTCATATTCTTAGGGAGTAAGCTCCAAGACCAACCAGTTTTGATAGGATCAAAACACGTTTTTGTCTTTTTTTTTAACTAAACCTGACATTTTATTTTGTGTCTAAGTTAGAACTCCAAAACTTTATCCCTTTTGCCGAAGAATATAAATTACCATTACTCTCAGTTTCCCATAATCTATGAAGGCTTTTATAGCCTTATGAATTAAATATAAAAAAAACCCTTTCTCTTCAACACTTCACTAAGGAATAGGATTTTTTACTTTCTTGCTTCATATTAAGAGTTTTCATAGGAAGATTTATATTTCTGTACTTGTAGGCAAAAAAAACCCAAAGTATAAATCATTGGAAAGTACTGATCTTGGAAACAGTTATGTTTTCATGATCACATCCTGAATAGCTTGATGACAGGTAGACTCAGAACACAAATGACAAATATAAACAGCATAGCACAAATTCAAAAGACAACCAAATTATACTGATTTAATGCCATTCTAATTTTTGCCATGTTCAATATTTATCACATGCTGTGATAGAGTTCCCACTATTTAAATATTATGCAAATCCTGAGCTGTCCTAATATAGGAACAGAAGTCTAAAAATTCCTTATTTGGAACCAAATGTTCTTGTTCTGTATACTACTTTATTTTGTTTGACTATTTTTAGTGTTTGATTTAAGCAGCAGCAAGAAAAGGTACTAAAACCCAATATATCCAGTGGCAAAGACACATTCATACAACAAAGTTCTAGGAACTTCACTGTTTTCAAAATGCTTTTAAAACAGTTATCTTTGTTTTTTGTCTATTTTGATCAATGGGTTTGAAAGTTGCTCTAGGAGGAGCGTTATGATCAAGTAATCTTACCACCTTTCAAATAGGAAACATCATCAATAAACTACACAACTTTTATAAAATAGAAAGGCTTTACGCTTCATCATAATTCATGTGTGTTTTATATAGTTGAGGAATGGGATACATAAAATGCAATATTCCACTATACTAAGAAAAGATCTGTAATTTTCAGGACAAATCAAGCACAGAAATTTGACCGAACCAGAAACTCAGATGCATATAGAAGTTTACAACTTTGCTAATGCTTAAGAAGTGTTATAACAGCTGGGCCTGGATGTTTGCACTTTTCTAACATAAACAGCACAATTTAAAAAAAATAAAATTTTTTTTCAATTTTTACTTCAGAAACGTGTCTGTCAGACTGAAATACTTTCCTTGTACATGCCAGGATGAATGACAGTTATTCCAGTCCTGACCAGTGTTCACTGACAAAACCTAAGGCTTTTAATTGAAGTTACTCAGAGCATACAAAAGCAGCTATGTCCAACTTTGTTAACATTGCCCTCATGTATGTGAACAAGTGCAAACATTTATAAACATACACTAAGCCTTAAGAAACAGTGACATGTTAAACTGGGATACAACATCCCAATACACTTTTCTAACCAATGCATTGACTTCAAGCAATGGATGTTGGGGACTCACAGTTTATCCTTTGTCTACTTTGTACCCTTGAAATGTAAAGGAATCTTGCCATAAAGGAACATTCCAGAAGACCTCAGCTTCCTTGGGGTCAATTACATGGAAAAGATATTTACAAAAGGTAAGTACTGAATTACCTTGCTATTTCTCAAATGCCTCTTTCAAGTGAAGCTGCCAAGTCCTGAACACTTCAAACATTATAACCACGACTACTGATTGGACTAATGTCTACTTAAAAGAATACTATGGTAATTCACTGTTACAGACCTAAATAGAATAGTTCAATAGTTTAAGGAGTTAAATCTGATTGTTTGCTTTGATACATAATCTTGTACTTATTATGGTATCCACCATAAGATTTCAGTTATAAAAAGTTTGCTCCACATTCAATCCATATCACTTTAGACTAATCCAAGCTTGCTGTAACATTTTCAAATTACAATAACAGAAAAGAAACTTCTTTCTCTCACAAAACTTCCCTACTTAAGGTTACACCACCTTCACAAGCTCAGACTGAAAGCATAAACAAATCAATTTGAAACCATTCTGTAACACGATTTCTTAAAATGCATAAATGTCACATAGTGCCAGACAAATAATGCACGTAAACCAGTGGCTTCTCTTTAACAATGCCTAGGAAATTACAAACCCTTACATTTTCTAATATATGCATTAAATATTATAAAATAAATAAAAAAATGTTTAGCAAGGCCAAGAAAGAACTTCCTTCTAGACCTCAACATTAGTTTTAGAAACACCAGTATTTTTTCCCTTGTATTTTTCCCCTTTCTGTCAAACTTCATATTCTGATTAGTTTTGTATCCATCCTATGAATCTATCAGTTTCCATGACAAATCCCAGCAATAAGTTTCAGATGCTACATCTGCATTTACTAAAAGTTAGATGTAATGATCTAACCACCAGCCACCCATTCACTCCTGTTTGCAAAGAGAGAAGACACACCAAGACCCATAAGTTGGGATAAAAACAGCTACTGATAAATGCTTTGAGAAGGGAACAATAACAGACACGTCCAGTGATAATGCAGAGTACTTTACCTACCAACCAACAAACTGATGAGAAGCTAACAGAGACCACTATAGTGTTCACCAACAAGAAGCTAACAGAAGCCATCACAATCACCACACAACTAACTAACCCCTACCTCTGCACCACCAGCCCCTCTTATAAGGGCTTGATTGATGTCAGGGGTGTAGAAAGAGCCTGGTCCAACTCAGCTCACTTGTGCTGGCTGCCTAGAGAAGTCCTTTGTCCTAGCTAGAATCAGGACACCTGTGAAAAGCTCACATTGCACTTGGAACCACCTCACATTTGTATGTACTTATTATGCATTACCAAATCGTATGAGACATCAGACTTGTATATTGGTGTCAGAAAGAAGAACAAAGAAAGCCATACACTGAGCTACAATGAGGTCTAACATATTAGACAAAGTATGAGTCTATTTGACTTGTGTAAAGTTGCAAGACCCTTCATTTTGCCTAAAGCTAAATTCTATTTAGTTTTAATCCATCACAGCTATGCTAATTGACATAAACAGATAGTTACTGCACTTTTAGGGAAACCAGGTTACAAAGTCAACAATTAGAAGAAAAGAATTAGCATAAGAAGCAGTTAGGGAGGAAAGCAAGCACTGTATTTAGCTCATGCCTCTGATTAATACTAATTTATTTCTATCTAGCTGGTATTGAGTACATATGCATGTGCAGATGATAAACAGGAAATCATTAGGGGCTTTTCTTAATAATAGACACTACAGTCAAGAGAGAAACAAAAAGTTGGTGAAGGTGTTCAGACATAATTTTTTCAATAAATGTCACATTGTTGTAGTAGAAAACTATATATTTCTGTAAATTGCTAGAGTAATAGTCTTATACAGAGCAAACTATGTCACTCATAATGCATCCAAACTAATTGTTACTCAAATTTTCCTGATATTTTCCCTTTTTGAGCTTTGTACTCAGAAAAGGGCAAAAAGTTTTCATAAGTTTAACTATCACCAGGAGGTTCAGAATTTGGCAAGTATCACAGTGGTAAGAACACATAGCAGTCAGACACCTCACATATCTTTCTTTTGAACCTGAGCCCTTTCCTGTGATAAATTACATTTTTTAAGTAACCAGATGTCCAGGAGCACTAACTGTGATATTTCTCAGGATGCCTCAACAGAGGAAGGCCATCTGATGTAATAAGGAGGAGATGACAAAAGTCCAAGCTAGAAAGTACTTTGTTGGGCTATGATCTACAAGGCAATAATTGATAACATTCTGATAGATACGTTCCTTCCAGTAAAGTAGAAAAAAGCAAAAGGAATGATCAGCAGAAAATATTTTGCAGGAGTTGAAGAGTCAGAAGTGATAACTTTTTAACAGGTCTTCTGCAAGTAACAAGCAGAATTTGTGTAAATAATTCACCAGGAGATAAAGTGACTAGAACAGATACGGAGAGAAATCTATATTCTTTCAGTCTCAGCTGTCATTGGCTGTTTCTTGAAAGGGACTTCTGTTAGTGCTTTTACAAAGGGATAATACACTCTCCTACCTGCCCAAACTGGACATACTAAGCATTCTGTGACTGCTTCTAAAAATGTTAGTGCAAGTGACATCCAGCATCAGTTTCTTCCTACTTCTGCAAATCAAATAAATATATACAACCTATACTTGGCACCATACAGAAGCAAAGAAGTTCTACAACTACAGATTCAATTCAAGAGATTTATCAACTGCAAGTATGTCTAAAACTTCCACATAGTAAGTTAGGCATTGCTTCTACAAATGAAACTCAGGTTTCTGCCATTTAAAGCATAAAAACCACTAGCTTGAATTCCTACATGAACTATTTCCCCTCACACTAATGGAAGCAAATAATTACTGAAAATTTCATTACCCCAACATATATGGACTTAATTTCAGGAAAAGCTAACTTTTCAATGTAAGTAGTTTGACTCCACCACCCCCTTACTCCTCACACACAAATCTAAAGACAAACACAGACTATTGAGTTTCTGAACTTTAGGTGACTCTTTTTTTTTTTTTTCCTGTCATCATCGTCCAACTGCTTTGATGTTACTACAGCTTACATTGAGGTATAATTAGAAGAGATGCTGGAATTGTGCCCACCTCTCCTCCCAGGATTTTAAAAAGAGATGTGGGTAACTTTCAGACTTTGGCTACAGATGAAAGACTCTAAAAATAAAAAGTGTGGAAACGTGAAGAGCTCACCACAATCTCACAATTTTATTCAGAGCAATACCTCACATGAGAATCTCCTCAAAGTAAACAGAAAAGTTTAAAAATACATGTTTGCTATCAGGTATCTAGATCAATTTTGCCAAGAATCCTGATAGCTAATGTTTTTGCCAACTTTCTCTATTGGGATTTAAAAAAAAGTGTTATTTTAAGGGGGTAATACCTTGAAAACATATTTTAGGAAAATGTTCCAATAGGAAAAATGGACCCTTCCTGGTAAAGATTTGTGGGATGCATATATTCATAAAGGAAAGGGACTGCCTGCACTTTTATTAATCTCCACTGCTTCACACGGCAAATTAAGTCTGTTTTGGGATTGCTTTTAACTGCCTCCAGCTGAAGATCCTATGTGTTACACCGAATCCAGTCAATTTTTAATTATATGAGCAGATTGACTTCCTCTTCCTACTCCATCAAAAACGATCTTCATTATAACTACAACACAAAGTAAAATTAATTGCACTTACTTTTCTGAAGTTATTCAAAACTCCACACTTTGCCAGCTCCTCTCATACCATTAAGCACAGGGAAACTTAATTGAAACTGGGGATGGGACAGATCTTTTGAAATAAGCATTTGGAAGGAACCAAACAACCAAAAGAAGAAAAGCCTGAAAATCAAACACAACTATATTTGAACAAATGGTAGCTATACTGCAAAGGTCTAAGGATCTATCAAAGCAAAGCAGATAGCCTTGAAAGCAGAAACAGCAAAGCAGACCAGTTCTACTTCGAAAACTTACTGTATTTCAACCTTCTTTCAATTGTTAACTGCACTAGTTTCTCCTCCTAACTGAAATAGAATCACACCAGTTTTCAGCCATTATTGGGATGCCATTCACATCAGAAGGTGATAAGACATCAAAAGTTGCAATGCCACCTCCTTTTATCCTGAATCCTACTATGATGTAACCAGAAATCAGGTGAGGAACACATTCAATCCAGCCTTTGCTTTCATGGAGCTTGTATTGCCATCCCTGTCTATAAACACTGTAAAATTTTGCACTGCATAAAGATTATATTTAAACTAGTGAATCATACAGTAGAATATTAGCCTTCCTTTTACTATCAAATATCCTCTCACAAAAGAGCCAATAAGGACAACACTTGAAATCCAGTACCTGCAGTGTGATAGTAGGCATTATTCCTGAGGACCATAATACCACACTGGATGCCAGCTCTTCCAGTGCCATGCAGGAGCTAGAAGAGATCCCTTGCAAGCTGCAAATGCCACACCCCCATCAAAAGTCTTGTCAGAAAGCTTCTTCTCCCTTAAACTATGCTCACGCTTCATTCCTTACATTCTGTAGAATCACAGGAAAAAAAACCAACACATCTGAATGGCCTTTCTTTAGGAGATGCTTTGTGACCAAACATTACAATAAAATTGCTGAACTAACCACTAGGTAACAAACTACTAAGTGCAGCACTTTGCATTTTTTTAAATATATATATAATGAAAGTGCTAAAAGAGAACTTTTCTCGGTCTATCAGAAAATAACGGTTTGTCCAATTACTAAATGATAAAACTAATTCTAACTAAGACCTGTTGGGCGAGCAGTGTTAATCCTCCATTTTGACCATCTGCCAGTGTAAAACTTTGGTCAGATTAACATTTGTTAATACAGTGGCCCCTGTGTTGGGAACAAAATATAAAAAAAAAACCAGTATCTAAATGTGATTGCTTATTTTTTCTTTGACTTCATTTGTTCCAGATCACTGACAATGGTAGGATGACAATAGAAAACAGCTCCTCTCCATATTTTATAAATGCTGCAGGTAAGTGCAGGGCTGAACATGTTGATGTGTATGGTGCAGCACCATCATGCAGCAATTATTGACATGATACAGTCTTTCCTGTTTGATGCCTTAACATAAGTCTCAGACACAAATCCATATGGATCTTCTCAAATAAGAATTTCAAAGCAGTCCAGAAAGAGCAGGGCTTGAGCAAAGGAATTAGTCAGCTTTCTGAATCTTATATGCAGCTAACTGGTTAATTTCTACATGATTTCGGTCAAGATCACAGGTATGCATCAGGTTACTCACCAGAGCTTCAAAGGATCATGGAAATTAAAGAAGCAAAGTTTAATTAAACAACAAATATGGTCTTCTTATTACCAAGCCAGTGGTGTCCTCACTGTGGCTCAGAAGTAGCACTTTGCATACAAAACCTCCACCACTTCTGATACCACAAGCAATAAGAGAGGTAAAGCCGAGGGCACTAGAGAGGCTTTGAGCAGGAGACTGGACAAGATGACCTCCAGAAGTCTTTTCCAACTCACATGATGCTATAAAAAATGTCATGTTCCAACAGAGTGGTATTTGTTTAGTATTGCTACTTATGTCCAAAAGTAATCATAACAATAATTTTAAAAACTGGTACAAATAATGTACCTCTTCACATTTAGTAAGATTGGGCTTATTAACAGTTTTCTTCCCTATTAAATAAGTATTTTTTCCTAAATTTATGACTTTTCCAAGTAATGAGATTTAGTCTATCTGTATTGAGGAAAAAAACCTATCAAATATCTAATACCTATGTAGTGCTTCTCAAGCTTACAAATGTTTCCTCTGAGCTGTACACAACTCAGACACTGTAAAGCAAAATACTCAAAAATATCTAAGTTTGAACATTTCATTATTACAGTGGGAAATGTCAAAACAAAAGCATTTTGAAGAAAGAACTTAACCAGCTTCCTCACACATCTTGACAGAGTCATTTGCATATGAATTTTTGTGCCTTCAGCTGTAAATTAAATAACCTAACATTTATTCCAGAAGCAGATAGGAAGCTATGGTAAATCAGCCAATTACATAAACTGTCTTCTGTTCTTAAACAAACAAGAAGGAAACTAATAACCCAAGATTAAGAACACCTCATGAAAAAACAACTATATTGAAAAACACCTGCTCCTGAAATGGACTTTGGGTGGGCAGATACTGGTGTAATATGTCCTGACTAAATAACCTTAAGTGAAAACTAGTCTTAAATCATTAACTATTTTCCAGGCGCTACCCTCAGTTCCTTATGTATTTTGTTAAAATTCCTTGAACCTTCTACTACTTCCCCCAAGGTCTGATTCTGTACATACAAAGGCAGCAGGTATCTTATCTTTGACTTCCAGTGGAGAATGACTGAACATGATTTATGTAAAGTGTGAAAACAACTTCAGCTTTATCACAAATCAAAGGCTTGACTAACACTCTATTGTTAATCTCACAACTCTTGACCTTATTCAATAAGTGACTACAGCTACAGTCACCAGCCCAAAACTTGTTCTTTGAAACAGAAGTGAAAATCTAGTCTTCCATGAGTTCAGGTGATCCAAGTAGATCTGCAACTGTGAAATTTACAGGGGCCTCTAGCAAGAAATATCCATAGATCATCTAAAGGAGACTATCGCCTCCTTCTGTGCATTTGAGCAGAGACTGAATCATCACAATAGCCCTGGCTCCTGACGTCAAGCACTAACTTTGCAGCAGGACTTTTTCTTGGACAAAGCTTTTCTAAATTCTCAAAATGAAGTATTCTGAGAATGACAGTTTCAATTGGAATCATGATTTTTTTTGAGATTGTTTGGAAGGGTATAAGAAAAAAATACCTTTACACTCCATGAGTCTTTGGTGCACTATGGCTTTGCCTCTTCTGCCAAAATGGTACCTGCACCACAGAAAATCTTAAAACCTAATGCATTGGATTCTGTCAAGCATAAGCAAAGACTGCTCTTGCTCTAATTTTCTGGAGGAACTGTGCCTCATTTTTCCCCCAAATTTTCATAGAAAAATTGGCGACATCTGTGATCTTTCAAATTGACAAAGTATGTGACCAGTGCTGGATATCCAGATACGAATATATTACTGTCAGTACTTCCATGATACTGTCAATCTTGTCTGTTTCTGTATTCTTTCAAGCTAAACCAGAAAACATGCTTTCAGTCAGGAATTCATCCATCACTCATCTCCCATATGGATGGCTCTGACTAATCTCAAATCATTTTTTTTCACAGATTCTTCGGGAAAGGCAGCAAGTGCTGAAGCAGAAATCTCTAGCCTACTGATCGGGTTATTCTGTTGGATGTAGGTGTGAATACCTTCCAGAAAAGTTGAGAATTAAATTCAGAATATGCTCTAGCTACCATTCTCTACTTATAGAAAAAAAAAAAAAGATTAAGCCTAACTTGCCTTTTGAGAAAAAAAGACATCAGAAACTACCTCCAGGAGGTGATTTAGTGCTGCAGATCCTGTGTAAGTGGATATATCTCCATAGACTGGAGGAAATAGTCTTAGGAACGGGTTTTCAGATCATGCCTCACTGCAGTTTAGGTATCCAGATTTGCTGTTTGCTTTTATAAATCTTTCACTTCAAACCCACTGTTAAGGACGTGTAATAATAAAACCAGGGTTTGGAAGTCTAATCCAGGGGTCAAGTGCCTAAAAAACTAAGTGTAATGGTGTCAAACCTTACTGCTTCTGGCTTTCAAGTTCTTTTTTATTTTTTCAATAAAAACATCAAAGACAAATTATTGAGATATTGCCAGCATGGAAATAAAGCTGTATCATTTATTAATAAATAATTACCTAAATCACGTAGTATAGAGTCAAGATATACTTTCCTTCCTAAGGTCAGTCTTGATTTCTTTAAATAAAAGACACAAAAAAAATATTTGGATAATATTGATTTAAAACTTAACTTAAAACTTTATATTACAGGTGTAAATTTTGAATTAAAAACATGTAAAATAAGAGAAGTCCAGCAATTGAAAAGATTTGACAGTGAAAATTCTGTGGCTGCTCCACCCTGTCCTACATAAAAGCTAAAATGAAGAGTAGCAGGAAGGCATGTGTGCTCTTAGAACAACTTCTTGTTTACAATTGCAGTAGGCTAAAATGACTCATTGTTCAGTACAAAACGAGAACTGTGTGCTCACAAAAGGATGTTTTGGTACTATCTGAAAAGTGTCAGTAAATTAGAACATCAAAATTATATGTGCAATTTCTTTGAATATAGATTTGAAAATCGTGGTGCCTACAAGAATGTGAAAAGTTATACAATTTGTTAAAATTCTTGTTCATGCTGATAAGTTAGGGGACAACATCTGTTTTACTTCATAACCATTCAAAGGGCAGGTGTTATAAAACTAAATGAAGACCATTGCAATACTTGTCTCTCAGGAATTTCTAAAATAGAACATTTTCCAGACTTATAAAAACTATATGTAGCATTTTGGAAAATGTTAAGAACTCTTTTTGCCACAAGTTTCTCCTTAGACACATAATAAAAATTGTTTTTATGAAAGGCTCCTATATTAGAACATAAACTGTAAAGATGTAATTTTAATACGTTTTCTGTCCTAGACAGTTTTAGTGATAATTTCAAAGGCAGTAGAATAAGACAAGCACTTTGTGCCTAAAAATTATGCCAAAAAATTAATTTTAAAGTGTAATTATGCTATAATTACTTTCTGGTAACTACTATAATGTCTATATAAATACATCTTTTCTCAGCTTAATAAAAATTTTTGCTTTTCTCTTCCCTTTAAAAACTACCACATATTTCAGTAAATTATCAAATCAGTTGGAGAATAATGCATACAAAACTTACATACACATTCCAATAGGTATCACAAAATACGTACATACACCTTGAAGGATTCAATCTGTTCTTTGTCCTCAGTGGTGAAACTCAAGGTGACTTCACTTGAAAAAAAAAAACAAGGTTAAAGGGCCATAGACAAAGAATGAACCATTCTACTTGTCTGAAAATGCAATGAAGTAGATAAAGAGGCTAAATCTGTGCTTCAGCAACAGGAAGAAGACATGTTCCTTCCTGTAAGTATTCTCCATGATACAAGCAATTAGAAAGGAAAGACGTCTAGTCCTCTCAGCTACTTAGAAGGAAACATTCCAGGAAAGAGTATTTGTGTTTGTGGTAGAGGAGAATGCCAGCATAGAAGAGGGTTCTTGACTTCCTTTGAAGGTCATAAAAGGGGAAAAGTGACAGGGATTTTTAAAGAACAATAGCTTTCATACTAAAATCAAGTATCAAAACACACCAAAAAATATACAGACAAAAGCATTCACAAATTTACCAGTGGTTTCTGCATAGACCCAAAATTTCCACATAAATGACCATATCAGGCCCATCATGATAACCATTTAGAATGAATGAGAAATCTACCCTAGATCTATGTGCAAGCACTGTGGTGATGTTAAGTGAGGTCTTGTTTTGCTGTTTCCTACAAGGGGAAAATAAAAAGGGAAGAAAAATCAAAGGTCAATGTATCCAAAAGCTGTGATCATCACTATATATGGACCTACACACAGGAAATTAAAATTGTAATGGAGATTCTGAATGGACAATTATCACCGCCTCCTATTTTCACTAAGATTTATTTAATGAATAGAAATACAAATAACTCCATAAAACTTGTGTGGAATATCAATTTTAAGAAATTGAATGGGGTCAGAAGTTCTGGCTCTTTCTCTGTGTTTGCTGTTTTTTCTCTGTGGGTTTGGCAGAGAAGTTCATTAAGTTCATAATAGAAATTTTTGCTACTTCACAACACACCTCATTATGAAAGGGATTTATAAAACCCATGCTGATTATAGCTATGGGGGCTTTCTTACAGAAAAAGCAGTAGCTGGACAGGTAAGATTCCTAGAATTTCAGGCTGAGTGTAAATGAAAGCACAATGGGAAAAGACTTGTTAACTTCTCAGAAGAAAGCCCTCTTTTGTCACTTAGACCTGTCACTGCTTGAAAAATCACATCAAAGAATATTTCAGAGGGTTTGCTACAACTTTAACCTTAAAAGATGTGGTCAAACTTTCTAATGGAAGTCACTAGAGCTTTTCTGAACTACAAAACGTCACTGAAAATAGCAAGCTACTTGATAGACAAAACAAACCTATAATCAACTTGCATTGTTATTAAAACAAAACTATTTTGTCCCCATAGAATCCAAATGAAATCCCATGTGAATTAATGTCTTAAAACAGTCGATTTTATCAACAGTGTTTATAACTTCCTTTCCATAGTTAATGTCACCAAAAAAGGCTTTATTTTTGGCAAAGAAAAATTCCCTAAGAACTTTACAGACTTGAAGATGAGAAAAGCTACAGAATTTAATCAAAGTTTAAAATCCTGTGTGCACTTTATTGTGTCACAGACATGCATCCTACTTTGCAGAAACATCAAATTATAAGGGGAGGAGTCAAAATGCTATTGCTTGGCCAAACGTCCCAGTAACCCACCTTGGACCAGCTGTTCATTTAAAAAATGAGTTAGAACAAGGCAGCACAAAAAAAAAAAAAAAANTTAAGAGAGAAAGGGAAGAACTAGAAATCTTTAAATCAAAAGTTCTTCTCTCTTCTTTAAATTAAATACTTCTTTCATAAAGTTGACTGGATGGATATAATACATAAAATCCTCCTTGAATTGAGAAAAACAGTAATTAAAGCCTTATTGCAAAGAGCCAAGTATGTAAGACATCAGGTATTGCCAAGAGGCTGTACAGGCTGAAACCACAATATATTATTTGTAAACACAAGCTATTTTACAACATAAAAAATATTAAAAATTACATAAGAAAACTTTGTGTCTCGTTCTGTGAGTGACACTCTTTCTTGAAAATGTGTGTATATATATTTGAAAATGGGGAACAAAAGGCATGGATTTAAGTACACAAGAAGACTGTATAAATACTACTTCCCTGACCACTGCATGAAAAGCTACGTGCTGATTCTTAAATTTTTCAAGAGCATATGAGATAGGTTTAAGTCCCAATTGATTTCTCACAATACAGAGATGTCTACTGACATTCAAAGAGGTACCTGTCATATGGGTTGGAACATGCAATCTCTAAAACTCTAAATCATATGGAAACGCAGAAGTGACTACAAGCATTTAAAGACTCCTCGGAATTTTCCAACCAATGAATCAAAAAGAAAAGGAAAAAGCAGCAGACTCAAGAGACTGTTCCCTTGTGGTGTATTATATTGTTTGAACAATCTTTTACCTCTAACAATCATTAAGAATACTTATTCCTCTTATCGCTCAAAAGTGAGATCTTCCCCAGGACGTTCTGCTTACGTAAAACTAACAGAAATCTAAACTAATGACAAACAGAGATAATGTAAATGCAATGATCACACTCATGTTTCTAATGCTACTGGACATGCCACTAAGCAGAAGAAATTCCATTTTCCTTTCAGTTGTGGATTTATGCTGGGATTCTAAGAAAATCACATTCATAGTCAACCAGCTACATCATTATAGAAAAAATACATATAGCAATATATAGGATTTGTAAAAGTCACAAACGCAGAAATGCTAGTGTCATAAAGGAATTGGATAAAACTGAATTAGTAAAAATAAAGGTGGGATGATATATAAGATTTGCTCGGTAAAGATTAATATTGGATTAGCAAATCTGATTGCATAGATAAAAGAATTGTTTAAAATAACAATTTACTATAAACAGCATTTGTTTCTATTTATTTTTATTGCCTGGCAGATATATTTCATTCTAATAAGCATGTAGGATATATGGCAAGCCAAGAGTTTCTGCTCTACCATATCACTCTGTAGTAGCACTCATGTAGGTCATTTTTCTCTGCTCTGATACAGACTTTCACAATATTTGAAAAATACACAGTCTCTTTAAGACTTCTACATCTGTGAGAAACATTCCTGAAATATACCAAGGAGTTCAAATGCTACTTGGAGAAATACAGGAAAAGGGACTTAGAGACATAAAAAAGATTATTTTCCTAGTCCTGCAAATTGAACGTAGACAGTATTTTCTATAAAATAAATTCTACTAATTCAGAATAATTAGAGGTATAAAATATTTTTTAAAATCTACATTTTTGTATTTTAATTTATGTAGTAATGATTATGCTATTACTGAAATTAATAAATACTCCTAATTTTTAGAAATATGTTTACATTTAAGTTTACAAAATTTTGGACACTTAAACTCAATTTTTCCATGTTGTCTCTCAGCCATCGCATTTCCTCAATTCTCAGAAAAAACTAGGCATAAAGGCATGACTTTCAGTTTTAAAAATTCATTATCTTTATTCTCCCATGCTTTATAAAAACCAACAAAGCAAAACACTGGCCTTCCTCTCAGGAAGACAACTCACTTAAATTTGACCACTCTGTTAACATTAAAACAGTCTGAGAAACTCAAACATTGTATACGGCGACAAAATAAATGTTCTCCATAACTTGGAATTAAGTAGAACTGCCCCAATTTCTCTATGCATCTGCTGCCAATAATATCTGTGAAACTCACTAGATACACATCTCATTCTTCCCCAGTGTTACTCCACAAAGAAAACTGCAATTTTCTATTGACTATTCTGTTAGCTCAATTCATTTGCATATCAATTTGCAGGTTTTCTATTCTTTGATCTGGGTTTCTCTGTGATGCTGCACTAGGGAGCTTCTGGAGCCTTTGAGTTCTCTATTTTTTACCTAAGAAATTATCCAAACAAAAATATATTAAGAAAATATTGAGTTAGGAACTGCTTAAATTATCATTCTTTCTGACTTCATTATGATAAAGCTTTTAATTAGTCTTTTTTCCACAGCTCCTCCTTGTTCAATATCATATTTACTATGAATTTTTGTGCAATGCTGACCAATCATTTAAACTGAAGGTTTTACAGACTGTCAGTAGAGAGTGCTTCAGGATGACAAACTCAGTAAATTCAGTCTGATGTGCAAAAATGCCCATCAGTCACAAATATACCTAAAATGTATTGGAAGTCATGTCTAAACGTAGGAAATGTTTAATGCAAAGTTCAGTGAAGAAACCAAACCATGAATGTCCCAAGCTAGATACTCAAAGTATGTGCTTATTTTTAGCGGATTTTTCTGAACAATATTTTAACTTCTTAATACAGAATAAGTTCACCAGACTGCTGTGCAATTCATAACACCAAATAGTAAGTCTTACCTTCCCTTAGCTAGCAAAACTGGCAGCCAGGGTCTAGCAGCCCTGAAGAGTGATTGACCTAAACCACTAACTGTTATCTTGAATCACAGATAGATCACAGATCACAGTAGATAGTGTTTGGACAGCCCTTTAAATCTCTGTTTCCCCTCTGTTAAAGAAGGTTAAAAATGTCTCCTTTTGTGGAAGGAAATGAGTAATATCTGTACACTTCTGAGATATGATTGATGGATGCAATAAAAAAGTGAATGGGGCAATTAATCACTTTCTCTGAAAAGCAAAATTTGAATAATGTGCTGGTCTGTTTTACTCTCACTAAATGAGAATTATTATTTTTTTATCAAGGACTGCAATGAAATGGGCACAATTTTACACTATGCTTCAGAAGAAGTTGTCTTCAGTGAAAATTCTCTTAAAAACCTGAGCACATTTGTAATTTACTAAAATGTAAATTGACGACTATAGGAATGAAACCCTTACACATCCCTCAGTTTACTTACTCTTTTAACGGGCTCATGCCCTTTACACCTTATTCATATATTACCAAGGCTGACCTGGAATTCTCAAAACCACAGGAAAAACAAGAGTCTCAGTTCCAAATCTTTCTTTACTTAAATGATATAAATCCTCAAGCACTTTAACTGAAGCAGTTTCACAAAAGTCTGCTCATGTGATAAAGAAATTACAAGAGAAGAAAAAATTATAAATTTCCAAGCAAATTTTTAGAGTTTTTTACATTGACATAGTACACCAAAATTTATGAAACAAAAAGACCAAGAAATGTCTGTACACAGACTTTTGTACCAGCTAATGACCAAACTTCAAAAACATAATGTAAAAGATGCCAAGCATAAAATCCTAGCCTACTATTAAACAATAACAATGAAAGATTTGTCATATATTTCACTGTGGACTGTGTTTCATTCAGGTTCCTAGTGGGATTTAAGATCTCGATGAAGAAAATTATTCTTTTGTTTGTTGTGAGTTTATCACACAAGTACCTGGAAAGGAGCAAACATGGCGAAGAATCTTGCATGGCTGTTAGTTTCTTTTTCTAAACAAACTGTAACATTTTCAGCAGCAGGCACTAGCTTTGCATCCTGACACAGACTTCAGGAAAGAAATGTCTCCTTCTTTAAATGTTGCTGTCTCTCACCTAAGTTAATTTATGCTTTACTATAATAAAATTATTTACAAGCCTAATAAGAATATTTACAAGCTTTGACTCAGAGTTCCACCTCCTCTGTTAGACACTACCACGTCCTCCCTTCCTGCTGGAGCTGTGGCATGATTCCATGCAGGAAGGAATGTAAGACTTGCAGTGTGGGAGTTCAGGTTAGGGGGACGACGATGACTCTATGCTTTCCTCCCTAATCTTTTTATTTGAATTTTAAATGTCAATGTATGCTTAATAGAAAAAGCAGAAACATTGATGTAAACAGGGACTGACACCTTGCAAGTGCTAGAATACTCCTTAAATAATCATTCTATAACAGAGCCTGGAATTTCTCATTTTTCTTTACAGTCTGACAGTTTCAAAAGAGCAAGAAAGAGACGTCCAAACAGCATAGCCAATAATTTGATGACTGAAGACATTTTCCAGGAAAGCAGCAAAGTGGATTTCAATGCCATTCAGTTAAGAAGTACATCAAATCTATGTCTTCTGCTTTCTGGGTGAAAAAACGGCCTGAACTATGACCTACTGTCTTATTATTTAATATTTAGATGAAGGTAAGGCAAACACTGGAGGAATGTGGAGACACCTAACAGAGCTTTAGTTCCTACCCAGCATAACCATCGGGACATGCAGCCGTATCACAGCAGGGAAGCCTCTGTGTAGGACCAACCCACTACCACTATCACCATTACACTCACAGTACTCACTAACAGCAACAGACACAAACTGGAGATAAATACATGAAGAACCCGCCTGACACAGATATGAAATATTCTTGCTCCACTAAGGCATGGGATTTTAGCTACATCCATCTATTTAGTTTCAGTTGGTGCCCTATTCAGAGTGAAAAATGTTCAAATAATCTTTTAAAGGTTCTGATGTTCCCATATATTGGAGGTATAGGACATACAGTACAGGATATGGAACACGAGTGGCACCACATAAAAGTCATAGTGACACCTGCTTTTTGTGGCTTCCAAGTCTTTCATTGTCCTTGGTAAATTGTTGTGATATCCTTCCTTAAATCTGCCCATTTCCCTTTAATTTACAATTTTATGCTTTATGCTTCATGCTTTGTAGAGACTTCTCTATACCAAATAGAGGCAGTGTAGGCATTTCTCTTTATTTATTATCAATGAATACTAATTCAGTAAAACCTCTCATTTACATTCACCTTGATCTTTTGAACTACTGCCTTTATACCCTGATTTAAGTGATTTACAGTTTTTCTTATACTGGCTTACTAATTTCTATGTACATAAATAATGACTAGCTGTCATTATTTTAGCTATTTATTTATAAAAAGTTCTCTCTCTTTTTTTTTTTTTGGAGGGGAGTTTGTTTTGGGTTTTTTGTTTCCAGCCTTAAGTTCTTTGAAGAGAAATTAAAAAAAAATAAAAAACACAACCACAAAACTATCAAAATAATTTCAACTTGCATAATAATTGACCTAGGTCTCCAGGCAGTTCTTATTTCTGAAAATTGTAATCTTATTTTTGATAAAGCAAATGCCAAAGATCTCACTGCTTTATAAACAACAAATATTTGAATTATAAGATTAGGTGGGAAGACACAGCTTTCTCAGCCAAAGAGATGAGCCACACACTCTTGACACTTTCTCCAATACCAGTGAAAACAGTAGCTACTCTGGTTTTCTAAAGTCTTGAAAGTGTCTGAGAAATATATTTCCATCCTACCACAGTCTCAGTAACTAAGACATTGACTGCAACTGATGATTACATGAAGTGGGAGGAGGAGCGCATGAAGACCTGTACCTGACCAGATGATTTTTTTTTTATGTTAATTTATATGTTTTATGTCATTTTTTATGTCTTCCTGTGAATCTGTCTTTCTATGTATCATATACTACTATGCTTTAGGTCCTCATCACAGTAACTCATCTGCACACTAAAAGTAATGTTTTATTTTTCTCCCTAAAGACAGAGTATTTCAGACCCTTGAATTTATGTTATGCAACAAGAAGAACAATGCACTCATAGGAGAGTAGATTGAAAGATGGTTCTCGAGCTGATCTGGTCTAAGCTTCTCCAAAAAGAAAGGACTTAGATTAGGTTATCCAGGACTCAGCCAAGACATTCCACCACTTCTCTGAGCAACCTATTCCAGGGTTTAGTTGCCTCTTTCCTGTCACTGTGCATGCCTGAGAAGAAAGCACCTCGTTCTCCACCACAGCTACATTTTCAGGATCCCCACGAGCTTTATCATCTTCAAGTGCTGAGCTGGAGCTAAACTCTGGTCCTCTGACCTTTCTCCTAAGGAAATTCTTCACCTGCTGCCTTCTACTAATTACTTAGGAAACTCACTTACAGTAGCATATTGAACATAAGCATATTGCTTATGAATGTATATATTTGGGAAGTAAAGAAGAATCCCTTCAAAGCCTTCAAAAAACAAATCAGCTTCTCCTAACAGTCTTAATTCCCTAAAGCAATTTCAAATTATTCATTTACTAGGTCATCTTCCAACAGAAAAAAAAAAAGGAAAAAAAACCCAAAATCCTAACCTTCAAAATAAACAGCTTTAAATCTTGTAAAGTGCACAAGTGGGTCAGACACATTCTGTGTGTTAATATGGACGATCACGGGAGAGAAGAATGCAAGTCTGGATTTGAAGGGAACTGGCTTCTGAATTGTTTTAAGGATTTACAGTCCACGAAGACACCATGTGGAGTTATGCAGAATAACAGGCTTAGAAGTAAAGTACAATCAACACTAGAGCTACAGCTGTCATCTTTTTGATGTGTCTGAGATCATTTGGGCCCAGAATTAAAATTTCTATACTTTGAAGGAAGAGAGAAACAGACAGCACGGGCACAGGAAAACAGAGAGATGTGAGATTGCTAGGATATGGTACTGCAACACTGCAGTTGAGATGACTTTTCCTCACCTTGTTGCTTGGAAGCCTGGATACACATTTGTGGCCTGACAGCTGCATACTACTTTTACTAACTCTTGGATGGTAATTGTGTCAACCACAGCATTTTAGGTTGTAATTCACATTTTAATTCCACTGCAGCTTGAACACAACTTATATAGTCTATTTCAATCTGATTTTGAGGTAAGTTATTACAAATTGTTTCCTGTGGACACCAGCGCATCAAGTAGATGATCCTGAATGGAAGCAAACCCCATACTTTTATTGGCAGAAACCACATGCTTTGAAACCTGACGTTTTTAGATATACCAGCAAATAGCAGAAAAAGTTCTAGAAGTCTCCACAAAGTTTCTCTTCAATCAGTAGCTACAGAATTTATGCTTAAAAAACCTCTATAAGGATGACAGCATTGCAAAATAAAATTAAAATTACAAACTAAGGTATTTTCTGAGATACAGCAATGAGGCACTGTAAGAATGCCCTTGCCATTAAATACACCATAAAACATAGTATTAAAATATTAATGAGGAGGAGGCAACTCACCATATTAAGTGCAGAGAGGTGCAAAGAATCCCACAGAAAAAGACCAAAATAGATGGATCCAATGAGATATTGACCATGTCTGAATTTTCCACAGAGCTCCTTAGTAGCTCTCCCTCTCCTTTTTGAGGGGACAACCTGGATGACACACAGACTAGAGCAGGTACACAGATAATACTAATAAAAGAAACAGGAAAAAATTATTTTATTTATGGATCTTCCTAATCTATATCTCATGGAAGTGAATTTTGTAAAGAAGAGAATATGTGTCCTACAATGTAAAAAAAAAACCAAAATCAGAGGGATTAAAGACTTATTTCCCTTACTTAAAGAACATACCTCAGCCTTCGAGTTATCAATACAATTTATGTAAATCCATATTGGAAGAATTGTAGCAAAACCAGGAAGCATTACAAAATACAGATGCAGAAGAGTAAAGTGGTATAAAAAGGAAAAAAAATGGAGCCAGACTTAAAAAGATAAAATAGAATCTAATAGTTTGTTACCATTTAGAAAAGTGGGAAGCCAACTGTTATGTTATAGACAACTCTTGCAGAACTCAAGTAAAAGTTCAAAAACTCAAATCAAAACTCCCTGAGGAAGGGAGGTAGGTTCTTTTTTATTTTGCCTTGACAGGCTTGGAAAGAGTTTATAAGATGTTGAGTAACCAACGAAAAGGCTATGAGGACAGGGCTAGGATATCTACAAGATTAAGTTGTAGGATAGAGAGGATTTTGCATGTTAAAGTGCTGTGAAAAGAGGAAAATAGCCCAGAACTTGTAGCTTAATGAGTTACTCTCAATTAACTACAAGAAGCAGGTCTAAAATTAAGAAACCGGGATGATGCTTTCTTGCTCTTCTAATGGTAGACTGGATATTCATTGTGCATAATGCCTATTATGATTACTACTGAAAAGGCTACAGGGATTCAATAATGCTCATTGTGAACAAGTATGGCTGATTCTTAAATGGATTTAATTCACTTATAGCTTCTCTTCACAGCTGTAATAATTTCATGCAAGCACTGGCAATATCAAAGATATTGTAGTCACCAGATATTAAGCAGTCGAGCGGTGTAGTAGTGTAGGCTATTTTCAGTAAATCTAGGGTATTTTTATCAGCAGTGACACATGCTGGAGAGAAATAAAATGGGTCTGGTAGCAGTATTAAAATGGTGCCCTTTTTTTCATGTTCCTATCAATTACAATCTTAACCCTTAAACTATCACTGTTTGTAATGTTTTAACTTTAGTCTAATTGAAATCCTGTTCTCAATTGTATTATATCACACCATATTGTACTGTTTCTCCAAGAAACATCCAGCAAAAGTGAATTCAACTGCTCAGTTAATCTGTGCTGATAGAGATGTTTGCTTGGTTCATATGCACATAAGTTCTGCGTTCTTCCAAAAGGTCTCCTTTTTTTTTCAGTAGTATTAGCTTGGTCTAAAAACCTGTATTATTTCTACTTACACATTTCTTTAATCTTCTCGCTGTGCTTACAAATACAAAAAAAAAAGATTTTTCATGAGATAGCTCTGCTCTCATTGACTTCACTGGGAGGAAATCTGAGCCCCTATGTCTCCGCAAATTGTATGGGGGAGGTCTTTCTAACGTCTCTTCCCTGGAAATGCCTTTCTCCTGCATCCTATCTCTTGTCATGTTTTTTCCCCCTTCTGATACTTACAATTATGTCCTTTCGGGGACAGGATGGGAGAATGAATTTAAGAGTCTCTTTAGTTATTTTAAATAGAGAAC